>JAQQZY010000010.1:19152382-19209643 GCA_030068375.1 Ostorhinchus rueppellii | reverse complement strand
GCCAGAGCCATAGATGGATCTGTCACCAGGTTTGATGAAGCTGGCTCATCATTGGACGATTCAAGCCATCAAGCAGTATTCCCTTTATTCTGCCCCGCCCCTTTTAACTACTTTTTTTCTTCTGCTTTGTGCTGGAACTTCCGGCTAAACCAGGGTTAACACTATTTTAAAGCATTTACTCCTAAACTACATCATTTTAAAATCTTTTAAACCTTGTGTTAACAAGCAGTCAGTAACAGAACAAGTAGTCAGTAACAGAACATGCAGTCAGTAACAGAATGTTAGCTGGTAGCAGCAAATGTAGCTAGCATCTACTTCAGCAAACTGGCCTTAGGGCAAAGTAAACTTTATGTGAATTTACCAGATCTCCTCACAAGCTGTCGGCGTGGACGTTGCTCCGGAGCTTCGTAGCCAAGCCATTTCTCAGGATATGGGTGCTGATTTTAGGTTTCCCATCCACGAAGTGAAACCAACAGACATATGGCTTTTTCAGTGTTTTTTTTTTTTTTTAAGTTAAGCGCCTTCAGTCAAGTACACTGTTCGTCTTCAGCATGAGGAGGCGGATAAAGATTAAAGGCCGACTCACAACATTCGCCCCTTCTCTTCCTGTGAGTAAAACACTCTTACTGAAGAGACAAATTTCTTCTTCCAATTATTGTGGCAACCACAGACTGAACAAATAATACTGGTCATTTTACCTCACTTATTTTGACCCTTGATGTACATATGCTCGCCAATGACTCCGCTGCACCACTGGAAGTACCAGCACAAAATAAACAAGATGGCGCCGCCCCAGTAACCACAGAGAATAGGGTGAATATAAGAAGAGCACATGCTCCCATCAGAGTTTTTTCATAAACACTTGTATGTGGACTTGTATTTCCTTGTACTGCTGCTTCAGACAAACAAGTTGTGCCTTAATATTAAATATAGTAAGATATTGAAACTTGTGGCTGCTTTCTTTTAGTATACACAGTACTGTAAATTTTACTTTTACTTTCAGTACTTGAGTAGTATTTTTTTTTTTTTTACATACTTCTACTTGCAATACTTCAGTACAAAAACTGTGAATACTTTAGTACTTTCACTTAAATATGGTGCTTAAAGAACACTTCAACTTTTATTCAAGTCAGTTTTTTGATATAGCACTTGTACTTGTACTGCACTCCTCTACTCTAATACTTTATACATCTCTGATTATAATGAATGACAGAATCTTCAATGTGCAGGGATGGAGAAGGAGGTGCAGGTGTCTACATCACTTCCACCCATAACAGTTACAAGTTACACTCAATGCTCCAGACAAAATCTTCCTACTGTTGTATCTAAATGCCTACATTAGGTTAATTTTGCAACACAAACATGTTCCACTTCCTGACGCTTTTACTGTCATCACTTGAGTATAAAGGATTTACAATTTCAAACTCCTGTCTAATTAAAATATTAACGATCATATTTATTTATTTATGCCCCTTTCTGGCACCGATACTTTGTTGAACAACTGCTTTTTGTCGGCGGTTAGACAATGAGCTGTCCAAATGGAATGTAGTCTGTTTTTCAAAAGAACATCAGTAATAGAGCATTTAAAGATAAAGCAGACTCTCTCCCTTTTAAAGCACTATTACTGTACTTTGACTGCTTATTTATCTTGTTTGCACTCCCCCACCTGTCATCGCGTTGAGCTATTACACATGTTGCCATTTGCAGGGGTAGTAACAGGTCAGAAAGGAAGTGGGACTGTCGATTCCGAGCGTTTTCGGTAAAGGCACTCAGGCCAAGGTCTTTAGAGATATCTCAGTGTGAAACTTAAGCACTGCCTACACCGCAGCAAAGTCTCACATTCTCTCAACTAGTTTCAGTCAGCAAATGTAATGTGTGGGTGAGAAATCAACAAAGTCAGCCGTGTAAGGTCCTGAGTGTGTTTAGTATTTATTCAGCCTATCTCGCTCAGATTGCTTGTTTGTTTTATTACGAAAGTGAAAAGTCCGGCGAATTCTGGGAAAGGACCGTGTGAGATGTGAGACTGTTGGTATCAGTTAGTACAGCACTTCCATCCACAGTGTGTTATTAAATGGTTTTCATACAGCTTGAATAGTAGATAAGGGGACTTAAAATAAAGTGCTATCACCTATTAAAATCCTTTTTCCCACCTCACACTTCCATTCTATTGTAAGTGGAGGTTTCTATTTTACATATGAAAAAGAGAATATGGACAAAGCAACTAGTGTGTTTGCAGTGTTGAAATTCTGACAATATAATAGACCTGTGGTATTTGAGAGCCAAGAAAGAGGTAGGACCTTGCTCTGCAGGTATTAATAATACTGACTGTTAATGTAGCATATGTTAAAAGGTAAAATATTAAAATGAATTCACTTTATTTTCCCCATAGGCATTTTCCCCATCCACATGGACACAACACCTAGCATTAGCATTAGCATTAACACATAGCAGATTAATTTACCATTTTTGATGTGTGACTATTGTTAAATATAGTATACAGACTATCATTTTGATAGTTGTTATGTGTAATATACTTCAATTTTGCTTTTCTAGTTTGTTTTATTTTTCTCCTTGGATTTGCAAGGTGCTTTGTGTCTCTGCTTTGCCATTGGCTCTTTGTATTCATGTGATGTTTTGGTTCTTTCCTTTTGCTTGAAATGAAATAAACAAACAAACAGGAGTAGTGAGCCACCATTGAAGGTGTCTTGGGCCCAATCCCAAATCACCCCTTGGCCCTCCCCCTTACCCCTACCCCTCCATTTTTACGTGTTCTCGTGAAGGGGTAGGAGTGTTCCGATTCTTGATGAGTCAGAAAGGAACCACACTACAAACAGAGGGGAATGAGAAATTTCCCATAATTCTGTTTGAATTATTGGCAAGATGGAGGTAAACACAGCAAAAAAAAAAAAAAGTGCAGCGTTGTTTCAATATATTATAGACCTCATTTCTGCGGTTTGTAGTTGACAGCCGCGAAAAGATGCTCAAAGCCCATGTAATAGAAACGGTTACAGCTACTGACGGCATGGTGAATTCTTTCGGAAACAAAGTTGTCGCATCTGTTTATAGTAGCGCCATCGATGACTGCTGATGATGTAACCGGTCTTGAAGGGTTGTCTCATTTCATAGGGGAATGTTTCAACCTCTATCCATTGCAGCTCTGTTTCAAGGGGTAGTGCCAAGCGTAAAAGCCAATGGGTGACCTGGAACTGGGCCTTAACCTACGTCTACCTTGTTACCATGTTACAATAATAACTAGAACATGTGATCTGATGCTGATGATTTTACATTTAATAGCTTTCATTATATATCATGCATCATACAGAAATGGTTATATCTAAAAGCTGCTGACCATATCTCAACTATAACACTATTAACAAATAGTCAATCATTAGCGACTGCTCTAAAGCTATATCACCAAATACCACTGTAAAAAATAAGTTGAATAAATACTCTAATAAATAGTGTGAAAAATGTGATCAAATAATCAAAATGCTGGTGACAATTGAATATATTTTCATTCAGTATAAGCTTCTGTCGACGATAACAGATGACCATACCACCCTGTCTTCAGATATGAACACTTATTAGCTATATTTTGCATCTGAAATTATTAAAGGGCTTTATCCTCCTGTATGATGTTGGTGTAGATTTATGTTTATGTTTGACTTTTTTAAGTAGCCACCAAAATGATACGTAACAGTAATCCATTATGCTCAAACGTGGACAACTCTAAAGGAGAAAAGAAGAATATGTTGTTAATGGCTTGATATATTCATTTATATTCCCTTTTTTGTGTTTATGATAAAATACGTATGTGTATATGTAGCTATATGTGGAACATACACTCTTGATGTACTCACTACACATTAAAGGCCTACCCTTTTTTTTCACTATGGTTTTTCATAGTTTTTTTTAAAGTAGTTGGGTTGTTGTATTGCTTTTGTATTTTTTTTTTTTAGTATGTATGTATGTAATGCTTATATTTAGTGCGTGTATGCTCGGTGTTGTGCTGCTTTTGGAACCTCAATTTCCTGAGGGCTCTGTCCAAGGGATCAATAAAGTTCTATCTAATCTAATCTTGTCTAATCTACCAATATAACACATTAATCAACAAGAGGGCACACACTTTATGTAGTGCACAGTTTTTTTTAAAAAATGTATTAAATTTTCATGTATCTTGAATTGTTTATTAGAACTATTACACCTATTAATCATGTACTAAGTTTTATTCCATATTTTGGTTATCTTTACCTCATAGGATGCAAGGTTTATTAAAGGAATACTCCACCCAAAAATGACATTAAGTATCACAGCCTCTCCCAGAGTTAGAACAGTGTGGAAAAAATGGTTAAAATCCGCTCTTTCATTTTCCTGTTTTGTCCAGTTTTAGGAGCAGTACTTCTAGCTTTAGCTTAGCACAATTGGTGTAAACCTGCGGTGTCAGTTAGCATGTACTCCAAAAAACAGGACCGGGACATCTTTTTTTTTTTTTTTTTTCTAAATATATCTTGGGAGCCGAGTGTTCAGAACGACGCAAAATCGAACAAGGCTATTACCTGGGCAGATATTTACTTAGAACTATATTCAGCCTCTGGGGCTGGGTCGCGGATGACGGCGGAAGACAACGAGTACGAGTAAGAGTATATACAGCCTCATCACAGGCAAAGCACCGCTAGATAGGAGCAAAGTTCTCACGAATATAGTTCCAAGTAAATATCTTTCCAGGTAATAGCCTTGTTCGCTTTTTCATTATGATTCATAGTCGTTCTGAACACTCGGCTCCCAAGATATATTTAGAAAAAAAAAAATAGATGTCCCGGTCCCGTTTATTGGAGGACATGCTAACTGACACCCTTAGTTTACAGCAACTGCGCTAAGCTAAAGCTAAAAGCACTGCTCCTAAAACAAGAAAAATGAAAGAACGGATTTTAACCATTTTTTCCACACTGTTCTAACTCTGGGAGAGGCTGTGACTGACCTAATTTCTTTTGGGTGGAGTATTCCTTTAAGAAATCAGTCATATTATTTGTCAAGAGGTTTACCAAAAAGTAATCAGATGTGCTAGGTTACATTAACTTTATCAAGTAACTCGAAAAATTCCATGATATTTTTAACAAAAGAAATAGAACTGATGCAAAGTTATCATCTAATGGCAAATATCCTGTTAGAACTATATGCAGAACACCAGGTAATATGTAATTTTAATTGTGTCGGAGCTATGCCATTTACTGAAGCAGTAGGGAGGGACAAAACAAAACAACCACAGAGACTTGCATGCACTCATTTGACAGAATCATCAACAGATCAGCATGAAGTTGATAGCATCATGGGCACATTTTTAGTAACAATGAACACTGTACAAACGTGGACAGCCTTGTAGTTAAATCAATTATTTAGGCGCCTAGAGTTAACAGGAAAGACTGGATTTGAGTGAGGGTCAATGATTCAGCTTTATCTGCTCCTGGAAAACAGAAAAACTCAGCCTAGATACTGTGCCAATTAAATTATACACATCCTTAAGACGCTCTATCCCAATATAGATACAGACAATGGTTTCCACTCTGTTGAATGGATTAATGGTAAGCATAAACACAAGGATGGCTCGCATGAAGGGCACTGGTAGGAGAAGCCTGTTCAACATGTCCGTGTTCACATAAGAAATCTAATTAGCTCTTATAAGATAACACATTTTTCCCTACTTTGCATGCAGAGATGTCACATTGTCCTTTCAAATAGTAAAGTGGGAATACAAATTAAATTAACATCATAATATTACAAGGACAATTTTCAGCATCCTATTCATAGCATTTGTTATTTTTACCCAACAGCAGGACTGAGATCTCAGATGTCTGATGTTTTTGAAAAGCAGACAAGATACTGTAATGCAAGACATAGAATAACAGATTGTGGACTTTGCGAAAACTTCCGCCACATTTCTGGGCAGCCACAACGGCAAAAATGATGATAATGATGCACGATCTGTTGGCCCTAAGCTTTCCCAGACTCTAGATTATGACACGGGCCACAAAGTCTCCACATTTGACTAACAGGCATCAGTTTATCACCAAACTCCAACAACAGAACATCTCTGAAATATTCTACTCGGATAAAGCTTTAGATATATGATCGTGAAATTGAGTCACGTAGAAAATGAAAAAAATCCAAGGATGAATTTAAAGGACTGCAGCTACAATGAACTTCAAGTGCACAAACAGGCTAAAAATATACTATGTTTAAGTAATTAAATGCAGAAAATAAACTGTTATACAAAGACGAAAACCTTTAACCAGGCGTACTGAATGAAGGAAAAACTCTGAGAAAAGGAAAAACAAGGAAATAACTGAATTAGAAGCAAAGGGAGATGGAACAAAAGTGCAAATTTACTACATTTGCATGTAAATGAAAGTTTCCCCGAAGCTGGAACTGAATTGGGTAGACAATATGGAGGAGGTTTGGGGTGCAATAAGAAAATACCTTTTCTTACTTCCTTAGATGTGGAATTGCTAGAAATGAAAGAAATAACTGCTACAAATGTAACACAGGAATCTGAAGTGGTAAATCTCAGTTGGGCTTCTTCGTCTGTTTCTACTTTTTTTTTTTTTGCGTTTCTACCATAGTTTCATTTACAGTACCAGGGGAGGTGGATGTTAGACTTGTTTAAGGTCATTCTGTGGGTATGAAGATTGGATAAACACAGTGGCATGTAGCTTTTATCATTCGACGTAAATCTACTCCATGTTTGGATTAAAGGTAGGGTAGGAGAACTTGTAAAAACGGTTCTTACAAGCTTCATTTTGAAAATGCACAAATCAAAAGTCCAGACCCCTTTCTTCAGACATCCCCCTGAAGCCTCCAGAATACTGGCACTTTGATAGACATGTCATTATTCAATCATTTTGATGGGCCGGTTAAAATGATTGGATGGTGATTTTTCAGTCCTGTCTGTTCCACAGGGGATTAAAATGTTTTTGTTTTTGCGTTAGAACATTTGATTAATTGTTTGCAATTAGGATGGGAAGGGGATTTTAAGCAATATACTTAAAAAAAAAAATGCTCCAGGAAAACATCTCTTACCCCACCTTTAAAAATGTATAATACAACTGGGGGGGGGGATGATTAAATCACCCTTGTGTACTTAAATTTCTTGTTCAGTTTAATGCCTGGTACAACTAAAGGTACATTTGTTTGGACAAATATAATAATAACAACAAAATAGCTCAATGCCGGTGTGATTAGATCATGTGGCATCTTTAAAGATCCGTAACAAAAAACTCTGTCACATGGAACGCTGCTGTCAGTTTTACTCAAAAGTGTGGATTTGAAACTCTCTCCCAGTTTTTATTTGGTGCTGATAGATCACGGAAAACAGGAGATATGATTGTTTTAATTTGATAGTAGAAAATATGTTTATTAAAGGATAAATGCGCACTTATACTCATGGGATGGGACGGCAGGTAGAGCCGGCCCAAGGCATAAGCGAACTAAACACCTGCTTAGGGCTCTGTGGCCCGGGAATTGAACCCAGGGCACGAGGCATGAGTGCTAACCACTGCACCACTGTGTCGCCCCTTCATTTTCTATATTTTCTTGATAATAAAAAAAATCACTTCAGTTCTTATATCAATATCTATGGCACTGCACTGACAAAAACAGTGCTTAGTCATGTAGTCACATGATACACACAGGAGTTCGTATTCGATTGCATAACCATTATTTTTAATGGCTTTTGATGGTCTAATAATTTTTTCCCGCAACTCTATGTGTCTATCCCAAAAAAAGAGCACCGACTATAAAGCGGCTTGTGATTGTGAAGTCTGTAGGTTGTCGTGAGCGGTGCGTACAGTGACTACACTAGCTGTTCCTCGCCGTGTTTAACAACATAAGCTTGTCAGGAGTGAACAGTCTCATCTGCTGACTGCCTCTCCCCACCTCACTGCCACCTTGTTTAGCCTCATCTGCCAATCTTCAGTAAGCTAATGCAAGATGACACTTTGTCACCAGAATCCTAAACTCTTCCCACAATATAATTTGTCATTGCATTCAGGGGCCCATGACACTCATAAGAGCTTCTCTGTCAGTATTAATTTCAGTCTTATTTTAAGTGGCCTCAGCTCTGGCATTCTTACCAACAGATGCTCAGACACTGTCCCCAAGGTTCATCGCCACTGAGCCAAGAGAGCCCCTGGCCCAGGCTAACAGCTGGTCATATCCATAACATAATATCTCCATTTCCTCTGTACATTTTTCCTTTTAATATAATGGCTTGTGTTGGAACAAAGATACAAAAACCCCTTGGTGTTTCTTGTGCATAATGTGGAAAATGGTTCCTATGATTGTAATAATTTACTGGATGTACTTTAACACATACAAACACCATTATACTCTTTTCCCTCTGCAACCGCTACTGACCTATGTGGTATGCAACTTTGTAGCAGCAACTCGCAATCAAGGTGACGCTCTGTCTAATTTGTCCCTAAAGGCAGAACTAAAATAAAAGTGTAATGATGCCTTTATGAAAGCTAATTTTTGACCCCAATGGAAACAAAGTAAATTAGGCACAAGGGCATTAACATTTCAGCTCTTGACCTAGCCCCCATTATACTAACATTTACATTACTGTTCGCCGTATAGAATGAGAAAAAGGTGAAGAAGGTTTTAATTGAAGGTTGACATAACCTTTTCGCATGCAAGGTTCGGCAATCAGTCTTAATGCGTAGGGGGTGCAATGCTTAGTTAACCTACTCAGGTTACATCACATCTAATATGTCTGCCTTTTGCTATCTGCCTGCATTAGAAAAGAAAAACACTGAACTGGACATGGAACCCAATTAAAAGCTAACTCTGAATGTGTATGGCAAAAGGTCAGTAATCTGTCTTACTGTACACTGTGCCTCACAAAATTAACCTTGTCAAATTAAATTAAGTAAAAGAAAAACACTTGTGGCAAATGCAGAAAGTCAAGTATAACCAAGTTCTTGCTGAAAATCAATGTGATGCAGAAAAAAAAAAGGTGAAACCCTAACCCTTTGTCAGTTACTGCTTCCCACAGAGGATCCTGGAAAAGTAATTAAGCTTTCTATTTTTAGATCAGTTTCCTATTTATTTATTTCTTTATTTTTTATGTAAAAAGCAGACTGCAGCTCTGCCAACAGAAATACTTTGTCAGCAACTTGATTGCATTTACATGGTAGAGTGAAGCCAAAGCTGGAGCAAATTAGAGAGCTCAACCATGGGCTCTGCAGTAATAACAGCCACTTCAAGGAATGCCATGTGAAGAGACTTGTCAAAAACAACACCTCAGATATGCAATTTTTTAACACCAATGCCCTGAAATTATGACTAAGCACTATGTTTGTTTTAGCATTGTTCCTACACCCATCCATGTTTCCACACATTTTATGTACGTTAGGAAAAAAAACCCATAACAATACTCTATCAAACAGGCGCAGAACAGCCATTTCTCAAGTGCACTTGGAAGAGTAAATGCTCAGGCACTTAAGTAATGCAAGTTGTAAGTTATATTTGAGTCAGTATGTGGAAATAAAATGCACTGTTATAGGTTCTTGCACTGGGTGGTGTCAAAAATATGCAACGCGAATGTAAACCTGGCCCCGTTCTTCTCTAAAATGGAACATTTGTTTAAAGAAAATGGAACAAATGTAAGTTTCACCAAACACTACCAAGTCATAAAAATCTAAATGAAACAATAGAGGCCCAGTTTAAAATGTGAGTTTGGATCATAGCACTGTGAATACAACAGTTGTGAGTCATGTAATATCCCTTCTCTCTGGCTCCAGAGTCCCGCTGACACAGCAGCTGTGAGCAATACATACTTTCTGTGTGTGTGTGTGTGTGTGTGTGTGTGTGTGTGTGTGTAGGTGTGTGTGTGTGTGTGGGTACATGCATGTGTGTAGGTGTGTGTGTGTAGGTGCATGCATGTGTGTGTGTGTGCACTCCTGTGTGTGTGTGTGTGTGTGTGTGTGTGCGTGTGTGTTGATGTGTGTGTGACTGTGCAGGTGGTAAGAGGGAGGGACAGCAATGCCTGTGAGCTGAATAACAAATCTAGCATACTGCACACCTGAGGAGCTGTCACTGTCATAATCAGCCGTTTATAATGCATGGCAGAAGGGGGACGGGAGTCGAGAGGAGGAAACCAGGACACAGTTGGTATCAAAGCTCTGTCTGCATTATATCCTTTTCTTCTTATCCTCTCTATTACTGTCTGTGATGGTATTTTTTTTTTTACTCTGCAGTCACATTTTCTTCAAGCCATTACTTATTGCTCTCTCTCGTCCACTGAGTTGTTGCATATAAAGCTGGACAGCTCTGCTTCTGTCCCCTCATCCTCCCTCCTTCTTCACACTCCGTCTGGCCCAGCAGGTTTGTGTCCGGACACTTCCTTCGCAGAGCTCAAGGTGACACATGGCTGCTCAGGCACCGATGAGTGCTCATATCCCCAGGCCTCTTGACGGCCACCAGTTCGCCCCCAACCCCCCTTTCCTTTTTGTTGTTTCAGTGAGACGCTAATCTATGGTTCTGCTGTGAGGGCCACAGGAGCGGCAGGTTGACTCACTTCCAGCTCACTGACACAATCATTCACTGCTTGTATTGGGGAGTTGTGTGTGTGTGTGTGTGTGTGTGTGTGTGTGTGTGTGTGTGTGTGTGTGTGTGTGTGTGTGTGTGTGTGTGTGTTGCAGAACAGTGCCTGTTAGACAGCATGGCTGATATTTTTCTGCAGGGTCAGCAGAGACCTGGCCAAGTCGGCATCATGGAGGAGTAAATCAATGAAACCCAATTAGACACCAAGAAAGGTGAGAGAAGAATTGAGCAGCTAAAAAGCACCGACAAAAAGTGTTTCTTTGGATTTTTTGAGAAAAAATACAGGAGTATATCGAACCCTTTTTTAGCCTTGGTGACAAATGGATACGAGCGGTTTTATGTGCGTATGCTGGTGATATTTTTGACATTTATTTCAAATATGAAAGCTCTGTAAAATAATGAAATAATGTAGAGAGAAACTAAGAGCTGCTTATTTTAGTTTTTGCTGCATCCTACTGACCCTTTGGTATTATTCTTGCTCAGTTCTCCCGGTGGGAAAGGACTGCAGTCATGTGTCTGTGTGGAGGGTGAGAGTAAAGGCAATATGTCTCATGATCACCTCCTGAGCAAGCCAAATGAGGCACCCTTCGCTCTGAGCAACCTGCCACTAACATCTGCTGCTTTGGCCGCAAATGCCCTTCTAAGTTGTGTAAATCCTGTTTGCTTATTTATACAAACCACTGTCTATATTACAAGTATGACAGCCTGAGGAAAACACAGCATACATTACAATTGATTAATCTTTACTTTATGTAAATTATGACTGATAAAACCTTACTGAAACTGAAAACAAGTCGACGTCCGTGGATCCAGGTTTTACAGGATCACTCTAGCATTGATGGCGATGCACTTTAAATGCTCCATATTGCTTCTACGCAGGTTATTAGTTTTGTGTTTTATTTTCTCTTCCTGATGCCGATGAAAAACACAGCAATCTTTTCTAAATTAACAGAAGAAAAACAGCATTTTAAGCATTTGATAACCTGCTGACTGCTAATGAGCTGTGGAGATAGCATTATGCACCAGATAATAATCCTGTTCGCATTGACAGGGAAAAAATAGATACTAATACCCACAGGCAAGTGTGCTGGAATAGGCACTATGGCAATTACCGTGAATTAGGATCACATTTTAATCTCATTTAAGCACAGTATATTTGTGTTAAATCAACAATATTGTCTTTTGGGAAAAAATAAAGTATTGTGAAACCATTTTTTCATGAAAAAACGTTGGATTGTTGTTTTTTTTTATTACATATAGTATTGTTCATGGAAACTGATTTTATGCCATCATAATAGAGCCAATTTCCTAATCGCGTATTTTAATATTCCAAATTTCATTTATTACAGGGGCACATTAACTAACTTGACTTTTATCGTAGTTTTCATCATGATTTTAATTCTTTTAATGAACACACAGTACTACTTTATGCAATCTGGCAAACTCATAGAACAAGCTAGACCTTTGCCACTTTCCTAAGCCCACAGTAATTATTAATACATTTTTTGTAATCAGGCCTCTGCTCCATTTGCATGGAAGCAATCTAATAAATGTGAAAACTAAAGTCTCAGCTGAAAACATTAAGATAACCAAAAAAACCTACCATTTATTGAAGTAAGCTCTAATCGCATTACCTCTGTGATTAGAAAAATAAAACAGTGGCTCATCCCCTGGCTGCCTCCAAAATTAAGCTCTTGATAAGAAAGCCCAGTGTGAGACCGAGGAAGGCGCAGGGGTGGATCAGCAGCAGCAACAGCCTTCAAATAAATCCATCCAGGCCCCCACTGCATAGACAGACTGCTGGTCCACTCCTAAATCAGAGAGACCAGGCTGTCACGACCAGAGACCTTGTCTTCTTCCAGATCAATAATGATAAAAGGAAATAACATCTGAGCTGAAAATACCGAAGACACCAAAGAGATTTGCAAAAGCCTTCACGGTCCATTTGATGCACTTTCACCTGTTAAATATAATAACATATAGCTGAAAAATGCAAGTGTGATTTTAATACTGCAGTCCCCCTGCAGGAGACGAGATGAGTCTTGCCAGGCATATTATGACTTTGTTGTACTTGTCAGATCTAACTAAAACTAAAGCAATTCAAAACTTTTTCGTTTTTGCTTGTGCAAGTGCAATTGACTGTGTGAGCGTGAGCAATTGACCAACTAACCTGTCATGTATAAAGGATAAAGCTATTAATTAAGACACATTTTTTTTTGTTAGTTTCAGTCTGGAAGCATTAGAGCTATTTATTATTTTGTCAGTCTGTGCTGCAGTGAACAGAAACTTGCTCAGTCTGACCAAGGACAGTTATCAGAATTCAAATGGTGTAAAAAAAATAAGCCACCAGCAACATTAATTAACATCCGAAACTACCTCTTAGACACAGTGTGAATAAAGCACAATATGTGATAACACGTGAATCATAAATAAATGAGACAACTGCCTTTTCACACAAATGTACCATTACAAATCAATAGCCACCCTTTTATTGCATCACTAACTAAAGCTGCTTCTTTCTCTCCTTGGGTTCCTCCGGAGTTCAACACAATTTGGCTTAATCAGGCAATCAATCACTATTAGATCTGTGTGCCACGCCAGCACGCAGCAGGCAGATGTGGCCCCCAGCAAAAACTACAATCTCTAAATTGGGGCAGACACACTTGTATGAGCCATGCAACTCAGTACATGTTGCCAGAGCTCACAAAGAAGCTTTTTGCCTTTATTTGTCGACAAAGGGGTGGCACCAAGCTGCTTCACTGACATGTCTTTTCACAAGAAATTACAGGAAATAAGCTCAGAGGAAATGTTCTTGAAAATTTCTGACACTGTTTGTCACATTGTATACAAGACAGTAGGATCAGATCTTTGGTGCAATTACATATTTTTGCAAAACGAATCATGAGATAGTCTCAAACACGTTATGTATGATATTTAAGCTGACACAGTGTGATCTTGCTGCACAATACGAACATAGCCGCAGATGAAATGCACATGCAACACATTTATGTACGTGTTCCAGTGCAAACAAAACTCTTTTTTAGCTTCATTGCTCAAATGGCGTAGAATACTGAATGGGCCTATTTGGCACAAGAGCAGAATAATCAGAGCATTACTGTGGTCCTTTGAGATCCTTTATTGAACGCATTACAATGAAGCTTGATTGGAATTGATAATGGCTTTGAGGACTCGGTTGCCCCTCTCTACTTACTCATTTGTTCCAAACCAACCTTTGACATGCATGAGATTTCCAGTGACAAGGTAATTAGCCAACTGTAAGGAAGAGGTCAAAATATCTGTGTTTATACAAAAAGAGAATATATGTCCTCCTATTCAGTGGAATTTCAAAAGGCTGCCTGTCTGTGTTGGCTCATATATAAAAGCAGATACTAAATTCAAAAGAATCGTGTGCTTTTGGTTTTGGTAGAAATGTCTGAGCTCTGTTTAACAGTACGGCGGAGCAGAAAGTAAACTGTGTGATATTCCTGTTTCGACACAAAGTCAGCATGAAGAAGTGCCGCCGATGTGAAAGCGTTGCTGACCTCGACCATTTTTCTTCCAGTGCCACCAAGGCCACCATGCTGCAGTGATCCACGCTGCATCCAATTGTGCAGAGTAAAAGGTGTGGAATCAAGGGCTCCTGTGGGCCACCAGCCGCTGGACACCTGCGCTTATGAGAGTCAACTGCACTGTCAGCACCACGACAAACATGCAACACACAACTACATCACACAGACCAGGAGGACAATGTTATGTTATCATGCCACAATCAGGTATGTGGTGCACACACAGTTCTCGGGGTCTCAGTCTGCTTGTATTAATCATGAAACATGATATTGTTTGATTGAATGCACCAAGTCCAAATTGGATTCCCACTAACGCCTCCTCCTCTCCCTGCTTAGACAAGTACTGATGAAAGATAACCGCCTCTGCATTAATCAAAGAGATGGAGCATTTTGATCCCACTCTCAATTAGATTAGATTACATAAATTTAACAATTTGTACAAAATGTGATATCAATTATCTGCAGGCCATTCGGTTTGATCTCTTGGCCCATTTTGACACAACAAATACAATTAGTGCACATTGAAACTGCCTTTAAGAAAAAATTTAAAATAAAAATTCTGTCATGTAGCTGGATGGTGCAAACTTTTTTTTTTTACACTTCCCTTCTTGTGATCCTATTTATTTCACACAAGAACACTAATTAAATTAAATATTAAAACATGGATGATCACGTACACCAATCAATGACAAGTAAGTGACATGACTCACTTATAAGAAGAGAGCACTTAAAAAATCTACACAGCTCATTTCTTGTGTGTGTATTTACTTTAAGTAGGAAGTGATATTGCTTGCTGTTTGTTTAGGATTACAACACACCCCTCAAGAGTGATAGTTTGATTTGTAGGAGGTAGGGAGTACCATTGCTCCCATCACACACTTGCATGCTCTTCAAAACGCCAATAACTTGGAAAACAACAGATTGCCCAGGAGGAGGTGAACCAAAAGTCAGCTCTTGTTTATTATTGGGAAATGGAATAAGGATTTTCTTGTCTAGTAAACTGAAATATCTCTGTGTCACAGATGCAATCTATTCCATAGAGCCATCTCTTGATAGTTAATTAGGTGTCAGCAGCACTACCGAGGTAATTTAACCTTCATCAGGCTGTATCACATGAGAAGATAATGCAAGGGAATTATTCATTGCATATTTTAGGGGAACATGAAAAAAGCTTTACTTACGGATTCTAGGCTTAAGTGAAGATGAATGAAGGGAATGCAAAATTCAAGAATCTATAGTGATCGAGTTATTTGTGAAACAGTGAGCTTATTAGATTGTATTGAAGGGGGCTGGCCGTGTGTGACAGAGATGCACGCATAAAGATTTAGTACTAAATCATTCACAAGTAATAATCCTTGAGATCAAATGTGCAGTAATACACCAATTATCAAAGGCTGATGCAATCAAAATCTCTCACTTAATGATCACTAGAGTCTAGGCTACCCTTTATGGGAGCTGAACAACTAAAATAGTTATTGAAGTCAATTGGTGTTCACCCATAAAGGGGATTCACCTATAAAGGCTGAATATTACGAATAATCATGGCACTCATGCAGATTGCAGTATAATCCACCGAATGAACTTTAAACTTAACCCCCCCCCAAAAAAAAACACCCACACACACACACACACACACACACACACACACATATATATATATGTGTGTGTGTGTGTGTGTTTTGCTGACTCTGCTGTTAAAAAAACATATTGCATTTTCTGATATGCTTTAAATAAGCTGTGAGATATTAACATTCAGCCCATCTTTGATTCCCTCAGTCTCAAACGGGAGCCTTGTATGAATATAGAGGGTATGATTAAGTGAAGCCATACAATAAGCAAATAAATGGTGACCTCAAACTGACATTAAAAGACTTCTATTATGGGCTGCGGCTAATCTAAAATGATTAGAAAGTCTTTCAAACTAAGCAAGCAACAGTGAGAGTAGGCTAATTTGATTTGGCCTGGAAAAGCACATTTATAGTTGCCCGTAAGAGTCCTATTATAATTGTATAAAATGTGGTTTAAGCCTTTGGACTCATCATCAGCAGTTTTATATTTGGGTTGATCTTATTTATAAAAAAGATTGTAGAGTCTGTGAAATTTAATCAGGAGATCACAGCCTGCACCACTACCAGCAAAGAAATAGCACTGAATAAAATACAGAGTAAAATAGACCTCAGCACCTCATACTGTGACTAAACATAACTATTATGTGTGAATATTATAATCCTGTTTCATGTGGGATGCTGGTACACGCAAAGACCCCACTCCGTCCCAGCAGTGAAATTGTCAATGCGGCCAGTAGGGAGAGACAGAGAGATGGGCGGTTTATAGTCGTGGCCGGGGCTCTTTTTTTGTTTTTGTGTAGGACTGGATGGGAGGGAGCAGCAGCCTCAGTACCAGGCAGCGCTCTCCCTCAGTACAGACTGGATAGACAGAGGAGGAGGCTGCTACATGCTGCCGAAGCCGCCGCCGCTCCTGCCTTTGTCATAGACGGATCTTTCCACCGCGGTCACACCGGGAGGATATCATTTCTTTTTTTTTTTATTTTTATCATTATTTCTTTTCTTCTCCACGGATTCCGCAGGGGGGAAATAAGCAAGCACAGACGTATCAATGTACTCACTACACGAGGGCAGCGGTCTGCTTCTGCTGGCGATCTTGGCAGGACTGCAGGTAATGTAATTTCAGAGCGGCTACGAGCGGAGTTACACCGGGACAGTTTAGGTTTTTTTTTTTTTTGTTTTTTTTTTAATTAATTATTTTTTTAAGCGATGCTGTTTGGTGAGTTACAAACCACAAGCTGGGGTCCTAACAAGCACTTCACTTAAAAAAAAATAAATAAAAAAAAAAAACGCAATGAGAATTGACTAAAGTAGCTCGTGCCTTAATTTCTTGCAAGTATCGCGTGTTTTCGAGATGATTCAGTAAAACTACATTTTATATCCCCGAATTCCGCTCAAATAATCCCATGTTAGCCTGGTAGACTGATACTTCATATAGCTGAATCTTTATTGTCTGGAAGTTGGCCGATACAGGCCCACATTAACCTAGTTCTCAGTCGGTTATATTTAGTTTAGGTTTAATATTTATGTAGATTGCTGCAGCGTATCCCTGTCCCCCGGCGAGATAATTGCTTCTCTGGTAAAAAGCCATTACGAGCAGCGGTGAAAAGTAGCCTCCAGTAAAACATTGTCTTTACAGGTTATGTATAGTCCAACTACAAGGAGGTATGATAATTTTGTTGTCCAGCTCAAAGGTTTGAAACTGCCTGCTTATAGTAAGATAAAAGTATTATTTAGCTGCTATTATAATGTGTTTATAGGAGTTACTAGCTAAACTGTGCACTTTTGGCAGCTGGGCTAATGTGAGGTAAAACTACTGGCACCTTACATCCACAATTGTACATCCTTGTGTCCTTGTTGTATGGCTGTATCCTGTGCTAGAATTCCAGCTCTGCTCCTCCCCCTCTGCAAACGTTTTCCATTTAAATTCCTCTGATTAAGAATGGCAAGTGGCACTGATACCCACAATGCTCTTTTTCAGCAGGGCTCCTCGTTTTTCATTCTTTTGAGTGTGCATGTGAAGAAAGTAGGGCCAGGCCTGTGTGTGTGTGTGTGTGCTCCAGTAGCTGAATCAATGCTGATGTTGTTTGATGGTTTATATGTGCCATGTTTGGACACATTTATCCGTTGTGATTTCATACTAAATGTTATGTGGAAACACAAGTCCCAGTGTTTGTCATAAGTTTTATTTCCCTCTACATGCTGGCATCCTCATCGCACGGTTCTCTTTTTGTGGATTCCAAACACAAAGCACCATAGTTGTAGCTTTTATTCAGCAATTATTATTCTGTTTTCTTCCCACAGTAGAGGAGGAATTGCCAGCATTTACTTTGATTTCCTTGACCCTGTACTTTAATGTGGAGTGTTTGTCCAGAGTAGTGTGTTGATCAGAGGAGCCGACGTGAGTGCTGGCTATAACCCTACCCTCTGCCTGGGCCCCTCCTGGGGGACAAATGGAGCTTGTTCCTGCCTAGCCATGCTTTTTGGCTAATGCTTAACCCTTTTGGCCTCATTATCCTAATTGCGGTTCCTGCTATAAAAACAACAGATGCTTTTGTACAAATGTGGGGACTCCAGAACGTGACCAAGAGGTTTAGGAGGTAACGGGCTGCATTTTTGAGCACTGATTTATGACTCATTGTTGCACTCCCTCAACTATCTGTCTCCCCCCACCATTACAGATTGCAGCAGAGGGCAGGGGCACCCCACCATGCAGACCTGGCTTCTCGGAAGATGTATACACGGTTGTGGTGCCAGATATCACAGAGAAAGGACAGCCCCTTTTTAACGGTGAGTTGTGAAATTTTCTTTGTGCTGGATGCTTGTTTCGTCTGTGTGTGTGTGTGTGTGTAGGTTCTCACATCAGTTGTGTGTGCTTGTTTCCATGTGTTACATTTCAGGCAGGATCAGAACAAGCCTGACATATTTTTCTGTGTTGCTGTGATGTATTGCAAGCTGTGTAGTTTGTATTGTAAAGTTGCTGGAAAGTGGTTCAACTTTATATATGTGGCTCTTGTCCATTTTGCCTACATGCTGTTTTTTCCCCTTTCACTGCAGACACAAACATAAGCAGATTGTTGCTTAAAGGCTAGATCATTCACTGTGGTTAAACAGTTTTTTGCAATTTGCATTTTTAGATGAATATTAACTGCTGGCTTTGGTATTAAAATGAGAAAAAAAACTTGATTTAGCTTGGGACACTTATTGCAATGAATAAAAATCAATTACACAGAGATTTGAATACTTATGCAATTTTAATCAAGCAAATAACCTAGCTATTAAAAATCCCATGCTTTGTACTGGTACATTGAATTATCTCTGTTATCATGTGCCATTATTTTTCAAATTAAATAGCACTTTGATGCAGTGTTAAGCAGCATGCAGGAAGTATTTCTGTTACTTTAAACTTCAGTTTGCCTAAAGGTTCCTGTTTCAATCACATTCATGTATCACATTACATCACTAATTCAACATAAGGCAGGTAATTACAGCAGTTTAAGTATTTTTTTAAATGTATATAGAGCAGTTGTCCTTCTGTTGGAAATCAACCTAGAATGTTTGATTTCTTTTTTGTACTCTTCAATATAGAACCTAGTGGAAATAAAAGGAAAAGAATATGCATTTTTTTTTCTCTTTTGGCTGTAGTTCATTACATTGTTGAAGGCATGACCAATACGTCTTCTTTGGAGTTTAATACAAGTAAAATGTGGATGCAGCTACCGTGTAAAAGTATGAAGGCCTACAAACGGTAATAAAAGCTGGAATATATCACCAATGTGCCATTAGAGGTTAGTGCCTTGAGGTCGTTTGGACCAGAAAGCATTCTCACTTGTGTTGGATTTCACAGTGTGTGCCTAAAACTTGCATGCTGCCATTGGTGTGAATCACAGAGGAGGTGGAGGAGGAGGTAGCAGTGAGGAGAAAAAGAAAGAAGAGAGGGAAGAGAGTGCTTAGCTGGGTGGGTGCAGCTTTCACTAGGCTTTACCTTGTGCACAAGTTTCCGTTTGATCCTGCAGGTGATGGATTTCCCTCTGTTGGCTTGTGGATGAGCCGTGACTGGGGGTAATCAGGTTCCCTTTTGTTTGCCCCCCACACTACCCCCTCTCCTCTTTGCTCTGCTTTCCCCTCCCCCGACGGGTTGTTGCTCTATAGAGATTTCCTTGACAGAGGGGCACTCCTGTGTCATTGTAATGCAGCAGGGCTCAGCAGCGTGGGATGATGTTAATGAAACTGCATTCTCTAATGAAAAGCTCCTGTGGTATGTTTTGAAAGACAAAGCCCCCATAGTGTGGACTGTGCCTAAAGTTTCCAACTTTCCTTTCACCATGCTGATTTCGAATACTGTTTTTAACCAGGAGCTGGATGTTTTATTTTTAATTTTTTGCCTCTTTAGCCGCATGGTGTAACATAATGCTTTATGTCTCCTTGCATTTCATTAACTTTGTCAATTGTGCCCTGAAGGCCCTAAATAATTAATGGAGTTATTTTATTAATCATGCCAGAGTTATAACAGAACACACTGCTTTTGTTGGGTTATAAATAACTCATATGGATAAGTTAATTTTGAATACATTTCTTCTTAAGTTATAGGTTAGTTTTCATGAGGGGTTTCTTGGACTACTTTGCTTATTTGAAATAGAATCTCTATGAATATCACTGTAATACTATATGTGCATTGGTAAGGTGTCAGTTACATGACCCCTTTGCTCGTATTGCATTGAAGGCAGACATGCATGCAGCAGAGATGAGCTGTTAAATAGCTTTGTCCTATCTAATTGCAAACCCTTCTTTGTTATTGATTAAGAGAATACACATCCTGAGGTCTGTAAAACCTGGAAATGGAGGCACTTGACATGTAAACAGACAGCATTGTATGTGGTAAATGAAAGACATCCTGTAGATTTGATGATGGCAATTGTGTCCGAACATAGCTGTTTGTTGGTAAGATTTAATCACATTCCATGGGGCGTAGCTGAACTTTAGCTGTTAGCTAGCCAAGTGATGCCCCATTGATTTTCAATAGAATTGTTAAAATTCATTTCTTCAAAGTTGCTTGGCAAAGCACCACAGAGAAAAGCCAGAAAGGATAATAATTCTACAATGAGAACTTCTCACCAATGATCTGTAAAAGGGAGGTTACATTTATTGTTTGCAGATTTAAAACCACACAATGTATATAGGTTATCCACTGTCTACCTGATGGGGCCCATATGACCTTGCTTTAAGGGTTGGAATATTTGCTCTGAATAATTGCTCTATGTGGACAGCCACTCATATCTCTTGTAATCCAAACATCATGCAGATAATAGCAGCTTTGAAGTCTTTAAACATTTGTGCTGTGTTTCCTCTTATCTAGTTTAGTTGCTTGATAAAGTGACTTGTTTTACTAAATTGCATTTAATTTCAGGTAGACTATGACTGCGGGTGGTTTGCCCCTGGGTGTCTAATAGAATTCTGGTGGCTTTGGAGAGCTGACACACATTGTACTGTGGGTTTTCTTTTTTTTTTCAGGATGAGGTCTTTAAAGCAGGGTTGCAAAGTGAGTCAGTCGGAGCATTATTCAGCAGAGGTTTCCCTCCCTAAAACTGGGTTAATGAAAAGCCCAAAAGCCTAATTGAGCTTAATACACACTCTTATGCTGCTGTTCTGCTATCCCTACCCCCAACTATTCATTCTGCTTTCATTTTTCTCTTCTCCACCCCTCAGCACTGTGTTTTACTTTTCTTCACAATTATGTGAGTACTCGCAATGAAAAAGAAGCATGTTTATAGTCTACTTTACCCTTAGTTCAAGTACCTTTAAATGTGCGTGTGTCAAGAGGGTCCAGTGAGCTGGCTCCACATAGTTATGTGGAGGGATTTACAGTTGACTAATTTAATAATGTGATTGAAACAATGTCAACGTCAGCAATTGAGAGCACGGACGGGGAAATATAGCTAAGGCTAAATATATCAAATGGATTCAAGTTAATCTGTCATTAGGTGTAATTACACCCCTTTACTGAGTTTGTCTAAGGTGGACCTTATAAACAATCCAAAATTTCACCCTTGTGACAAAGAAAACATCACGTTCACAGAATCCTACATTCAGACTGGCTGAAGCCCGTTTTATGTTGTTGTGGTTCTCTTCGCTCTGTTGAGTTTCTGATGGCCCTGGGTACAGCTGGGGCCACTCAGATGTGTTTAGGGGGCCCCAGTGTTTGGTGAGACATGACCCTGCTCGACCCTCTCCTGTAAACTTGGCCAAGTGCTCAGCAACATCCTCAGCCTTTTTCCTGCTCTCAAATTGGGGGTGAGGTTGGTGGGGGTTTCCTGATCAGGTCTAGATGAATGGAGGACCAGCCAAGGGGTCCTGACCCATCACCAGGGAGACCCCAGGTGCACTGCACCCCTCACTGCATGTTGTTCTAGCCCACAAATTCAATTGTTCATTGCAAGGAGAAACAGGCACAGCCAAATTTGACAAACTCAGGTTTTACACCGAGTCAAATAACATGTTTCACAGTGTTTGTTCTCTACCCTGTTAAATTACCACTTTTTACACTTTACTATTTTTAATCCATATCAATGTAACATTGGCAGTAGATGTGAGAAGTAAAAAACTGTGTACCCACTGTGAAGTGTTTTCTTTTTAATGCCATTGGGCTACGCTATATTTTTTTGTATTTCTTTCATCAAGAGAAATCCCATGATCATTCATCTCTTTTCTTTAAGGTCATACTTCAACCCTTCTGCACTTTTTTCAGCTAAGGCTGTAGTTGCACTTTTAAGTTTGTTTGCAAGAGTAGTTTATCGCCCCCACCCCCCTCTTTTTTCTTTTTCTAGAAGTGGATCAATAAATCCAGGGTCTTTGTTTGCAGTGATCAATATGTTGTAATGAGGACTGCGCTCCAATTCCCAACTAAAGCATCACTGGCGGATTGGAGTTGAATTTGTTTTATTCTTTATTGTTATGAGACTGCATAAATTTACTTTCATCCTCTGCCACTGTGCCTGTCTTTCTTTTCCTGGGAGCAGTATGGCCTAGATAACCACCACATATTGTGATGGCAGATTGAATCTTGGCACTATATGGATTTGGAGACCAACCCTTGATGTAGTCTTGCCTACAGTATGACAGGGAAGCACGGTTAGTCAAGCTTTAGTGGTAGGGCCACCACAGCCATTTATCAAAAGATTAGGACTCTGTTGCAGTCCCACGGCCATATCATAAAAATGAAATAATAATAATGTTAGCATATTAAAGCAAGTGCACCCATCTGTGGCTAATTTGTGTGGGTACTTTGTGAGCCTGCAGGATGGCATGACAGGATAGGACATATTTTATTTATGCCTGACCTTTTTAAGCTCTAAGTTTGTTAACCAAACCCAAGATAATTTGAAAATACTTTCTCCATATTTGGTGGCAGCAATGTTCTTGTGCAGTGTCTAAATACAGAGAAGTATTTTGTAGGGGGCTGACATTGTCCTGATGGCTTCTCATCACCTCTGTTCATATTGCTCTTATCAGCTACAGGCCCTGCCCTCAGCTGTTGGCAACCAACAGTGTGTACGTCTGCCATTGGCCAGTAGTTAATGTGCCGAGCCGGTGACTGTGCATGTGAAGGTTTGTCCTTGGCATATAATTAGCTTGTCTATCCCAGACGGCTCTTGGTGGTGACGTGGTTTTGTAGAAGTGTGGGGGCTCTCCTTTTACCAGAGACTTCTGAAACCATTTATTTGGGCGAAACTGCCTCAATCAACAAAAGACTTTGCAGTCAAACAGTCAGACCATGCTGTATAATCACATTATGCTGAGATAAATGATTTATCATTTGTCTCTCAGAAGGTTGCAGGTAACTACATTTTCTAAATCAAAATTTCATTGTGTATTATCGGCCACAGGGACTGGATAGAGAATTGAAAAGCGGGCATTGAACTGTATTGCTCCTTCACACTGCCATGTGAAGGTTAGTGGGGGTTTATAGGTTATTTGGTTTGAGAACACACCTGGGCCACTCCAACCATGACGCTGTATTGCAAAGGTTTTTAAATTGATGTGTGTGCTTCCATCTAAAAGACTGCCAAGAGAGAAAAGATTTATTTGTTTTTCTAAAACAATCCCTTTCTGTTTGAAGTTGGTCATGACATGAAGGGGCAGCTAGAATTATTCTTAGTGATTGTGGTACGGTGTGACTGGCACGCTGGTTTCACTGTGTTTTATTTAAGAACACCCAGAGAGCGCATACGATGACCCCACTATGTAATGAGGCCATGCATAAATAGCTGTATTGACCTGACTTTTCTGCATATATGCCTCTATATAACTAGGCTAGTGTTATTTTTCACTGGTGAAATGCTAGAACCAATGTGGAAAAGAAAATGCCAGCTTGCACCTAGAGAACAATACATCACCACTATGAAGTGAATTGTTTACTTTTCTAGGGACTGATTTGTGGATTTCAGTGCCATTTTTCTTCGGTGGGACTGCCTTTTTTGGCTAGAAGAGCAAACAACTCCATATCTCTTACACAGATTCTATCTACAAAGAAAGCTCTGTTTGTAGTGTTGCCCCAGCTGTTTATTGTGCAATACCCCTTGTTCGATTTTTACCCACAGTTCCCCTCTCTGCAATGCTTGTTTTTCTCATTATGTTAAACTAGATGGGAGTACAGAGCTTCATCCTTAAGTTTTCCATCTCAAGGCATGCGAAGGGTACCCACTCCCAATCCCCACTACTTTCCCTGTCTCGTTAAATCTTTTGTTTGTCGGGCAATACATTTAGCTTCAGCTTTGTTGCTTTTAGACAAGAGTGCATTCATCCGCTGCCCAGATGTAGATTCAGCCGCTCTGTCTGTCTCACATACTGTAGTTGTGAACGTCAGACAGCAGCCAGACACAGCATCTTTGTCTGCACAGGCGAACAGGGAAACTAATACTCAGATGAATATATTAATGAGATAGTTTGAGCAACTGTAAAAAATAGAAACAGAAGTAGTCCAGTGTTTAGTCTCTTTCCGTATGCGAGTGACGCATAGCTTACATTTTCAAGCCTCTTGCTGTGTTCAAGAGGCATCGTGAATTGGCATTCTATTATTCCTCTGACAACAAAGAGAAATTTGAAGCAGGGACACATTAATTGACCCAGATACTGTAACCATGTTCACAAAGGCCAATATCCTGCTTGGGAAGAGACGACTACCTCCTGCAGGCCACGCCAACTATTGTGTTCCGGCAGAGGCTTCAATTTCAACGCACCAGCGATTCTCTGGACACTAGCCTCTGATGACTCGCTGGGTCGTATCTCGTGACACTCTCTATGCATCCTCTTTTTTTATCTAGCCCTCTATCACCTCCTCCCCTCTCCTTCTTCTTTTACCCCCTCCTCCAACATGTGAGTTTAAAGATTGAGGACCTCCCTTGGCTCCGCACTTTGATTGATGTGAGTTAATTGAGTAAAGCAAGGACAGTGCTGAAGCATTTAGCCCTTTATTCTACAACTGACTGTGTTTCTTGGTGTGACCTTGGTCACTACATGACTTCAGCCAGGAGTGTGATGTTCGATTTTTACTGGTGTTGGTAATATTCTTGATTGATGTCTTTCAGAGGAGTTGTGAAGATGGGAATTGTAGATACTTTCTTGTGACCTCCGTTAAACCATTACATGCGTCTGAGCCAGCTGAGAAACAGGATATGAATGAACCAGTCTCATTCGCCAGTGATTGATCTCATCATTCCAGGGACAATGATTTCTGTTCTTTATCTTACAAAATAAAGATCACTACTTTTATTTATTTACAGTAAATAAATGTTTCAGTTCAATCTCAAGTTGACCGGTGGTTGGGGACATTGCCTCCCCCACCTTTTTCCACTTGTATCCAAACTGTTGGCTCATCAGATAAGCATATGTAGCCCACCATATTACTTGTCTCAAGTGATCTACAGTAACCAGACCTTGCTGACACCAGTGCCTGCCATCACAGCACAGATATTGTGATTGACCTGCAGCAATTTCCAGTCTCCATTTGAGTGCACACTGTGGCATTGAGCAACATATCGCTCTGTGGCCTGTGTTGTCTGAGTTTATATTATCTCTGCCTTTGTCGATATTTACTGAGGCATTAAAGAGCGTGCAGCATGTCGCCACTTTATTTCCTGTAGCACTGCCAGCTCAGCAGGACCAGGGCTGGAGGGGGTAGATTCTCACTCAAGGATATAACTGATAGTACAGGGTGAAGGTCTGCTAATTTTTCTAAACATGTTGAATCCAACCTGCTTAAAGTGGGCTCAGCAAATCTGCACAGTAGCACAAGACAAGTCAGTACTGTGTAACATTTTGGCTGTGATTTTATTTTTTATTTTATTCGAGGTTATTTTTTATTGATTTTGTGATAGTGCAAAAAATGTCTAAACAATCTGAATTGTTGTTTTCATACAGACTAGAACATACACACAACAACAACAACAAAAAAAAAATCAAGCCACTTATCTCCATGGACAAATGTAACAGAGTTTGTGAAACACAAACTTACACTTAACCATATTGCAAATATCACAAATGAGGAAAAAAAAGGGGTGTGTGTATATATACACATACATGCATATAAATATACAAATGTATCCACACATACATATGAAATGCATCATGACATTATATATAAATATACACATCCCTATGGACTTATGTTCAATTCAATTTTGGTGTGATTTTGATGCTGTTTTTCTCCTGTGGTATGAAGCTGTGGCCCAACTGTAATGTTTCTGAGGCCAGAAAGTTTAAAACCAACTTATTTGTATAATATAAGCTTTGTTTTCCCTAGACTGCTTTGCTTTCCTGTCTACCGTTTTTTTTGCTTGGTGAGTTTGATTTGTTGTGAGGATGAGAGCAACTGTCGATTAGGGCTACACGAATAATTCAAATTTATATTTACATTCTTAATGCAGTGCAGTCCCATCTGTACATGACAGTGATTCTGCTACATTCATATTAGCAAGAGATGAGTTGCGTTAAGTCGGACACTAATACCTCCTCAAATTGAGATCAAAACGAGTAAGAAACAAGAAAACCTGGCTTGTGAATTTTCTTTTTGCTATAGATGTGCTTGGGCCAAAAAAAAAAAAAGGTGATATGAGTAATTTATATTATATGACTGTTGATATTGAGAGTCACAAGATTGCAAGAAAACCATATTTTCTGACCTAGAAGGTAACATGATGAAGCGATCAAGGCCATAAAAACTACCAGAAAATCCCAGCTGCCTGGAGGGTCTAATCCCTGGGTATTTGGAGGAGAAAAAATAGTCTTAACAAAAATTTTCAAGGTGTTACTTTTTGCAGGGTTATTGCATGCATTGCATGACATTGTACAGACATTGCTATTTTGCGGTCACATGTATCACTTCCTGATATTTTTAGACATGATGTATGGAGGGACATTGTACCTCATTCATATTCCAGACTCACTTGACTTTACATTTTTGAAGCTTAACATTTATTCAGAAGTAGACAGAAATATCAAAGCATTTTCTATTGATTTTGGAATTTTATCTCACAACACTATGCACCTTCTGTAAGCTGAACATCAGTAACACGTTCTTTCAGATGCTTGCCAGTATCCTACTTACGTCCATCCACCCGAGAGCAATTCACTCAATATCATACAGGTCCTGTGTCAGCCCTTCACTCTCACACTAAGTGTTCTAAGCACTGTGACCTTTGTAGAAGATAAGCTTCCTTCGACTGACTTGAAGAGTTTGGAATAGCGGCCTCAACCATTAATTTATAGCATTGCTAACCATATGAGGGCTATGAGCCAAGGTTATTGACCTTTCACGCCTGTCACTAGTGATCGAGGGAGCCAGACCCAGGGGGGAAATGAATTGGGCTTATTAAGGAGCTGGGCTTTGAATCAAACCTGCAGGCAACTTTATTCTCCAGTTTCTCTTCCTTCCTTTCAGTGAAATCATTATGTTTTTTATACTGTTTGACCAATTGTCTTGTGCCAAAATAGAAATTGAGAGCACATACAGCGGGAATTACACTGAATCATAATGCGCCTATGAGAGCTCAGGGTGAAATGCGTGAACTGCCTGAAGGATTAATACTTTGAGCACAAACTATATTACAACAGCTTTTCCAGAACTGGGGTCATTATTATCAGTTGAAGGATTCTGTGGCTTTAAAATCAAGTTCCCTTTTATATGGATTTGCAGTTTGATTTTCAATCACTAATCTTTCTGTTTGTATTTTGGCTTGTGATGTACTCGTGCAGTTGCAGCTGCAAGACATGAGGTAAACTCATCTGGCAA
This sequence comes from Ostorhinchus rueppellii, assembly GCA_030068375.1. Classification (NCBI taxonomy): domain Eukaryota; kingdom Metazoa; phylum Chordata; class Actinopteri; order Kurtiformes; family Apogonidae; genus Ostorhinchus; species Ostorhinchus rueppellii. Next base: position 19,181,627 of record JAQQZY010000010.1, on the reverse strand, counting down.
AATGTGTTTGAATAAAATGAAGCATGTCAAGAATGTTGTGTGGACTGCTGAGAAAGGGATGCATATAATTTAATGCATGTTATCTCAGCCCTGTCCTCCTTTTAGAGCTTCCAGTCTGTAAAACCTAGTGGGAGGCAAGGGAGACATGCATTTATATTGGATCAACATGCTATGATGTTATTTTTCCAGCTCCACTACTTGTGTTTATAATCATTCCCAGTCCCTTATGGGGTTCAACTAAAACCATTTTTATTGACTCTGGAGAAGCTTATCTCTGCCTGATGTATTGTTTATACGTAGGATCGCAATTACATCCCAGTGGAAATAAGTAATACATCAGAGAAAAAAAAGAGACATCGTACCATAAATGCATTGTTGTTATTAGATGTTCCTGATGAAGTCCACCTTAAAGGACATTTTTAATATTGTACCTTTGTCCCATTTTTACAAATATCTTACATATTATGAGAGAGCTTGGCTATAACCTCATTTAGAGAGCAAGAGCAGAGACAGAATCCCTGATGCTGCTTCAGCCATTCTCTGTAGTATTAATTTAGAGGAGCTTGTTGAATTTTCAAGTGTTTATTTGCTGCAGAATAGCCAGAGGATGAGATAAAAAAGACCAATGCATTAAGATTTCGTGTGCTTGAGTATGTTTTGTGGACTTGTCTAGGTAGAGTACTCACCAAATGTACATTATCTATAAAAATATATTTATATATTGTCTTTGCCTTTCGGTAATGGATACTTTTGAGTGGGATGGCTATTTTGGACCTGAAAAGCCCCATATCGCAAAGCTTAAACTTCGAGCACTGGCTGTGGACAAGTGGGTGCCAGCTGATGGGGTGGGTGTGCGCTTAGGGTATGTTCTCTCTGCAGCTAAATATGGTTGTCACTAAATCTGAAGGTTACACAGAGTTTAGGTACAAAAGAGGATGTCCATTACATTCTGGAAAAACTGAGTGCCTAAAATGTTCAAGGAGCTGAATTTATGTGTGGATGTAGTTGGTATCTGTACTGTGTACCAGAGGTCATCAAGTAGCACAGAATTATAGCTTTTTACCCTTTTCATTCTCCTTTTGAGGTATGAATCACATTTTTGTAAATTACCCCCCCAAAAAAAGTCATCCCAGTCACTTGTAGTGATGGAGCTGTAAAATTGTCACACAGCCCTTTCTGGGACCTTTCCACTGGAGTTACTTCCACAGTGGTTTATTTTGTGGTCTGGGACCAAGTGTTCTCTTCACACCGAACACTCTCCCCAAAGGTTCTGAATTTCACAGGAAGGAAAACACTTGGTGTCACTGTTGGTTTATCACAACCTGATGGATAAAATTGCACCTCTGGTTGTTGAGCATCAAGAAAAGCTTTTTTTTTTTTTTTTTTGCCTTTACCATGGTTGCTATAGTTACTGATATTTGTGGATGATAAGATGATAGGGACATTAATTCATTTCATTGTGCTTTGGTGGTCAGTGGAGCTGTCAATCAGAAACATTTACTATGAACACTACAGCTGCTCTGTTTTATTTTAATCATGAAAGCTTTGGGTCAAAAAAGACATATTAGTCACCAAGTTATATATGAAGAAGGATGAGTCATTTGAATAATCAGTGACTACGACAGTGCACTAACACTTTCATTTTTTTTACGGAATAAAATTGGTCATTTTCATTATTCACTCAGGTAGACAAAATCCAAACACTGGTCAACACTATCCCTGACCAAATATAAACAAACCATGCTGTAAATGACCTGCCAAGAACATAAACCATCAGGGTGACAGATTCCTTTATTACTTTAGTATTTAGTGTTTGTTTAACGCTGCCCTGACTCCCAACACACACATACACACTCATAGCTTGTCTTTAAAAGGGATATCTTATTGGATAAATAGCGGAAAAACAACTGTGGTGAACCCATGTGAATGTTTCCCCTCTGTCCTACCAAGAATGTGTTGTCTAGGAGAGTTGAGGTCAGACGACACAAACAAGGCTTTGTTCTGTCTTTACCAACCTTGTTCTGTGCACAGTCACTGTAGTGGGCAACACCAGCGTGGATTGTTCTTTTCTACATCTGTTAGACCATTAACCAGTTGACTGAAGGAGAATATTTATTCATGAGCTCTAATGCTGTATATTAATTTCACTTGTCGTCATATAATCACACGTTAACGCCTTTGGAATGAAATGATCTATGTTATGTTATTTAGGGGTCTTAAGAATCTGAAGCTATGCTGTAATAGATATTTGATGGTAGAAGATGAAGTGCAATAAAATCCACTTTTGAATGCACTTGCAAAGCTGCAACATTTTTATGACTTAATACTTGAATATAACCATTTATTCATAGTGTGGAATGCACATGCTGCTAAATGAATAATATGACAGGAAAGTGGAATGATCATTTCATTATGATGGTTATTCAATCAGATTGTTTTGCCATTTACTACTATAATCAGTACAATGTCGTGCAAACAGTATGGCTTTTGTTACTTTTAATGGAAGACAAACTAACACCCAGAGCATTCTCACGCTGAGCACCTTATGAACAGGGCTGTTGCATTCATTAAAATATGTGTGTGTGCGCAGTAAGTGTTGGACCCCGCTGATGGCTGGAACAGCATTCTTTTAAACTTACCACAACCACTGCTGTGTCTAGCCTCCCCTCAGCCTATCCCCTGATCCCCCGGTCGTCATTTATTGGTCCGTCTGCAATGCAGTTGGAAAATGCAATTGCACCATCATTGATTTGTGTCTGTTTGAAATAGGGCGGTCCAGACTGGGCACTGGGCACATGCATAAGTAGGAGTTTTTGTTTGGTTTTTAAAAAATCTCTTTGTCTCATTCTTTCTGCATTTCCGCCCCTATCTTTCTTTCTCCCTTGCACTTCCCTCAAATCCATTCGCAGCATGCCACACAGGCCAGGCGATGGTTCCTTAGCCGCTTATCATGCCTTCCACCAGACCACCAAGGGGTCTAAGCATGTGTACACAGACAGCTGTGCACCACTGTTAAAATCCATTCTGTGTGGGATAAGTGGGGATTGGCATATTCTGTGCCCATCAAGAGTGGGTTTCATGTGCTCAAAAATGCGACAGCTGGGCAAAGCTTTGTCACTCCTCCCATATGTGAAAGACAGACAGAATTGAAATGGGGAGACAGAAAGAGAGGAGGGACATGGAGAGTGATGTTACCACAGCTTCCTGACTGTGGCTTGGAGCAAAGCAAATGTTAGCATGTGTGTTATGTGTTAGCGTTGACATAACGGTTCTTAAGGGCGGCCTAACACATTAAAGATGTGCGTCTGGCTCCTCTACTTTCTTTCTTTACCCTTTATGCAGTAAACACTGAGTAGTAATGGGAGGAAGGGCATAAGAAGAGTAATTTATGTGCGGAGGAGAAGCCTGAGATGAGCCCTCCCTCCGGGATTAATGGGAGTCTCTGTCTCTGTTCACAGGAAATATGAAAGGCCCTTTGTTGGTAAAGGGCTTGCTGCTGCCAGCAAATAACTACCCCCTGTCATATCAAAAATCCCCCAACCTCTAAATTCATTGCCTCCTCTGCTGCTCATCCTTCACCCCTTTTTTTTCTCTAAGCCTATGTGTTTTCTGTCAAAGTCGCTCATTTATGATTCTACGCCGTGCCTGCTGTACAGAGGCCCAGGAGACACTAGCTTGCATTGTTAGTATTCACTGTCACTTCTGGAGTTGGGGCTATTGGGTGAGCAGAGGGAAGAGTGGGAGAAATAGTGCTGTACAGGTGGTGATTCATACGTTCACCTGTGTTTCCATGTAAAGTCCTCTCCTGTTTTCTGTCTAATGTGTTCCAAGGCTCATTATCATATCAGGCAGGGAAAAGCTAGTTTGCTGTTATTGTGACCAGTGGGCTGTGCTGGTGGTAATGGTTTATTTTTAGTGCCGGTGCCGGTGTGTGTTGGTCTGCATGGTGGCTAAGCATACCTCCTTAGGCTACGCTAAATAAAGAATGGCCTATCAGTGAGAGGAAATGACTGCTTGGCACTACACTAGCAGTGTGTCTTTCATCAGGTCACACATTGGCCTCCTCACACCTGCGGCTCTGGACAGGAGGGTGAAAGGCTGTTGGCAGGTGTTAATTGCTAAAAAAGACCCTGAAAACAAAGCATGATAGTGCATGTATTTCTTACAATATCGTTTACTCTCTTGACTGGTACTTTACACTCCTGACACTTTAACACTTATATTTTCTACACCAAATGGAAGGGATAAAGGAGATCAAATAACATTCAGCTTTTTCTGCTTTGCATTTGAATTCTCATGTGGAAGTTATAAATTATGTACATGGATTAATGTGTTTGTAAACTTTTCCAGCATAGATCCAGTTTTTCCTTTCTGCTAAAATGTTTTTCATTTACTTGCTTGGGAGAAAAAAATAATTTTGGCTACTTGAACATCTCTGTCACACCTGAGTAAATCTTGACTGAATGCATGAAGGAAGAGCGGGTGCGTTGTTTATTTTTTGTGTTTTCAAATCAGGTTTTCCCTAAAATCTATATACATTTATATATTTTGCCTTAGATAAAAACAAATGTTACAGTTGTTTTGAGCTGTCCGTGATAGTTTCAGCTGTGTTTGCCTTTCTAGCCTCAGGAGTTCCACTGTGAAAGCAGAGAATCTATTGGCTCCATATTGACTTCCTCGGGCTGTCTCCAATGGATTTGACATGGATAACATGGTTGTGTTTGTAACGAAAGGGGGAGGGGACTTAATAAAAGAAGGAGACCCCCACTGAAAAGGAGGGAGGAAGAGTGAAATGAAGAAGAGGGAACTTAAATGAAGAGGGCTCAACTTGGCAAAAGCCATGGGTTGTCAGGGGCAACTACAACGGCTCTGTGTAACCTGCCTCGCTCAAACCCTCCCTTCAAGAAAACTCAGATCCTACCATATAGTACAACTGAATATGAGCCTGACATTAATAGGGTGAAACAAAATACACAGTGCATACACAGAAAGAATATCTGCCTTACACATTTATTTATAATTGAGTTTTTCCTGACTCTACATGGATTGTAGATGGAGTATAGTTTTAATGAGCTTCATACTCTCATGTTATTCTATGCTTTAATTGTAACACTGAAGACGCCATTCATTTGTTTAATTTACTAGACTGGGAGCTGATGGCTGGGCTGGCATAGTAGGGGGGAGTTTAATGGCCATCCTCTGGAAAGGATAAGGCTTATTAGGTCTGATGGGCCTCCTGTCTCATATAACCTAATGTGGCCATGATAGACAGAGGATTCTGGGTTTGGATACATTGGAACTATAAATCGAAGCGTATTCCCAGACTCTAGACTTTGTAATTGCCCATTAAGAGCTGTGTTTGTAGATGGAGGGGCCAGATGTCCCTGATGTGGCCCAGGGTCCGACGTGGGCTTTGAAGCGACAAGCAGTTAAAGCGAGGAGGAGCATGAGCTGGACACTGCCCCTCATTAAAGTGACCTGTACTCTGCTTGTAGACCCATAAAAAAGGTCCTTTAATGTTCTTACCAGAGAAGCTCCACAATTTGTCCACAATTGAACAACCATAAAAAAGGGGAATTGAATTCCATATGAATTCTCTGCTGTCATAGCTCACGGCACCAGCTGTCTGTCCGTGTTTAAATCTAACCCTTGGGCGCCACTCCCTCTTACTTTGGTGTGTTCCATATGTTACATTGATCTTAAAAAGCTTGCCTCCCACTGGTCTACTTGAGTAGAAGACCTTAGCATGATTGAGTGAGACATATGCAAGGACAACATCAAACATTTCACTATTTGGTGTGAGATCACATGACCCTGGTGATGGTATCCTGATTGATTTATGATTCAGATGGGATTTCTCATGTTACTACTCACCCCTTTTTTCATTGTCTGACTTTGTAAGTACACATAAATGTGTATTTCATTCAGTGAATGTGTCCATCATGAATAAATAGTTCTCTAGGCACATCAAGGGTGGAGTTCTTTAGTGTCTTACTGTACAGGCACGGCAGCACTTGTCCCTCTCTGAACACCCAATCTCTTGTTTGTGTTTCAGCCATAAACCCCCCCTCCCCCCCTATACACAGCTGCCACCGGGGCATGTCTGGGGGTTTCTGTAATGCCACTGACCTCCTAATGTGGATTCCAGCGAGGCAGAAAGGCAAATGTTTGTGCTTTCAGGTCTTCCTGGTATCCTGGGTTGCTACAGCTGTCATATTGTCCCCTTCCTAGCCAGACCCTCCAGTCTTGAATGCAGCACAATATCCTTTCGCATCCCAGCTGCAGACACTTAAAGGTATCTGCTGTTATTTTGACAGTCTGCATACTTAATCATAATACTTCATGCACAACAGCCCTCTTTGAGGCTAAAGTCCCAACCAGAAAACAACAGCTGTAGTTCTCAAGAACGGAATCTGATTTAATTCTCCAGTACTGGTACCATGTCCTATTAGTGCTCTATGAACTTTATATGAACTACATATTTTTAGATAATATACACTCTGAATGGTGTTAAGGGTAGACTGTATGCTCTCTGCTTAGCTACGCTTAGTTAGTGAGCAGAAATCCTCTTTCCCACCATGTCTTTAATTTTATTGTTTTCTTCTCTGTGGAATGTAACGGCCTTGTTTGCATGTTGGCCATAATGAGCGCCAATGGAAATGTTATTTACACTAGCTGGGTTTAGGAGTGTTGGCCTACACAATGGAAAGTGTCCCATCTTTGCCGGTCAGTGGGGAATACAGCGAACCGTGTTTCTGATGGATGGGGCTTTTAATGTGACAACTGAAAGAAGCCCCACAGTTTCCACCATGGACCAGGATATAATAAAACAGCCACTATTAGACCTAGGTTTTTACCCTCGCTTTTCTCTGTTTCACAAGGGCATTTTTTTTTTCCTTTTCTCCCTTCCACACAGCTCACCTTACTTCTGGCTAGAAACTGATATGCAATAGACCGCTTCAGGTTACAGACCGGGCTGTAAGATTCTTTTCAAACAGTAAACTCTGCGAATAACGGGATGTAGTAGAGGTGTGTGTCGATATCGATAGAGGAGCAAAGCACTAAGGGAGGAGCCAGTTTTCCCTAAAAGCATTCAGCTCCTGCCCATTGTGAGTTCTCACTCAAAGGGATTTGTGATGGAGATGATCTTTAACCCCTGTACGCCCACATTATGTAAATTAGTATACAAAAGAGAGGGATAGATCCCTACACACCACCTCTGTTGCGAGGATGACTGATATTTTACAGTTGGCACACACAATACAGTGAAGCAGCATTAAAGCAAATACAGCTTTTGCTTTTAGTGGTGAAGTGGAAATTATTTATTTGTTAATATTTATGTGGAATTTGTGTTTTTATTTTCCTGAGTGTGGGTATCTGCATGTAGGAGAACACTGGAGTGTATTTACCAACTACTTTAAAAATGTGTATCTCAGAGGATCTTAAAAGAAACTAGACAGAGATAGTAAGACGGACCTGTTGTCATGTAACTGAGCTTCCTCCATATGTTGTTATGGCACTGGTTGAGAAGGTAACCAGATCACCCCCCGTCAGCCCAGCAGCCCCCCCCCCTCCAGTTATCCATGCTGTTATTGTCCCTGTGCACAAAGGATGGAGGGAAGGGGGTGGGGGGGTAACACAAGATGGAGCAACATGCTGAGGTTCATGGACAACGCCCTTTCCCAGACTATCTAAGTGTATCAACTGACCATTTCAGGTGTAAAGACTATTACATTTTACACCAGTTAAACAAGAAAAATAATGTGCTGTCATTTGTGTATATATATATTTTTTTATTTTCCTGCTCTTAATACGTACAGTTTAGAAGTGACTTTAGTTTGTAAGTAAGGAAGAATCTGTATACCGTACGCTTCAGTGGAACCTGGGTTAGCTAAGTGTCTAATTCAAGCTTAAAATGAGGGGCAGTAGCAAGTAACTTTGATTTTGTTCTTCTGTAAAAAGCCAAATTAACTAGTTATTTACAATTTAGTGCTATTTGCATTACCTAAAGATTAAAACAACAGTCTTCTTCCACCTTTGTGTACAGAGTTAATGAATGTAACAGCACCCTGTTTGACATTTCAGTAATGGAAGTCTCACAGCTGGACTTAATGACTCTGAGTGTACAAAATGTCTTTGCAAGCCTTTTCTTTGCTTTTCTGTTGGTTTTGTTCAGCAAAGCAATGTACTCAGAAAAATAATGGCCTTCACATTTAGCAAACTTGGCTCTAGTAAAGTTTTACCACTTTGTGATTGTAATTTGTGTGTAATGTGTGTCTGCATGTTCACACTTTGGTGGTTGGAGGGTGTCCTAACAACTTGCAGGCCAACACTGAAGGCTGTAATAGCTGTATATTATTTAATGCAATGTGATGTTTTAAATATATCCCACCTGCACAGCTTTTTTTAAGAGATGGAATAAAATGCATCTAGATATTTCACCACCACATTATATAGTCAAATAGTTCATTTAAATGCACAAGGTTTTGCAGTCAGAATGAGCTTCACTGTCAAATGCTGTTTAAAATTTAATGTAAAACAGTTGCTGGACTGCACTGTAACAGTTAGCCAAGTTTTTTTTCTGTTTTGTGTAAATCATGTGGTCCAATAAGTATAGTGTCAGCATTCTACATGTCAAGATGCATAATGTGAGCTGCTTTTCACTGTTTTTAATTAATCCAGCATTTGCAAATACATGGGACCTTTGCTTGTTTTTAAAACTCACTATGACTCTGATGTATTTGATTCAAACCATATGCTGAAAGGGCTTGAAAGAGCTCTGCATCATCAACAGACACAGCTGGTTGCCAGTCTGTGATCTCATAGCATGCCATGTATGCTGTATTTTGCTTTAGTCATCGGCCTTGCCAAAGCCCTACTTCTGGTAACTAATTATTTGCCCTCAAATCCCAAATAGCACACTGGTGAGTAACCTTTAAAAGTGGTCAGTGCCATCCTGTCCTTAAAAAACAGAACAATAAAGAGTGGGTGAATCAGACGTTGCAGTGAGGTTAAGGGCTCTGCTAAGGCTCTCTGCTAAGTTCAGTGCCGACGTCATAGAACTCGTAAGCCTGTAAAAACATCAGCTGAGCATAATTTATTGTCATGATGTGGGTCCGTTTTGGAGGGACGTCTCTTCAACGTTCTCATGTTAGCATGAAATTACAGTCTACACTGGCAGTGAGGTGGCTGTAGACAGTGAGTTACTACCGAAATACCCTCAGCACTGATCATTAACACTTCTAACACACTGGGATATTAAAGTTTGTTTTACTGCTCCTATCAACACCCATGCACAGCTATAGACACGTGTTATTGAATTCATATAATGTGAGTTATTAGGCCGTACATCTTGAGCGTCCATGTATATTGCCAGATCTGTCTCGTGTGGTCCTGGAGGAAATAGAGTAGCAGAGGAGATCATATTGGCTAATAAGCACCTGCACCATACCTTGACCACAGAAGATATGAACAAAAAAATAAAAGGTTATTATTGTTATTATTATGAACCCCAGAGTGCTGGTCCAGTTTCTTTCATCCATCTGAGCATGCTCAAACACCTGGTGCAGATGCACTTTGTTCAAAACAATAAATAATAAGTCTCCTTTTACTTCAGGGTTTTAACAGCCAATGAAAGTAATTAGATTAAGCTTGTGGAAAAAAAAAAAAATACAATTCCCGTGCCCACTTCAGTGAATCAGAGGAATGTGGATAAGTAAGGGTGAACGGCCTTGAACCAGATAAGACGGAGGAACAGTGTAAGTAATAAAAGTAGCTGCAGACCTAGTGATGCGGCCCCCATCCCATCATTCCTGTTGTTCTCTTTATGTGCTTGGAAAAAAAAAAGGATCAATTTTAGTCTTGGGTATTGCTATTCTTCTACCTGGAGGCCAAGCTTGGGAGTTTCAAAGAAAATAAGACTCCACCTGGAACAATTTAAAGAAAAGAACCAACAGTTTACCCTGCGTCTGTCATGTGTTTCCAAACCAGTTATTAACATTGGCCTGTTGAGATGATGAAAACTGAAGTCACACACTCCACTCCACTCTGCTCTACAAGTTAGTGGTAGTTTCCTTTCAGTAAGTAAACTGTGACAAAAGACATTTTGTCAACTGTGTAAGAAAATCTTACTACTGCTTTTCAAGCACAACATCTCATTTAAGGATTAATTTTGAATAGTGTTGAGAATCAGCTTGTCCCTACTTATGTATATATAAAGGAATAAGGCAAGACAAACAGGGAGGCATATCAGGAATTGGGTGGTGGATTAGGGTGCAACACCGTGGTTTGATGTTTAATCACTCCGTATGCGTAAGCTTTTTCTGAGGGGGATAGAAAGGCTTTTCAGTAAGCTCTAATAGCGGTGAGATGTCTTCCTGGTGAAACTTGCTTCTGTTGGCATAACACACTATGAACCTGCATTTTTGTTTGCCTGAGAGGTTTCGCTGAAGCAGAATGATTGGACAGTACCAACCAAATGTCGCACCTTACTTCCCTCCCTCTTATCTGCCTTTCTTGTTCTCCGGGTCAGTTCAGGTGACTCGGGTGAAGGCACTATGATTGCTTGCATTTAGAAATCTGAAAGGTAACCTCACATCTGTGTAGAGGCACTGTCAGGTCGGGGCTGAAAGTGTTGTGCAGCTGAACACCAGGTTCTTTTCTTTTGTTTGGCGATCAGGCTGTTGTGTGATATTTTTAGGCAGAGGAACAAGCGAAGGGAAAGAGAATGTCTTCCACTGCAAACACTCTTGATTGTTTCTTCAGGACACACCTAAGGAGTGTTCATCACAGCACTAGAAGCTGTCTGTAGTGATTCACATGTTTATACCACCTGCATGCTCGTGCCACCACTGTCGATATCAGTGTGACCCTGACGAACATTGCTATCACTGTGAGGCGACAGACTATTCCCACGAGTCCTCGCGTTAAAACCCAAGGTCTGGAAACATTTCCGCAGGCAGCCCTTACAAGTGGAGACAGATTTGTACATGGCCATGCTTGTGGTTTGGTGTTATAGCTGCAGACAAACTGAGGACAGATGTGTTTGGAATCATTTTCACCCTCCCCATGTGATCTTCTATTCCCTCCCACTTTCCAGTTTCCAGTTCCCCTAATCTGGGACTCATTGTGTCTGTAATGAAGCACAGCTGCACAGATTCTACTCAGTTCAGCATATAACATAGGTCTAAGAGGGCTGTACTCTGACAAAACCATGCTCTACACATATTAATGCACTGTTATTCCCTTAACACAGATAATGCATGTGGGAGGAGACACTTCCTGGTGCCGGACATATGCCAGGACTAATTGTTCACGCCTGATGCTGCGTATTTAAAGGCTTCCAGTGCAAAGACTATTATATCGGTCTCTGTTTGTGATGTGCAACACAGTCTCTGCTCATATCGGTAAATAATTTCTCTGGTTGTCTCAAGAAACTGTTAAGCACATACTTTGCAGATGCACCTATGTGTATGTTTTTCGAAGTATGACTACGTTGAATTGGGGAAACTATTTTGACTGATCAAATAGTTTTCACAGTTTCAATTTGGCTCCCTCTGCATTACGTGAAGGCGAGATTCCAATGCTGTGTGTCAATTTAGTGAGTTGGATTGTGTTAAATTGCTTCTGCTCAGAAATAAAAAAAAAAAAAAAAAAGAAGTCATGCATATGAAAGTAAGCAGCCCTAATAGAAAGATGTGTCTCTTTTACAAATTGATGCTGCATTGAGTGTCAGAGGCTTGTGCATTAACGAGAAAAAGCAAACAAACAAACCAAAAATAACATTAACAATACTAAAATGGTGAATTGCGTTCTTAAAGTCTATACACTGGCAGCAGCCTGAATGATAAAGTCCCAGTTTGCTCCAAGTGTACAACTTTACTGTCAATTTAAAAATATGATTCATTCAGCCTTGAGATACAGACATTAATTGCTTTGCACAGATGGATGTTATACTACCATCCACCCATAGAATAAACCCCCCCCCTCCCCTTTTCTGTTCCAGTCAGTTGATCTCTTTTGAGTACCAGCTATGTGGGGGAGGGTCAAACAGGTCAAAGTAGGTTAGTAGTTGGATTCTTTCGTTTTCTCATTTGTAGCTTGATATCGCCAGGAAGCAACGCAGTACAAAGGGATAAGCTTAGTTGACACATTAAGACAGCATTTGTAAATTCATACAAATGCATGCTTTCCTCTCTGTTTGCTTTCTTTGACTGGAGCAGCACATAACAAGCTGTCATGCGTCTGAAAAGCTGTGTATGTGTTGAATTTGAAAGCTTTTGAAGGGAACATTGGGCTTGTCTTTAATCTTCCTTCTGTGTATTTTCCGTCTTTTTCTTTAAGCACGGGCTAATTGTGTTTCAGGCGGAATTTGACACGTATTGATTCAAACGTGCAGTGGCAAACGCGCACACCCCATGTATTGGCAGCAGCCCTAATCCTTCTCTTTGAAGAAGCTTCTTTTTCCTTGCTGTCATTGTTTTGAGGATGGATTTTTTTTTTTTTTTCCTACGTTTTCTCTCTCCCTCAACCTTTCAAAAGAGGCAGGTTATAAACCCTGTGATTCTACAGCCTGGAGTTTTGTTTTATGTTTGTGAAGAGGCTGTAGAGAAAGAGGCAGAGATTCCTCGTGATGTGTGGCATAGGGCAAGTGAGTAAAATGAGCATAATGGTCGGTAGCTGTGACTGTAATGGTCTGCCCACAACTCAACAATGACTCACTGGCTTTGTTTAGCTTGAAAAAGATACATTTAGATGCCCTTATAGACTTTTAAGCGAAGGAGGGTTTTTCTTTGTTCTCTTTTCTGAAATCTAAAAACTGTTTTTAAGTCCACACCTCCAGGAATTCTGCAAACATTACAATGTGTTTATAGAGTTTCAAGTAACCACCAACACAGGGTAAACATGTATCCATTTTTGGTATGGATGCAAGTGTCTACATTTGTTCTCTTAATTTTAAAGATACAGAAATGGAGTGTCAATCCTACAGTATAATAATCGTCTCTAGAGGCTGTCAACCTCATCTTCTTTTGTCTGCAGCTTTGTTTCACAGCCAGAGGATTCACATGCTTCCCCCGTGTTTCTCCCCGTGCCCCAGCTTCACCAAAAGAAAAGACACAGTCTCAGGAATTCCAGTAGCTTTGTTCTCAAAAACTAAGCTTGAACTTGTGACATAACAGCTCCATAATGTCAGAGATCTACATGCATTATATTTTTTACAGTTTTTATTTTTGCATTTACAGAATACAGTAGCCCTTTTTCGATGTTATTTCCAGGCTCTTTGTTTGATAAAATCCCTGACTTGCATCTGATGAAAACTGCTGCAGTAAATGTATGTGTAAGGGTAATTGTTTGTGTATGTCTGCAGCCATTTTATGTGTGTGAAAAGGAAAAAAAAAAAAAAGAACAGAAACAGCATGTTTGTGTGTGTGGTTAAGTTTGTAATTGGATGCAGTAGACCGTGTCAGTCTACCTGAGCTCATCATTTGCATGGGTTTGATTGACAACACGGCTATGCAAAGCAGGTCCTCATATTATACATATGAAGGTAGAAGGGATGCAAAAAAATATCTTTTTCATTAGCCGTCAACTCTGATAATTAGCACTGAGTCATTATTGCTAAGAAAATTGTGTTCATTCAGATGAAGATTTATTAACCGTGAAAGGATATTTTGCAGATTAGACCGCATCCCATGTAAACCCTAGAGGGAAGTTTCTATAAATTGAGCAGGTTCCTGTAAAAACAATAGCTTTTATTTATATATATATATATATATATATATATATTTTAGAATTCTGTTCCATTGTGTGGATGTCCTTTGTGGCAGCTGATTTAACACTTTCTAATAGGAGTAAATATGTATTTGAATAAAGCCATGCATTTATCAATAGAAAGCACTCAGATAATTTAATATGGTCTATGACTGTGCATGGGAGATGTCACATGCAAACACAGCCTCCTTGCAGGATTAAATGAACTGCATTTCATGACTCAGGAGGTTAGATAACTTGGCAGAATTAAAATAAATAGTGATTTACAACCATGTTAATTTTGTCAAAAATGATAACATTCAAATGGCTTCCTTGCTGGTCAGTCTTCAGGGAAATGGACTTGCCTTCTTGAACATTAATTTGCACAACCTTTGTACAGTGCAAATGAAAATTTTAATGAACCATGTAGTTTATTTTCTCACAGTAAAGGTTCCAATGTGACTCTTAATTGTCTTGGAACATGTCCAGTGTACAGTCAAAGGTAATATCAATATATACTTTAATACATCCAACAATACCTTAGGGATTTTTAAATCAAATTATTTCTTAATCATTAAAAAAAAAATCCACTTTACAACTCAAACACAAAAACAAAATAAAGAATAATTGAGAGAATATAAAAATGATATCCCACCCAAGATGTTTTTATAGTTTTACTACCCCGCTCTCCCTCTCTGTTAGGTAAGTGAAGGTTCTGTTCCGCTGTTAAAACAGTGCACTGTGTGATTTATAATATTTACTACAGCTAGAGACAGTGGAGCAGGAGGACCTAATTATGCATGATTCTAATGCGACTAGTTTTCCACTTGGTGAGAGCAGAACGAGACATTGACATTGTTGCATAAGTCACCTGTTTTGTTTTCCCCACTCAGAACTTTAGATAATAACTGCCTTTGGCGAACAACAGCTGATAAGCTTTTGGGCAGAGATAGATATTCTGTCTTCATTCTCATAGCAACAAGTCGGAGACAGAAACCTTTACGTGGGTGATTTAAAAATTCTTTAAAACTCTGTGTCAGCAAAGGCTACCTTATCAGTGGTCAGTGCATTCTTTGTCTCTTTGATTTTCTATGATGGTATTTTGACAGACATGATCAAGGCTACAAACTAACTAGCTCAGACTCTGAGCTTTTGAGATCAAAAGGACCTAATAATGTCACATTACAGGTTGCACTGAGGCAGTTTTAGTGCCCAGCCCTCGTGACCAGCTTCAGTTCAGCACGAAATGGAAGCATAAGGTCCATAATGATGAGCTCGTTTTATCATAGACTCCTACTTTCATTTTTTACTTCTGTGTTCACTTGGACTTTATTTAAACATTTACAGATGCACAATATGAAGAAAATTAAAGTACTGTCATTTGAATACTGTATCAAAGTGTTCTCCTTACAGTCAGTGCTTGGTGATGCTGCCTCTGAATACCTCTAGCACCTGTCTTTTAAGCTGCGACTTTGTTTTCACCGTGGTAAGTGCATTATAAATGAACATGATCAATAACTGACGTTTAATATTCATGGTTATTTCTCACCCACCAGGAGCCTCAGTGATGGGTTCACATTCTGTTCACTTTAAAATTCCTCAGACGCAGTAGCACTTTTCCAGCACCGTAGCAGAGCGGTGGAGATGGATGCACAGTGCAGTGGAGCATTTCCTAAAATGTGTATTACTGCAGTGTGGTCACCAGAGAATGACCTCTTTTATACAGAAACAATAAAAAGTGATGCATGTGGTCACCTTAAATGGCTTATTATTCACAATCTGATTTATAAAAGGCATTTCAGTGTCTACACCCGCCTCTGGCCTCCAACCTTACACAGATTGCTTATTTTACCGCTACCTGCTTCTGCTTGAGATCCCTGTCGCTAGCTACTCCCCTCCTTTAATCATTAGAGCTGGCGACCAATGCTAGCAGCTTTAGGGTAAATTAAGGTAGATAGAGCAATTATATTCCGGTGACCTATCAGAGGGGACAAAATGAGGTCAAAGAATAGCCGGTGTGGACATGATGTTCAGCACCTCGTTACATATAATTGCTATGTGAGGATCTGCCAACAGGGCACTGCAGGATATAGGCTTAAGTCTCTATAGTCACCTCTCATTTAACGTTATGTTTTATCCCTTCAATCTTTATGATCCAAAAATGATCAATTATCATACTTTGGACTTCAAAGAGAGCAGGAAATAAACCGTGACGGAGTGCAAATTTCCTGGTGAGGTTTTCATTGTGGGATCCACCTGTTTGCATATGCGGGGTTATTTCTCTGGGTTTTGCGTCATAAAGAGTAAGAATGTCTGACATCCTGGTAATGTGGTCAGTTTAATACCCCCCTAAAGCCTCTGTATCAAGCTGCTCGTCTCAATAACTCACAGACCCAAATCCCAGTAGCTATGCGCTGATAACTGCAGAAGGATGTAGCTTAGCGTTATCAGCTCTTGGCTCCAGTGACACAGTAATCCACACAATACTAGCCTGTCATTGTACTGGAAAACACAGAATCATTTCATTTACCCAACAAAGGCCAGAGAATAATTGTGATGTTCCACTGTGCTTCCCCTTCACCGCTAACTTTGAGATCGCTAATTTAAAAAGGCCAAATATTACTTATTCAGCTGTCGTCTTGCATTATCTGTTTTTTTTTTTCTTAGCTATTTTGTCACCAGGATAAGAGGTTCTTACTGAATGTCATTTTAGGCAGATCACGGCTGCTGTTTGCCTTCGGCTTGCTTTTTGTTCATTCAGAACTCAGCAGGTAGTATCTGCTAAGCATGTAGTTGATGTGTAGACAGCAGACCTCTTGTGAAAAGGTCTAAGTGTTTCCCTTTTGGCTAATCATTCATGAAACAAAATGCAAAACCTTTGTGCCCAACATGAGGAGTGAGAAGCTTTGACACTCACAAGAAAATGGAGGTGACTCTCAGCTTAGTGGGGAGTCTACTTATCTTGTAATTGTCCTTTCAATACAGTAGTCGTCAGACAGACTTGCCGTACACTGCACTCACTGTATGACCTTGTACTAGTGTGATAGAAATTCCAGTGTAGAACGACAACAAAGTCCAAGTTAACATGGTTGAAAATTGTTTCAATCTCCTAAGGGCTAGTTTGCTAGATCAAGGGAGCTTAAAAATCCATGTGTTTGAGATGTAGCCACTCCGATGTCTGCAGTACGCTTGTTTCTCAGTGTGTATACCAATGTGGGTATATGTGATAAGCGAAGGTGGTATCAGTACACCGTTTTGAGGGCCTCTCCACTATTCTCTAATTGAGGCAGCAGTTTGTGGAAGGAAAAATAACTCAAACAATATGCATAAACTACACAAACCAAGTGCTGGGGGAATGGTCACTGCAATCAAGCTAGGAAAATGAGCCAGCTGCTTGTTAAATGTGTTTATGCTCTGATGCAATTCCTCTTTAGTTTTCTTAATTGCTAGAGACACTGAACAGAGTACAAACACAGCATGTTTTTTTCATGCAAATCCCTTACATATTTTAGGCCCAGCTATAAATGCATGGAATGCTTTGCGCGTTTGAAGTGCAGTGCATTAGTAAAATGCCTTTAAGGGCTTAGTCTGGCAAAAGGCAGTATCATCATTCCCAGATCCAAGCTTCAGCTACAAACAGTTTACTTTCTCTGAAGAATACCCTATTTTCTGAAAACAGAAATGTACCTAAGTCTCATCTAGGCATTTTAGCTTTTTTGAATAAACGTGTATAAGTGTTTTGATTGAGTCAAGTAGTGGAATATAGCATCACCTCAACTATAACAAGTGCTTCTCCATGTCCTAGGTGTATTGATATCATTATTGGCAAATTTATTGTAGCTTTTAAACCACAGTATGATTCATAATTATTAGTACATGTGTGTGTATATATGATACATTTATAGATGGTTATCGTCATTACAAGATCAGAAAACCAATAGAACACTTACATCTGCAGTTTCTATCTATTAATTTGCAGCCACCCTTTTCCAAATCTGCTCAGTTGTTTTTATGTTGATTTGCTTTAAAAAAAAAACAAAAAACAAAAAAACAAAAAAAAAATAAAACAGGCTTGAACTAAAGAAATCTTTACACAAAATACTATAGTTGTTAAGAATAGGGTGTAATAAGTTGCACATTGGCAAGTGTTTACTTGCCAACCTTGAAGCTGTGAAATTTGCATTCATAATAACAGTATTAGAAAAATACAAGAATAACATATGCATGCACAATTATAGCAAGCAAACATCTTATTAAAAAAAGCATTAATGTATTGTGCTTTTAGCAGTTTGCACAATAATTGGCCAATTAAAGAATGTGCTGTGAGTAGTGTTTTTGTGGTTGGGCACAATTTCTGTGCACTGTTAGAGAATGCTGACCCTAATTTAACATGTTCTCCCCAATCTTGAATGGGGATTAGAATTTCATATCACAGCAGTTTGTATCGAGGTTCCAGAGTGAAAGCTCCGCTGGGGCTTAACGGGATCTTATAAACAGTGGAGTTGGCATGGATGTGTTACACAGCACATTCAGTTGGAGCTTCTGCTTCATGTTGCATTGTTTCATTGCCAGTACAGGCCACTGTACTGAACCTGGCCACATTCATATGTGAATAATGCATTTTGTCAGGGGTGTTATACTATTTGCGTGGGCGAGGGAGTGACGCTCCCACTGGGGTATTTGCTTACATCTGCATTTATTTGTAGCAACTGACGAAACACCTATGATGAGTATTTCTCAACTGTCTGTTACCTCACGTCCCAGAAATGGACAATGGTACAGTGCGATGATCTCACATGAGATGTCTGAGTGTTGTCACATTTACAGCACATTAAACAGGCTTTCCACTTCCTCATTTGCAGGCAATGTATTTGGCAGGCGGGTATGAAAACTGAAAATGTGGAATATTTTCTTTGCCTCTGTGCATTTACCGTGCAGGAGTCCTCATTCCATGTTCTAAATGAAATGTATCTCTCTTCCTCTCTCTGTCTCTCTCTAACTATTTGCGTCTGAGTTAGAGTTGTCACGTGAGGGAGCAGACAATGGAGAGGCACTCTGGCACTTCGGAGAGGTTAGCCTGGGTTTTTGTGTTGCTTGTCAGTGGGGGAAGGGGGGGGCATCTAAACTGTGAATAGGATCATTGAGTCGGAGGTAATTTTGGGCCCCGGTGCAGGGCATTAGTTGGACAGGCCTTTCTGCTGACAGGCCTTTTTCTCCCCCTCTTTTTTTAACCCCCAGCCCCCCTCTGCTGCATCGGCATTTCTGTCCAAACCAAAGGCCTTTATCATTGTACCCATGACGACATGTCTGATAGGGTGTGGCAACCAAGATTTCATTTAGCCTTGTACCTTGGGGATCCAATAAATCTAGATATAGATAAGTTGCACCGGCGAGGTTTTTAGTGATGCCACAATCCACATTTCCATGTTTTTTTCAAGGCACCAGAGTGTGTCTGATAAATGAATAGACACACGCTGGACATTCCCATTCATTATCATTGGAAATGGTTGTGCCTGCTGGGAGTTTGTGCAGCGATTACTGTGGGGGCTGACTGCTGAAGAGCCTCTCAGAGGTGTCCCAATGGCCAAATTTCAGACAATGTTAAAGAGCTGGAGCTCAGCTCAACAAGAGGGTAGGGCAACAATAAGTCACAGAGGGAACGCTGCTGTCAAGAGCCCTGTTGGTACACACATCGACAAATGTATTGTCGAAACATGAAAAAAAAGAAACCCATGGGCCGCAGTTTTGGGGAGAAATTATGGAATATGTTATGTCAAAATTTAGCACTTGCTGCATTTTTTAAAAACATTTAAACTACTGACAAAAGGGGAAAAAAAAGACATCTGTGGCTCATTTACTACCTTTTTAAGCTGAGACAGACCAGTTTTCAGTTTCACGTGTGACAGGATGGTAACTAGAATAACCCAAAACACAATAATGAGGGAGGGAAATGGTGTGAGGAGAATATTAGGAAAAGTACCTATTTCTGTGTATCTACACGATACAGTCACATTTTTAAAACGGCTGAATAAAATGGTAAGCTTGTAGTTTACAGGAGGCCTGTTATATGGCAAAACCTTCAGAGAAAGAAGGTCATCTTTCTGATGTCAGGTTGAAAGAATCCTAATTGGTCAAGGGTAATTGAACAAGAGCAGCAAGGAAGGTGATGGCCAATATCTAGTGTATTCCAGTGCAGAAGAAATGTCTTGTCATCTTCTATCTTCATTATTGGGGCCAGTGGCTCTCCTACAAGGCTGTTTCACCTTGTGTGCTGTTTAGCAATATTTAGATAAATGACTGCTGTTGAGATAAAAATCCAGTTTGCAGTGCTGTTTTCTTGTTTTGTCAGTGTTTAAATCTTTTAGCGGGATGTAAACGGATCGGAGCATATGGTTCTTGACGAAGATTGGTTTTCCTTTTTTGCAGATTGTGATAAAGCTGAGTAAGACTGCATGTTCATTTGTCAGTGTGAATATATTGCAATTGCACAGTATGCCAGTTTCAAAACTTAGCCTTGGTTTTTTATTTTCCCCTTTTCTCTTAATTTTTCTTTTTCTAATACATGGTCTGTGTTTTTATAGAGTATGTCCTGGTAGTTTTAATTAATTTTGCATCCATTTATTCCTGCTGTGTTGCTTTCAGTCATTCACTACAATGTTTTGCATGCTTATCATATTGATAATATTGGTCTAGTACACATTGTACAAATAGCTGTTTCAAATTGTGTGTTTAATATAGATATTTAGAGCTTTCCATATATGTGTACTTTTAAAAATAATTTTTCCTGCTACTTTTTCTTCACATGCCAGTTTCCTTTGGGATTAATAAAGTATTCTGAATCTTAATGTGAATTCTCTGCTATAGCTGCTCACTGAGAAAACTAAGATCAGATATACCTTTGTCAGTGTAGAGGAACCAAAACTATCAGCAGTTACAAGCAGCAAGAAAGTATGAAATTCTTCCCCCTTTCACCACTGAATGATTTAGTAGGACCAGGGTGTGTTACATTTTGGCACGATTGATTGCAAGTGTTTGGCTGATGCTATTAATTTAGGCCCGAGGCTTAAACTTATGACTTCCGTTAGACTCCAAGCTGGTCTATTGCATCCTCTCCCCAACCCCAGAGGAACTTACTACACGCATGCAGGCGATCCTCTGAAGACACCACTGGTTCCCAAAGGTAGAAGCACAAAGGAAGATTAGGTGCCCCCTTCCAGGCTTTTGTTAAGTAATTCCACATCTGCTTTAATAATTCAATGCAGCACCAGCAGAGCCTCTGCACTAGCGATATATGGTAACATTGTGATCTCTGTGGCCGGGAGGAATTTTTTATCTTTTCCTTTATGCCATTTTGTGTGCTACAAAATCAAGGCAGGCCTTCCAGGGAGACACATCCACACAAACACATCACACAGTGGCGCTCTTAAATGTTGAGCCGTGTGTGTGTTTATATGTGCACTCTGGGCTGTGCTGTACTGTCACTCACTTGTAACATGAACCGATGTTGTACCACTGCCACTGAGGCACCTGTGGGACTCGAGCCCCCATGAGCCACCTGTCTGCTATGTTCGTATGCATCCATGAGTTTGAGTGTGTGTTCTGTGTACATGCTGATGAAATAAACATCACACACAGATACTTGTGTCTCTTGAGAATCTGAAGATTGGTAGTCATCCACAGAAGGTATCCCTATACGCCAGTAGGGACAGAGCTAACACAAGCGGCCTTACCTAAAAAAAAAAAAAAAAAAAAAAACAGCGCAAACCCTAACAGAAAAAAGTGTACATGTTGTTGTATATCACGTCTCAAACACAACCGCATGTTCAGATAAATTTACACATCAAGTTTTAGATGTATTGTTTTGGGTTCTTTGGGTATTTTTCCTTAATAGCCCTAAAGGAGCATGCTTCCCTTTTTTGATTTAGTTTTCTCCCCCTCCAACTCTCTCCTCCACTGCACCTGTTTTGAGCAATACCTTTGGGGCACAGCTTGAAGTGAATAATGTATGAGTGAGAGGGAGACTGGGTAAACCTTCGAGGACCTTCTGTCTTTGTGTCTGTCTCACTGTCTTTGTCTTCCACTTCCTTTGTCACAACCTTTTAGCTTTTTTGTTTTTACAGTTAGAACCATTTCTAACTTAAATCTTCCGTACTCTGTCTCTTACAGTGAGGTTTAACGACTGCAACCGAGGCGGCGAGATCCGATTTGAGTTCAGTAACCCGTCGGACTTCCGGATAGAGGCAGATGGGGCGGTTTACGCTGCTAGGAATCTTCAGCTTTCTGCATTCCACCTGTCACCGTTGCTGATCAAGGCCAGTGACGACAGCACTCAACAGCAATGGCTGACCCAAGTGAAGCTGACGACCTCTACTGTCTCCAACCAGCAGGTCAACACACCTCATCCACTTCTATAAGATCTCAGAGTTGTTGTTCAGTTTGTCTAACTAATGTTACCGCCCTGTGAAGGTAGAATGATCAATTCTGCTCTCGCATCAAATAACTTTGGCTTATTAGGCACACTGCACATTCACAGATGACTAGTTCCCTAAATTGTAGCAGGTGTTCAGAGGGACTCACTAATTAAAACTTAATGTGTCAATTTACCAGGAGCACAAACATATACTCAACACGGTCAGTGGGTAGCAAGAGCAGATGCAAAATAGCACCTCATAAAGTTGATTTCACTGAGCATGTTTTGTGAATGGGAGGTTATTGCCTTGTCATCCAAAAGGGGACGCACCTCTCTCATAGCTTTAGAAGATGGGAAGCATCTGTCTGAGCTGTAGAGTGCCGTTTTTAACCGTTCCACTGGACGTGTTGAGCAGTCATCTGCAATTAGTTAGAATGACCATGTGCTCCTGTGTCAACATTGTGGTTGGCGGAAGATCAGAGGAAGTGCCTGAATACAGCTCCGCACATGTCCCATTCATCTGCCTTGTAACCAGGAAATGAAAAGCTCCACAGGCCGATTTACTTTAGAGGTTTTAACTTCAGCGCCAGTAGATTATGTGATCCTTCTCAATTAGATAATATCTGTTGCTTTAAACTTAAAGGGAAAACATACAGACTTGGATACACAGAGACTACTCCCGAATCTGTGTCCTACTCTGACTCCTGTCCCAGCTGCAGGGTTATATGAGGTCCATCACTTCCATATGTTAATAATCACCACTGTAAGATTTTTCATTAGCCTTTTGGTGTCTTAATGAGCACCCGCAAAAGCCGTAATCGTGTTTGTTTTACAAAGACCAATGTGCTTTTCATTTTAATCCCTGTATTATACTTAAACAAATGGCCACAAATGCCCGTTTGTAAATGTGCGGCAGAACAGATAATCTCAGTATACACAGGCGTTGTTATTTTATGTGGGTACAGATTAGAAGTTAATGCTGACGGTTATGTGTAGTTACTGTCAGCGATGCCGGCACAGTGGTCTGCTGGGCTGAAATTAAACTTGGATCCAGTAATGATTTCACAGCTTTTCAAAACACGGTCGTTAGCCACTGACATTCATTTACTATAGAGACTCCTGCAGGTATGTGATTTTAATGATACCATTAGTCACTGTTGTGGGTTGGTCAAAGGCAAAATACATTCTTGGCCAAAACGGATAAACATGGACTTTATGGAGGTTTTAGTTTTAAATAGCACTAAGGAACTCATATTAAGCGTCATGTGCAGACAGATTCCATTCTCCTTCCTTCCTCTTGTCTCTGCTGTTTGCACTGATTTGTCCATAATGAAATCAGGGATTGACTTTGCCAAATCATGCACGTTTATGAGGTCATGGGCGGTTATTTCGCCTCCAGTGCAATTATTGTCATGAATCATCTCACATCTCTTAATCACATCAGCGATTACTTTTTTTTTAGGTGCCATGAATGCACCCGCCTTAGGGAAACGTTTTAATCAATGACAACCAAACAATATCCTCATTAATGTTAAGAGTGCCCCCAACCGCTACCTCAACTTTTATTACAACCTCAGCTCCACCGCAGTCTGTGAGGAGAGAATTTTTCCGAATCTGAAAAGGGGAGTTTTTCTAAAAGAGGTGAATGCACACTAATGTAATTCCCCAACGTACAAACAATCAGGCCATCAGTCAGCCCAACACTCTGCTGGTCTCCTAGTCAGAAGATGGAGGGTGTTCGGAGAGTGTGGATGGGCGCAGACCTCCAGCACTCCAGAGATAGATGTGTCTTGAGCTGAACAAACCCACCGTGCAATTCATCATTTCAGATGCAGGTTGCAAATAATTACTGCTTTCACTGGCGTCCATTTTAATAAGGTAATAGATATTTCTGAAGCATGCCTCTTTGCTATCTGTCTGCTTGCCTCTCTCTGCATCTGCAATGTGTGAAAGTAGTATAATCGGATTTCAAACATGATTAGTGGAAGCTCTCCGACAGCTCCCCAGATGTTAGAGGAGAGGGAGACTGGGATATGGGTCACGTTATAAGGTGGCAAAGTGGTAATTAATTTCTGTGTTTGCGTAGGACAATTTCAGTATGTTGCGAGAATACCTAACGACCAATCAACACTCAAATTATTAGAGAAGATACTTAAAGGGACCCGACGATTCCATTGAAATCCCAGCTATCATTCATTGACTTTGACAGATTTTACATATTGTTTATCTGTTTTCCTTCCTACCTCGTTTTGTTCAAGGTTACTTTAACTTTCTCTGGCACTACTTCAGTCTCCTCAGTCTCTGGAGCAGCATAGGCAATTTGAGCCATCTGTGTGTTTAGTGTCTGGCTTGCAGGTACCATCCTCCTTTGTTTCAAATCTCATTCATTACAGCCGAGGGAGGATGGCAGATCCATTATGGAAGCTGGTCTGTCTGTGTGGGTGCATTTTATCAGGACATAAGACGAGGTCTGCCATTTAAAGCAAACCAGCGCGCAGTTGACTCACCAAAGCATTTCAAGGCATATCATCACACGTCCCGTTGTAGACATTTTGAGCTACAAATAAAGTCATAAAAATGGATTGTTTGATTGAAAACACATTTAGGCCAGGTATTAAATCACATTTGGAAGCGCTTATTAAGTTTTGCAGATGTGGCAGCCTGTTCTGTTTTATCTCTTTTATATTCCCAAAAAGAGAGACGTCAATGTCTGGTGTTATTTTAGTTTTATGTAAATGGACTAGGGTGATGCTGTTGGTTGTGGATAAATAGTTTAAGATTGAACAAGTGCTTGGTTGTGTACCGTAGAAATGTTTTTATTGTTTTTAAGAGTTGGGCACTAGTAAAGACATTTTTGGGGCTTTTGTGCCTTTATTGAGACATTTTAAGATGGGAAGAGAGGCAGAATGACATGAAACAAAGGGCTTGGACTGGGAATTGAACCCAAATTGCTGCAGTGAGGCCCTGGGTCATGTGGGCTGTGGTCTTTCCGGGTGAGGTGCCAGAGAAGTGCGCCCCAGAACAATTGAGTTTTAACCAATTGTTTTCTGTCTACATAAACTGATGAGCTTGATTCAAAAACAGTATTCTTTTCCCAACCTCAGAATTAAACAGGCTTTCAGAGCGCAAAACCTTTATTCATCTAATTTATAGAAAGAATATATAGCCCAACTATACTGTTTTATACGTTTTATATACCATCATCACTAAGCATAGCTGATGCTTTAGTGCATTGAGCAGAGACCTCCTTAACCACCCTACCCTACTCATTATCCATGTCATTTAATCAAATCAATATTTGGGGAAAAAAAAAAAAAGCTAGTTGATGATGGAATATGCACCATAACTATTGGATTTTTTTAATTTAGAAAATAAAAGTTAAAGTTGTCTGGTGATGGTTTGGATTTAGTGACTGAGCAGAGGTACTATACACACACAAATGCTTTTCTATTTTTATGCTTGTTCAACTTTGGACGTTTGACATAAAAAGGATGTGAAACAATCTACCTCAAATTGGAAAAGCAAATCAAGATGTTGCTCACAGTAATCATATGTGTCTAAAAGTAAAACCCAGGTTTTATGCATACTGACTACTTCATACTTCATTTGTCGTTTTATAGGGATGTTGTTAAATATATGATACATGATAAAATTATGTTTTTATTCTGTATTTTTTGTGTTATACTCCTTGTACTTCTCACATTAGAATTAAGTATACATTTAATTTAATGTATAATGCTAAAGGCTCAGTCATTATATTATTCCCAAGGTGTAAATGCAATTAAATGTATGTATGTTACAGTGGACAGTGAATGATATTATACTTTACACATTTACTGCATACATGTGATCACTATCCAAGTCTTGAACCAGTTCATTTTGTGATTCCAGGCCCAGGAAGATCCAGTCCCTCCAGTCTTGTCCAACGATTTGAAGGAAATAGTGTTTCCATCACGAAACACAGACAGCCAACTGAAACGCATGAAGAGAGATTGGGTCATCCCCCCAATCAATGTCCCGGAGAACTCACGAGGCCCATTCCCGCAAGAGCTTGTCAGGGTAAGGCTGCACACACAGGCTCATGCAGGCACACCTGCACACACTCGCATGCACAGCGCTCTCACAACTTCAAAGAAAAAGCTTTTTGCTTGATATGACAACCTTGTAGGTCCCCATTGCCCTGAGCTCCCACTCAGAGGGTCACAGATATGAGACTTATACCTTCAACAAAATGCTTCATATTTACAACACTTTGCTAAAGGTCAGGGCTCTTTTTTCCGCTGTATTATTTATCTTTTGTTTCAGAGGGCAGTCGGTACCAGCGTAACCTGGCATTATTTAGAAGCACAGGGAAATCTAAAGTGCTCGCCAGTGCAATTGTTCCTCGGTTGCCTGCTGAGATATTATACTCCTTTTATCAAGGCTCAAGGACACACTTGGGAACATTCATTTGCAACAATTCTGTGGTCAGCGCCGGGTGTGTGGGTGGCTGACAGGACAGCCAAATACTTGGGACATTTTGAGAAGTAGATCCCTCATATTAAGCCAACTTCCACAGTGATATGTTAAGTCCTGTGTATGATATTTGTATATAGTATATTTAATCCAGCTATTATATTAACATGAATGTTTCTGGGCTTCCGTGGATAACACCAGGATGTGGACATACTTTGTTTGCTCAGTGTGAATCCTGGGTTTAGACACTAATGGTCTCATCTTACATGGTGAACAGGATGGGCAGCTCAGTCATATGTTAATCCATAGACATACACTGCAGGACAACATACTCTTTCTGCAGTATGTTATACCAATATTGTGATTTAAGCTTAAACAATATGAATTATTGCTAGTGTGTTTGTAGGAGAACTAATGATTGATTAGCTCCCTGGCCGCCGTGTCCATCACAGTCATCTTTGTTTTCTTCGTTTGGAATTTCTTCAAACATCTTCTCTGACGAAACTACAGATTGGATTAATTTCAAATTTTACTTGTACCTTATTTGGCACAATGTCTCCAAAGTTTATTCACAGTCTTGAGATATTTTTACATTTTTGAAATATTAAACATTTTCTTGTGTTATTATTATGTTATGTTCTTATAATGGGTCATATTTTCATGGCTTATAGCAGGGGTGTGGAATCTTGGTCCTCAAGGGCTGGTATCCTGCATGTTTTAGATATTTCCCTCTCCCAGCACACCTGACAGTCATTATCAGGCTTCTACAGAGTTTGATGATAGGTTCATCATTTGAATTAGGTGTGTTGGAAGAGGGAAACATCTAAAACATGCAGGATACCAGCCCTCGAGGACCAGGATTTCACACTCCTGGCTTATAGCATGGAAATGGTTACAGATATTAATACAGTTAAAATTGAACACTAATAAGTAGTCATATTTGGACTTTCATTTGATTTGAGTTATCCTCAAGTGCATCAAAACCACAGGACTCTAGCCTGACAACCTTACAAATTCAACTTGTGTTTAATTTTTGATGCAACATGTCGGTGAGCTATAGGGCCATTAGTCCCATTTTTTTTGTATTGGAGTACTTCTGGGTTTTATGATCAGAAAATCTGCTTATATCACCTTACAATTTACTGTAGATCACCCTAATATTTGTGGAGAATTCATGTGTAACATTCTGATTCTTTTCATTAACAAAATTTGTTTTACCCACAGATCCGATCAGATCATGACAAAAGCCGATCCCTCAGATACAGTGTGACAGGCCCTGGTGCTGACCAGCCCCCCACTGGCATCTTCATCATCGATCCAATCTCTGGAGAGCTATCTGTCAACAAGCCCTTGGATCGAGAGCACATCCCCAACTTCCATGTAAGTCTAATGGAATGAAATAAAAATAGAAAAACAGAGACAAGTTAAATGAGAACGGTAATAAATAATTCTCCGGTGATTTGCAAATGATTTTTCCAGCCTCGTTTATCAAGACAGACGTGTTTCTCAAGTGGTGCTATTCATTCCATTCAGTTGGCACATGCCCAAGGGTCATGTGTAGCCTAAACATTTTCTTCAGACTGAATAAAGGCTGGGGTGTGATGAAGGTCTCCCAGGAAATCTGACTTATCCGTCTGAGAATTTAAAGGATTTGAAGTGATGGTAGATATAACTCGATAACCTCCAACTCCTCCCAGAGCTGTTTTACTCATTAGTGGAGTTTCCATTACATTTCAATGGTCTTTTAAGCATACTTGGGGACTTAAAAGACTTTTACACAAACTGAATATCTGAGTGAAACGATTTGCTGTCTTCATCGCTTCTGATGTTTTATCCACAAATCATGTAAGACTTGAACAACAAAAACCCCTAAAATTGATTTGAACCAGAAATGTGGGACCAGTACAGGACTGGATGTGTATTTTAATTGAGTATTGAATTTCCTTGAGTTTCCTATCATTTCTACTATGTCACTTTAAACACTTTACATCCTTAATATGAAAATCAAACTATTGCTATATAATATAGTAATGCTTTCTGTTATACGTGGCATGTAGATAAAGAAGACTCACTGTGAAGCCGGTTTTCATTACATGGCATTATGTGAGTTGGATTAACTATAAACACATCTGTGAACCCCGAAACCTCTGTTGGACACCAACCATGCAGGTTTGTGTTTATTTTAGGAAAAAAATGTGCTTAACATTAAAACAAAACAAAAAAAACAAAGCAGATCAGATTTATTTTCATAAAACAGAGCTGAACCTGCGGTAACCCAGTGTAGGCAACCAAACTGAATAAAATCAGTGTATCCATTTCAAGAGAAGGCCATAAAATTCCTGTGTTGTTGACTTGGTGGCCGATATCGGACTCAGTCTAAACATTTATTTCTATTTTATGTTGGTAGCTGTAGTTATGGGAAGGATTTGTTCTTCAGAAAAACAGAATTCTTTCCCTGGTTACAGTAAAATGGATTATCTGAACTGTTTGATCGTGTACATGCTGATGAAAATAATATTCATTCATCTTCTATACCCGCTTTATCCTCACTAGAGTCACAGGGGTCGCATGGAGCCTATCCCAGCTACTTAAGGGCGAAGGCAGGGTACACCCTGGACAAGTCGCCAGTTC
>JAQQZY010000010.1:19129567-19152316 GCA_030068375.1 Ostorhinchus rueppellii | reverse complement strand
AGAAAGGTCCCACCCGGGAATTGAACACGGGACCTTCTTGCTGTGAGGCACGAGTGCTAACCACTGCACCACCGTGTCGCCCATGAAAATAATAATAATGATTAAAATCTTTTCAGTGGTTCATAGTCAGAGGGATTCAATGGGTCACATTGACTGAGTCTTGTATGGTTTGCCCTTATATACTGTTTGCATAG
Organism: Ostorhinchus rueppellii; assembly: GCA_030068375.1. Classification (NCBI taxonomy): domain Eukaryota; kingdom Metazoa; phylum Chordata; class Actinopteri; order Kurtiformes; family Apogonidae; genus Ostorhinchus; species Ostorhinchus rueppellii. The sequence goes on along the minus strand of JAQQZY010000010.1, from coordinate 19,152,122 downwards.
TTCACAAATGCCCTTGTATGCGTTCCTGCAAATGCCTCATTTGCTTCATGATGTCCAGCTGTGTTCATATGTTTTTGGTTTTTTTTCCTTTTCTGCAGCTGAGAGCTCATGCAGTGGACCTGAACGGCAACCAGGTAGAAAACCCTATTGACATTGTGATCAATGTGATCGACATGAACGACAACAGACCTGAGTTCAGCCATCAAATCTGGAATGGCACGGTTCCAGAGGGTTCGAAGCCAGGTAATTTATCAAATTAAGCACAGAACCACACAGCATGAGCAACCCAGTAATATACAGCCATTGTTAGCAGGTCACACTGCACTGATGGCATTCCTGAGGTGACCATTACTTTAGCTTTTCTTCTGCTGTATTAAAATGATGAGATTACACATCAAGCTGTGTTCAGTAAAACAAAATACACTTTAATTCCATTGTCTTTAAATGCAGTATTTAATGAAAACACACATTTTGATAGGTCTTTTTTTCTTTTTTTTTTTTTTTATTCGCATCTTTCATCTGCCTTTCTGTCCCACAGGAACATTTGTTATGACTGTAACATCTGTGGACAAAGATGACCCGAAAACAGCTAACGGGATGCTTCGTTACAAGATCTTGTCTCAGAATCCGGAGAGTCCAACCTCCAACATGTTCACCATCAACAATAAAACAGGAGGCATCATTACAGTGGCAGCAGGCCTGGACAGGGAGGTGTGTGACTTGTATCATCTGCCTGATAAGATCACATTTTACCAGCTCTATTCTTTATTTTCAGTGCTATTTCATTCTACTCTCATCCCAGCTGGCTCTGTACACAGTTATTTTATTACTTGATATTCTTTGTCTTGATAAACACATGAATGCTGTTGTAACTCAAGTTTTCCAACACTATTTAGAATTATTTAGACTCATCACATACCGTATTGTATATCCTTATAATCAGACTTTCATTAACATTGTTGTCTATTATTTTAAGTTAAATTTTCTGCTTGTTGCAGATGCGCATTAAGATATCACTTTTCTGTGTTTTACATAAATGAGCTTTGCATTTTCTAATATGATGTCAAAACACAGCAAGGGTATCTTTGCTAATATCCAGACTGTCTAAGAACCAATGAGCCAGAGTGAATTTTCCTGATTACCAACTAAATGAGAAGTAGAAATGGACTTGGCAGTTTCACACTTATTTACTCTTACAAGGAGGCAGCGTGCATCACTGAGCACCTAAATGTTTCCCTTCCCTCATTCTCTCATTCTTTCTCTGAAGCCTTTTTCTTGGATTTTCTTTGTCTCTCTCCCCTGCGCTGTAAATGTTGCAGCTCTCTTTTAATTGGATCGCATGGCTGCTGGTGAAAATAAATAAATTAAGTAAAGTATAAAGCTCAAGCCAGTTGGTGCAATACTAGTGAGGGCAATCTGGCTAGGTGGCTGCTCAATCACTTCTGCCCCGGGGCTGCCATTTTATGTCCGCCAGTTGCCACCATGAAAGTAATTTGCCCGATTCTCATTACCTAGCAACTGGTCCGTTACCTGAGTGGCTTTTAATGTGAAAAGAGCCATTTGTTAGCTTCATGATGCTGTACATAGCAGCGGTGTGAGTTTCACACATGCAGGCAAACTCGGCTGCCCCCATAGGGAATAAATCAGATTTATATAAAAAGCCACCATTAGTCATCATAATTAAGAAGCTTGCCAGTTGAGGTTTGTTTCATTTTAGTTGAACGCATTAATATGGATGTACAGCGAGTCCCCAACCTCATAAGGGTCACTGTTAAATCTATTACAATATAGTAGCCTAAAAAAAAACAAAGGATTTTAGCTGAGAGGTGTCAGAGTGGTGCTGATTTAACTTTGTTGTTATTTTGGACGCTGTAGTGTGCATCAGTGTTGTTGAGCAGCTCTGTGCTGTAGAATATTCAATATAGATAATAATAATATTGAGAATTTGAGAATGAATTGTATATTATCATCAGTGTTCTGCACCTTTGGAGAATTAAGGATGTGTTTTCTAGTTAATGATATTTGGGTGTAAACTCTGATGATTTTTACATTATGCAAAATGGTTAAAAAGGAAGTGAAATGTTGATTAAAGGTTAAAATTATTTTCCAAACATGGCCATTTTCCCATAGAATTAATCATCTTAATTGTTTGTTTTTGCTTCCCCCACAGAAAGTGCCCCAGTACACTCTGATCATCCAGGCCACTGACATGGAGGGCAATCCCATGTATGGTCTCTCTAATACAGCCACTGCCGTCATCAGAGTCACTGACATTAATGACAATCCACCAGAGTTCACCGCTGAGACGGTAAGAAACAAACTCCTATCCGAGACATCAATAGAGAACCCCCATTCCACCCCACTATAGATATGTGCATTCAGCTGCACTAGTGTTTACTCGACTTGTTCTGCTTGCCCAGCATTTCCGAAGGCACACAGATATACAAGTAGCCAGCCATGCGTAAAGTGTTATATCCCCTCCAAATGTTGACACATGCAACTACAGAGATGTCTGCCCCAGTGAAAGAGCCACTTACTGTGCCTGCGAATCACTGAGATTTGTAATGCTACTGTTGAGCTATCAGGAGAGGCCAGGGAATGAGATGACCATGACGACATGATAAGTTACCTTAGATGTCTATTTACCCAAGATTGGTCCTGCTGTGCTGTGTGAGGCAGAGTTTGGTGTATTTTCTGCTGCCACAGCAGTATCACTAACAGCTCGCTCCTCTGTACGTTCATGGTTTATTCATGCAGTTTTTCGGTGAGGTGCCTGAAAACCGTGTGAATGTCATTGTGGCCAACCTGACGGTGACTGACAAGGACCAGCCCAACACTCCAGCCTGGAATGCCGTCTACAAAATCACCGGGGGCGACCCCACCGGCAGGTTTTCCGTGCCCACAGATCCAACCACTAACGAAGGCCTGGTAACCGTCGTTAAGGTGAGTCCTTCTCTTCAACTCCTCCCCTTTAATCCCTCTGAGATGTGTAGTGCTGCATGTATTATATATGCTGCACTGCGAGTTTTTGTTTTTGTGGTGTTTCAGAAAATATTTGTGTTGCATTGACTGTCATTGGAGTTGCAACTGACAAATGATATATTCTGGGTTTGAAATATCTGGAAATTAAAACCCATAATGTAATTCAGCACTTATAATGTGAGCACATCTCAAATTCACAATACTGTTTTTCAGCCAGTAGAAATCATTATCACCTTACAAGCTCAACATAATGATATGTTTGTTAATTATAGCCTTTTTGAGTTCCTTCTTTTTAAGTGCATGTTGCATTTTGATACGTGACTCACACTCTGTACACTTTTTCTGTGGTTTTCCAGCCTATTGACTATGAAATCAGTAGGACGTATGTGTTGACAGTGGAAGCGAGGAACGAGGTCCCCTTGGCCAGAGGCATCCACTCGCCTCGCCAGTCTACTGCTACCGTCTCCATCAGAGTGATAGACGTCAACGAGAGCCCTTACTTTGAGCCCAACCCCAAACTTGTCAAACTGGAAGAAGGAATGCTGCCCGAGTCAACTCTGACCACCTTCACAGCACAGGATCCTGATCGCTTCATGCAGCAAAGCATCAGGTAGAATTTTACAGTTAGAAAGAAAAAAGATGGAATTTGAAAACTGCCTGATGCAATTGTTAAACATCTTCAAAGGCCAGTTCACGGATGTGGGAATCATGGAGGAAATTCTCCAGCTTCTCTGGCAGACTTTATTTCTTGTAATTTCTAGCTTGGCTTAAAGATGCTGTAAAAATGTTTAAATCACAAAAATGTTATCATAAAGCTATGATAACTTTTTCTGACAGTCATACTGTATCATTCTGAATGAACAACTGTTTTCCTTTTCATTATCAAGCATCTTCCTTCACAAAGCCTCACAGCTGTGAAATAAGCTAATTCTGTAATTCTACAGTTTGTCCTACAAATTAGTTTAGTTTCTCATAAGAACAAGGCAGTCTGGGCTCCCCTGTGAGGCTGTTTTCAAAAGTTAGAATAATTATGTAAAGAGCATAACATCTGAAATATTTATTTATGTAAACAAAACATTTGTAGAAGAAAAAGATGCCAAGTAGGAACTGAGACAAAATCAACCAACAGAACTCCTTCTGCAGAAAACAAAACTGAATCTGTCTGACTACCTTTTTGGGGAAAAAAAAACCAAAAACAAACCACTAAAGAAATATTTTTCCTGACCATAAATATTGATGTGTGAAGTATGAATTTTGAGTACCTGTGTAAATGTCTCTCTTTTTGTCCTCTCTCAGATACTCCAAACTCTCAGATCCAGCCAACTGGCTGAGGATTGATCCAAACACTGGTCGAATTTCAACAATTGCCATTTTGGACAGAGAGTCACCCTATGTGAAGAACAGTTTGTACAATGCAACCTTCCTGGCGTCTGATAATGGTATGTAGCCATTCAAGTACTGCTGAAGTTGACAAAATGCCTTGATGAGCTCCTGTGATTCACTGGATACATAGTGTTGGTGTTTCAGCCAAGCTATTACACAAGCATTCTATTCCAGAGTGTCATAGTTAGAGTATTCAGAAGGACATAATGCTACCTTTTCAAAAGGAAGCCTCACACCTGTCTAATGTAGCCTACTGTTCAAAGGTCACTCTTCTACCGAGCATTACTTTGAATACTTTCTGTGATGTTTTCCACCAAAGCAAGAGCGCCAAGACCCACAGAAACCATCTCAGTTTCTGTCTCAAATGCAGCCTCCATGCTTGAAGGTCAACCTTGGACCAGATACTTGGCTCGTCAGGAATGTTGACCACGTTAGTTCAAGGTTAATGTGATAGCAATCCCACAAGCAGCAGGCGTGTGGAAATATTCACCTTCTTCCTGCACTGGCAGGATTTACCTCTGTTCAGGTTTACCCTGTTCTACGGAGCATAGCTTAGGCCAATAGGCTTAAAAACTCAACCAATAAAGAGGTTTCTCAGCATTAATGGGTCAGGATTGGATGACTAGCTCCTTTGAGCGTGGCCTGAATGGTAAAAAAGCCTCTTAGCTTAGTGAATACATAGAGAAGCCTGAGAGGAGCGACAGTGGGCTCTGTTTGTCTCCTTTAGTATTCTCATCCCGTGCCCTTCGTCAGGAAGACGTTCTTCAGACACACACATACACATGTATACACACACATACACACACTACCCAAATGTTCTTGTATCTCTCTTTCTGTGTCTGTCCTCATTGGAGATTGAGTTCCTCAGATCAGTCTGCAGTTTGGATGGATCTTCACCCTCTAGACCAAATATTGGTTTAGAGTGTATCAATATAGTACGAGACCCGAACAATGAACTATATTATATTAGTATATTCCTCATAATTCTCATTAATGTGTCTGTCCTTGATGCTTCTTGCAGGTGTACCTCCAGCAAGTGGCACAGGCACTCTCCAGATTTACCTGTTGGATATCAATGACAACGCTCCAAGGGTGTTTCCTCAGGAGGCGGAGATCTGTGAAAAACCTGAACCAAATGCCATCAACATCACTGCACTTGATGGTGACTTGAACCCTAATGCCGGGCCATTTGCCTTCGAGTTAGCCCACACACCCAACGATGTTAGGAGAAACTGGACCATCACAAGAGTCAGTGGTAAGATGTAGTTCACACCATCATTTTATGGAGCATGTTTGAGTAAAGCTACTTTTACAGCAGTTAAAAGGGAACTTGTCATTTGCCGTTGACGCTTCAGATCCACTTTTCAAAGACACATTTGCTTTGAAGTCATTGGGGTTTATTAATAACTAGAAAGGATAGTATTTTACTGCTTAATACTAATAGAACCCAGAACCTTTAGTCTGTTGTTTTGTGTTTAATGCCTAAGATTTGGATCTGTCTAAGCAACACAAAAGATGTATATATAAATATGGTATCATACTGGGGTCAGGTATACAGTGATTAGAAATATATCAGTATTATGTATTCATAAGTCAACAGTTACTAATTGTGTTATGCTCATTAAAAAATAAATAAGTCGAACTCATTTGTTGTGTGCTCACTATTAGATAGTATGAGTTGAAATGCAATGAATGTATCTTAATAGGATAATAGCATTGGGATTATCGCAGCTGGGAATTTAGCCTAAGCAGCATTATCAAAAGGTATTCAGTAGATTTATAAGCCCCAAATCTAAATCCTGACCATGTTTTGGATTAGATATGCTGATGCAACTTCCAGGTAGGAATTTATGCAGCATATTTGTCGTAATAGGAGTGTAATCTTACTGTGAACACGGTCTGTTTAAACAACTATTCTAGTTTTGATTTAATCCCCTGTAAAAGACTTGTCTGCTAAAGAAAAGTGATGTGTGTATTTTATTTTTAACACCCAAATGCACTTAATCCCTGTACTCAATGCTACATATGTATTCCCTCACATTTCCAGACATCATGAATCACTCACTCTTTTCAACTCTCAGGTGACTACGCTCAGGTGAGCCTGAAGATTGGCTTTCTTGAAAGTGGTATCTATGAGATCCCCATCATAATCACAGACTCGGGCAACTTGCCCATGTCCAACACCTCCTACCTACGGATTAAAGTGTGCCAGTGCGACGTCAATGGAGACTGCACAGACCAGCAGCACATCATGGCAGCCGGTCTGGGCACGGGTGCAATCATCTCTATCCTCATCTGCATCATCATCCTCCTCAGTAAGTGTCTCAGTGCCCCTCTCAAACTGCAGACCACACAAACACACACAGGGATTATAAAGACAGCTAAACATTATCCAGGATACTGCTAGATTACAGCAGGATTACCAAAAAGATAGCCTTGACCGGCCCCTATCCAAGCTCTCAAACACTGGATCCGATTACATTTGTATGAAAATATGGAATTTATTAGGTTTTGTAATATGAGATCTCTCACAGTCCATCCGTCCGTTTGTCTGCAGTTCTCGTGCTGCTGTTTGTGGTGTGGATGAAGCGTCGCGATAAGGAGCGTCAAGCTAAGCAGCTCCTTATTGATCCTGAGGATGATGTGAGGGACAACATTCTCAAGTATGATGAGGAAGGCGGTGGAGAGGAAGATCAGGTAAGAGAGATGTAAAACACACACACACACACACACACATTACAGACTTTGTAACAGATAGCTGGGTTGTTTTAACAATGCCAAGAGGTTGTTGTTAAATTTTAAGCTTTTCTACTTACGGTTTGTTTGGTCCATGCTCCTGCAGGGCAGCAACAATTTATGTATGACTGTGGCATGTCGCAACATGTTGCAACGTGTTGCAGCACAGCAATACTCCTATAACAGTAAAGTTTCTACTGTAAGACCTGTTAATTATGGTCCAGTAGAAAGAACATCAATGTCATTCACACTGAACAGCATGCTGGTTTCAATAATAATTAAAAATACCACTTCTTTCTTTGGAAAGAGAAGAAAGGAGCTTGAAATCGAAACATGGAATCAATATGGCAACACATCTTGATCCATTTGGTTCTGGATATATTGGAATTGTTCCTCGCTTCATAACCCTAACACACAAATGCACAGACTATGCAATAGAAATGCAACACCACAGGCATCAATGTCATATCTGTATCCCCTTATAGTGATCAGGCATACAGACACAAATTCAATTGTCCCGATGACCCCTTGTTAGCAGAGCAGAATCATTTCATAAAAAAAACGGCAGTAATAGACCAAATGGGCTATTTTCTTGCTGCTGGCTGAAGTGCTCAGTGGCTTATGCAGATATGACAGAAATGAGCAAGGGACCCCAGTCTGACCCAGCACAGTGCCAAATTAGCCTTGGAGACTTGTAATTGGTAAGCTGATGTCATTTAGAGACAGACATCTGCTGTGGCAAAATAATGAAGGTCTGTCTAAGGTAACAATATGACTGGAAAGCCATTACACATCTGCCAGTGATTAGGCAGGAGGGAGCGCGCTTACATGTGTATTCACGTACTCACTTTCACACACAAAACGCACAACCTCCCAGACCAAAGCGTTTTTGCAAAAGAAACTGTTGCGTGATATAACACCCCTCAAAAGTAAACGATCGGGTGCTGCGATTTATTGAGGGAAAACAAGCTTCTATTTTGAGTGGCGCAGGGGAGGGCAAGACGCCAGGAGAAAATAGGCTTGTCCGCGGAATTGGGGGGGGGGGGGTCCGCGCAAGGTAAAAAATGGAGCTGACTTTCCCAGCAATGTGGTCTTTATAATGCCCACCTCTGTTCTCCCTATCTCCTGCTGGGGAGGAAATTGAAGTGTCAGACCATTGGGCGCTCTCGGAGTATATGATTTTAGTTGCTGCTGCCATTTCCCTGGTTTGTATTGGTTTGTGAAGCACTCATTTCATCAACAGCAGACAGCTGATCAGGCTCCGTTCTGCAGACATAGAAAAATAATGCCTAAATAATAGCAAATTTAGAACTTGTTGTGCATGAGTTCGCAGGTGAAATAATATATTGTAAGATAGAAATGAGTTGTCTCCTGCCTCAGGTGAACCCCCCCCCCAAATAATTTGATGCGTGTTAACTTGGGGCATTTTGCTTTGACGCAGAGGTCTGAGAAATATTTGGATTTGCAGTCAGTCCCACAATAAAAGTTCTTCACAACAGCTGTAATGACACTGAACACAGACGTAAATATGAGAATGAGGCCTGGTAAATTATAGATCTAGATAGATAAATAGACAAACAGTTGTGGAAAAAAATCATTAGACCACCCTTGTTTTCTTCAATTTCTTGTTCATTTTAATGCCTGGTACAACTAAAGGTACATTTATTTGGACAAATATAATAATAACACCAAAAATAGCTCATAAGAGTTTCATTTCAGAGCTGATATCTATCTATTTTCCATGTTTTCTCAATAATAACCGATATCACTTCAGTTCTTCCATTAATAGCTATGGCATTGTACTGACAAAAACAGTGCTTTTAGGCATTCCATGTTTTTTCTCTGTTTTGAATCCAGTCCAATCCAACTTTATTTATAAAGTACTTTAAAGCAACCACAGTGGACCAAAGTGCTGTACAGAAACGGTGGAAACACAATACAAATTAATAAAAGCATTAAAAAAAAAAATAAAACAAGTTAAAATATAAAACAGAACAAAATATCAAAATTGCATGGGTTAAAAGACCAAGGAGAACAGGTGGGTTTAAAAACAGGCAGTCACATGATACACACAGGAGTACGTACTTGATTGCATAACCATTGTTTTTGATGACTTTTGATGGTCTGTTATTTTTTTCCACCACTGTGTGTAGAATAGTTGTCAGTTGAAAGCAATATATTTTGTCATTATTTCCACATCGTTTAGCATCATCTGAGTGTTGTTTTTTTTTAATGACATGATAACAGCCATCCCTTTAGTCTCCTACTGCTACAAGTTCAACCACCGCTGCAGCTGTTTTTTGTTTTGTTTTTTTGTACTTTTGCCTAATATTCCAGTAATGGGCTCTGTGTGTTGAAGTTGCTGCCTGTTGACCAGAGTATTTTTGGCAATGAGAAATGGTTCTCCACTGACCTGGTTAAATAAAGGTAAATAGATAAATAAATTATGTCTATGCGCTGTACTTATTTAACCCTTTAACAGTGACAGTCTCTCCGGTGCTACATTCGGTACTTTACAACATTGAGATTACTGTGACTGCTGAACCAAACGGCATCAGAAAGCTGAGATCCTGAGCTTTCTGACACAACCTAACACTTTTTGGCAGCAATGTGGGACTCTGTTACAAGTAGGAAGGAACTGTTTCAGAGACTTCCACACAGGCCAAAAAACCACCTGGAAATAACAAAAAAAATTAAACCATAGTATGGATATTGAATGTTCAAGACCAAAAAGCATGTTTGAGCAGATGTAAAATAATTGAAAGTTCATTTTTGCAATCTCAAAAAGTTTCATTACTTTTGTTTGTGAGAGTAAATATGCTGTTTGTTTGGTTTTTTTTTTTAATAAAACACACTGTTTTAAGCAGTTATTGTTGTTACTAATGATATTAATGGCCAGATATTGAAAGTTAACTTGTTCCTGAATACAAAGGTGCAAAAGAATTGGGAATAAAGACATTTTCAGACAAAGAAAACATGAAGACCCCTAGGCGGCCTGAAATGGCAGTCCGAAAAGGGTTAATTAGGACCTTTTATTAACCATAGCACATGGTATATTTTGGGTTTGTACATGGTTTATTATTGTAGTAATGGGATTTGTATTCTATTAATCATGTCATATCTGCCATATTTTATTAATGAAAGGAAACTGATTTTTTTTTTTATTAAACTCATTCAGTGGTGGCATGAATTTAATAGAAGTGACAATAAAATCATTAAACACAATTATTCTCATGACAATTAATTGTCAGCTCATATTTTAATATTGTGACGGCTCTAGTGGGAAACTGGCAACGTCAACACAAGACGAGTTAAAAACAAGCCGGCAGATTTCAGCTGTTAAAACAGTCTGGGATCTGTTTTTTTCATGGTTCATTCACATCTCACTGGAGATGAAGTGCATAAGGCCGAGTGAGAAGCAACCCCTCATATTTGAATGTGGGTCATGAGTGCCAGGGGCCCTCATTTCACCAGGCCAGAGTACGTGTAAAGAGTCAATTCCCTACAGGGTCTGGTTTGTCATTAGACCTTCCTGCTTACTTCAGCCGTTATACGCTTCTGGAGCAATTTCTGTCACCGACTCCTGGCCCCTCCAGTGCACGACCCTTCAGAAGGTCAAACAGGAGTCAGACTGAAATGGATCAAAGATGATAGATAGCATTTTTGCGTGCTGTGTGATGACCATTGTACAGCCTCCAGCTAGCCTCAGGCTGACTGTCCTTGACCATGAAATCAAATTAAACACGAATAACCAGTGTTTGGTTTAGATTTGAGATGATATTTATTAGTGTGGAAATGAGTAGGCGTTTGTCAAGTGGCCGCTTGCTTTGTCATGTTTGCATATCCGGGGTTGTTTGTGCATCATCACAAGGTTTATATTTATTCTCATGTTTATTTTTACATCGGGGTGTCTGCTGCTGTTTTTTTTTTTCTTCTTTTTTTTTTTTTTTCTTTTCCCGGACAGTGAGCTTGCAAATGTTTCTGTGTGTAGGTACATGTGCAACTGAGCAAAGACAATTTTGAAGAGGGGGTATTAGAGATGGATGGATTACCAAAAATCTTCTAAAGAGGGACAATCCATCATGCACGCTTATTAGGCACACACCCTGATTCTCAAATGGCATTTTCTCTATCATATCTGCTGTCACTGTGATACCATCCAGTCATTCAGCCCTGCTCAGCTCTGCTCTTCACCCGGGCTCTTTCTCTCTGTACTCCTTTTCTCTCCCCAGTGTTTCTCCCTCTTCCTTGCCCATGACTTTGCACAAACTGTGAGCCATTCAGGTTGTCTTGGTAATGTTAATAGGATTAGGAATGGCTTATGCATATCCACCATCCCGTGTCTGGGCATTGATTAGAGCAAAACAGTCGCCTGCACATCCTTCCTGCAGCACACCACACAAGTACAAATACTCATAGGCAGCGTATGATGTGGTCCTCAGCGTGGACCCCCTCAGTGCTGGCTCCTTTAATGTGTCAAATTGTCCCTAGGCTTGTGCTTCACAGACAAGAAGATTAAAGTTTGCCTCGTGTTTCCTCAACTCTCCTCTCTGTATTATTTAACTTCAACTTTAAAATCTTTCCTTCACTCACTCCAAGTTCTCTTCCTAACTTATGTGTACCTATTTATATCACCGCCCCACATTGGGGTCTTGTCGCACTGCAAAGCTAACTTCCACATGGCTGTGTGTTCAATAGGATTATGACCTCAGCCAGCTCCAGCAGCCGGACACGATAGAGCCCGATGCCATCAAGCCTGTGGGGATCCGCCGTCTAGACGAGAGACCCCTCCACCCCGAGCCACAGTACCCCATGAGGTCAGCAGCACCGCACCCCGGAGATATCGGAGACTTCATCAACGAGGTAAAAACACCAGCTAGCAGAGGCGCCAAAGAACACAGAGTTAATGAAACCGCCTTGTTGTCACTGTTGTTGTGTTGTTTTGCTGTACGATGAAATCAAATCCCAGGAAAAAGACTGAAATGTGAGGATCAGCGCTGCCACGGAGCTTGAATTTCATTTTCGACTTGGATAGCTTTCTTATAATAAACTAGATAAATAAACAATTTATTGTGTAACTCAATAGTTCGGTACTGCCTTGAAAAAAATGTACTTTCAAATTGGATCAAATTGCATATTAGAATTGTTTTCATCATTTTTCCAGGGGAAACAAGGGGCTTTTCTCATCTCGTATACATCCGCACAGACATGTTAAACCGAAAAGAAAAAAAAAATACACAATGCTCAGTTAGATTTAATTGTGTTTTTTTTTTTTCTTCTACTCTTTTCTCACCAAAGCATAGTTATAGATGTGTCAGCATAGAAATAGGAGATGAGAGAAGCAATACATTGGCTTTCTATTGGAGTGCGCTGTTCAGTGTGCCCTCGTTTGCCTGAGGCCATCATTGACTCCAGCATGAAGGGAGAATGTAAAATGAAAAGAGCAGTCATGTATTTTTCACAAGCTCCAACAGACAAGAGTTTCGCGGCATTACAAATGGAGTTCTCTGCCCGTTTTTGGATGGCGCCCATGTTTTTAGATTAGAACTTGCTCTTTCAGCTCTGCTCCCCGACCATCTATCTCTCAGATCCCTTTGCTCGGGCGCCGCTCATTTTCCCCCTCGCCATGTGTCATGCGTACACCTAACACACTTGTCTGAACAGCTGATACCGAAACATAAAGTTTTGTGCTGTTCATTTTAAGACCAATTTGCCGACATACACAATCCCTCATTTTTACATGTTATATTAATATTCTCCCAAAACCTTAGAGATATTTCAAGTGTGTGTCCTGACCTAGAAAAACGCTCGCTGCAACCAGGCAATGTTGATCTGTTTTTAGTCCCAGATTTGACTGTTGCTAAAGCTCAGTCATGGTAGCTCCAGCGCTCACATGGAGCTGGATTCTGACCTAACTGATAAGGGTCTCGGTGCCACAGGAGCTTAGGGACAGAGAAGGACGGGGGAGGGGTCTCATCTACATCCTGAAATGTGCTAAAAACCCCAGGAGCTTGTGGTTCTTAATTAAATTACCGGGACAAAAGGAAAAAAAAAAATTGGGCAGTGCTTTAGTGTAAGGACTTTAACCTCACATTCTGACAAACAAAGGTCTATTAGTTTAGTCCTAGTCTGTTCCCACAGGGGGGGGGGGGGGTGATATTAAATACATTAGCACCAACTTGACATGACCTCTGATGGTCACAGGTAGACAAAGCGGCAGACACAGCTCAATGATTGCCCTCATTATGTTTCTGAATAGAAATACCGGTGGATTTGATTACATGTCTGGTTTTTTTAATCTGTGGCTTCAGAAAGTGCGGACAGTTCACCATTTCACAGAGTTGTGATTGTCCCTAGCACAGTGGATGATGGTTATAATGAAATTACAGGGCTGAGTTGTGTGATTGACTATCCTTATGAAAGTGCCAGTGGGGTTTTGGTTGTAAAAGGAGGGGCTATAACCAGCAGTGCCATTATTGCTGTAATTGTAATGAATGATCCATCTGTCATATTTCCAGCGAAAATTATCAGCATCGCAGCCCTGAGCAAATACTAAACGAAAGCTAACAAGTGGAAAATAATCGCTAAGTGCTCAGGCACTTTAATTCAATCCATCTTTTTATTTGAGAGCATTTCAACACTATAATGGCAGCGTGGAGGAAACTATAAATCTTTGACAAACTCCCAATGTGCTGAGGTCTCGTTTCTCTGTGTTCTGTTGCTCCACTTCTTTTAATTCATTTATTATTTGTTAGGTGTCTTCAGTTGTAGCAGTAAGAGGGAGAAACCAGGCTCGGATCCAAAGTGGTTCATGGCCAAAACACATCTCAACTCCTAGATTAGCAATCCATCAAGTCTCCAGAGTCCCGTTAGGGAATGAGGCTGAAAATCAATAACAATCCATAAGGACCTCTCATGACGCTATGAGGATTTCTGGGAATGCCGAGTACAGTCTGAAAAATAGAGCCTCCTACACCACCAGCCACAGGATGGGTGTTCTCCTCCTATGTGAGCAATGGTTCTGCTTCGTGTTAAATGCCACTGTTTAGGATTCGGATAAATATGAAGTATTAAAGTTGCCGCTGTGTAGAGTATAGATGACAGCATATCGGTGCCAGAGCCGTGTTCATGTAAGCTGTTTTCAGACCAGCCAGCATGGTGTCGGAGCCAGTTTTTGTACCAGTAACAGTGGGAGCCAAAGTGCTTACCCATGAGCAGCCTGCGTTCATACCATTGTACGAGCCCATGACGCGTCTTTGACAGAGGGCGTTGATTTACCACCCCCCCCCCAAAAAAGGAGATGTCATATTGCTACTGTTTGGTCTCTCGACACTTACCATAGATGGAGTAGGACTGATGTATGATGGTAATTGGTTGTGGGAGAAAAACCACCCATCTGCAAGTGAATGTACAAGTAGCAATAAAGACGACACAGAACCTAAAGGTTTTTATTTAAGCCAACGCAGAATATTACACCTCGCTTTCTCTGCCATTTTCCACATTCAGGTTTTCTTGGTTTGTTTATTTTTCTGCTTCTTACATGGATCAACCTGGTGATGTCCACTCATGTCATCACAGTTCACTTAGAAAAAACAAGTTTTACTTGGTGCCCATCAGGAACCAAATTTTCAGCTGCCTAATGGCGCTTTTCCACTGTGAACCCTACACACCTCTACTCTGTACGCTTCGGCACGACACAACTCTACCCACTTGTTGGACCGGCACGGTTGTGTTTCCACTGCCAGCCGTTACTAGTTGGGATTAGTTGAAGTGGGTGGAGTTGGTGGAGTCGACACTGCCATGCAGTTGTTTTCTGGCGACTAATAAAGTGTCACGCCATGGTCAGTAAAGTAGACAACAACAATGGAGGCACCGGAGGCGGTACTGCTGTTGTAGTTTATTATCAGTGAAAATGTCTAGACAGACGGCAGGTCTGTCTGGCGGGTGATTATTTAAGATCCCCGAGCATCGTCATGCGTATGACATTTCCTCTGACCAATCAGTGGACAGCACTGTTCACATCACGTTTTAGTGCCGGCTCAACACGGCTAGACCTACCTCTGAAACAGGTACAAAAAATCGTAACGGGTCCGAGGTCCAACCCCCAGTGGAAAAGGGCCATGTTGGGGTAGAGCTGTTACGAAAACGTTCAGTGGAAAAGTGCCGTAACACTCTGAATTTTGGTGTTAACACATTCTCTGTGGGCCTGAAAACAGCTATAGGGTCTTTGAAGAATGAAGAGTGGGAAGGCACCAGGGTCAGCAGAGGGGGAGGGGGATTCCTGTATATTTGAAGCTGCTGCTCATGCTCAATCTTGGCTTGTGATCAAGAACCGGATAATCCCACATCCCAGATATATCAGGAGAATCTCAGCAAAAACACCAAGGAAATTCACGTGAACATTAGAGCCCGATTAATCCAGACAAGAATCCGGTTTCCTGAACATGTGTAGGGCGAAGCAGTGGTCGGGTTTAGAATAGATTAACCCGTGCTTGTGAGGAAGCCATGTTGATGTGGTTGACGCCTTGCTGCAGACGGTCTTGGTGGCTTAATCTCCTCATCTAACCGCGGTTTCATTTCTTCCTGTACAGGGTCTTAAGGCCGCAGACAACGACCCCACCGCTCCACCCTACGACTCCCTGCTAGTGTTCGACTACGAGGGCAGCGGTTCCACAGCCGGCTCCCTAAGCTCCCTCAACTCCTCCAGCAGCGGGGGCGACCAGGACTATGATTACCTCAACGACTGGGGGCCTCGCTTTAGAAAACTGGCAGACATGTACGGTGGAAGTGACGACTAGGACACACAGCCACTCCTCGAAAATGAAGGAAAAGACGGAGGAAAAAAAAAAGAAGAAGAAAAGGAACGATTTCCTGTTGAAGGACACGGACAGCTTCTGATATACTGATATTCCCTGAGAGAGTGACAGAACTGCGACTGATAAAGAAACAAAAAATAAACATCGATTCTGAAATTTTTTCCAAAACAACCAACCTAGGCTTATTGTTGTAGTCTACGCATACATATGCTTGTTGAAAGCTTAGGCATAGGCTGTGGTCCAGTGATGGAGAATATGGGACAGAACACTGGTGGACTGTCACCACTTGGATTGTTGGTATTGAATGCGCTCAGTTACACTTGAATTTCACAGTACAGAAGCACTGGGATATAATGTGCCTTTTTGTACATTTTTTTGGATCTAAATGATTAGTTTTATGTTCAAGGCTTTAATGGTACTGACTTTTGGAGTGATTTCAAACAAAGTATGTTACACTCTGGTATGCTTCTACATGCTTTTTTTTTTTTTTGGTTCCACAATGCTCCTGTTTGTTGAGGATTATTTAAACTACAAAGATGAAGAAATGAAGGATCATTCGTTAGCTTGGATGGAAAGAAAAACAATTAAGAGCAGCACTGTACAGTACACTAGACTTCTAGACTTTTTCACTAAAAAATTAAAATTATGCAGCTGGTTGCAAATAAAGGGAGTTATGAATCATACTTTTGTAGCAAATTTTTGTTTCCTTTTTATTTTATTTTCCTTTTTTTATTTGAAGTGATGTAGTATTTTACAAAATCAACAAAAAAACTGTTTTGGTCTAATCTATGTACACTTCATTTGCCTTAGTCATCTTCTGATATTTTCAAGTTTTAATTCACTGTAAAAAGATGTGTGTACATAATGTTTTTTTTTCTTTATCTTTTCTTTTGATGTAGTATATGAAGAAGTGCAAAAAGTTCCAAACTTGTAAATGTATAATTTGGACTAAAAATTTAAAGTTTTTTGCATGTTTTTATCTTTTCATGACAACAAAAAAGACAAATGTTGTTTCCCAAATTTATTTACAAAGTGGAAAAAAAAAATAAAAATCTGGGTGACATTAAGTGTGTAGAAGTTAAGAGAGTTTTTTGTATAAAACATTAAAAAAAAAACACCTTGATAAAAACGGAAAAGTAGTGATCTTGTCAGCACAACTGTTGAATTTGTACCAAAAAGGGGGAGAGTGGGGCGGGATGACATGTTAGGCACTAAGTACTGAATCAGCTTTAAGACTGGAAAAGGTTTTGGATTGAAACCTTGTGGATAACCATGTGTACTGGAAAGTAAATTATACATCTCTGACCCCAACCATCCAAATAAAATGCTAATTTTGGAGCTAAAAAACTGCCTTTTTTTTTTTTTTCCTCAAACTCAGCGTTGTTACAGAGGCTTAATTAAAACGTGACTTGTGCGATCTGTCTTAAACAGGATCTCCTCGGGGTCTTAAAAGCCTTGAATTCCCAAATCTGCATTTAATACCATAAAAAAGTCTTTAAAATGTATTAAATTTAATATGTTAGGCCTTAAGTTATGTTTTTATCAACTTGTTGGTTGTATTGTGTTTAAACGTGTCCAAGCTACAAAGAAAGTAACGTTCCTTCCAACCAGACAATTTCTATTGAGATTAGGAACCAATTATTGCTAAATTTGCACTCCCCAATGAGGAATGACCTGGAACAGTGAGAATCAGAAAGTGGAAGTAAATCAGTACATTTTCCTAAATTCTACGAGTCACAAATTTTTTCCAATATGTTCGTAGTAGTCGACCCTTGTGCGTCCTTCCATATCCCATAGACGAAGTTAGTGGAATGGGGTCAAATAGGCCCCAAGGACTACACAAGGCTTAAAAAAGACTTAAATTCAACTTGTAGGAACACTGTTAAAGGGCTCATATTTTTGCTAAACCCACATTTATTCGTCTTTGTTACATTTATTTGTGTATTTGGACCCTAATAGTTCGTACAGTTTGAATTGGAACCCTCCAGCTGCTGCAGAACTATCTTTATATTCATTTTGGCAAAAATTGACTTCATTTCTACAAACTGTTTTAATTCCTGCTTAATTTGTTACATCTATAACAAGTTACATCACAACATTTGCCCATATAAGGTCAAGATTTCCGACGAACATTTCTCATAGTACGACATAATTGTTTATCAGCAGCAGCGGTTTTAGTAAGAACTGAAAATATGTCCAAACTTTGAGCCGATGACCTAAAATGTTCAGCTGTTGGTTGAACAGGACAGAGCAGCACAGCCAACAACCTGGAGGGGGCGGGGCATGAAGTGGCTCATGTGCATTTAAAGGGCCAGCGCTCAAAACCACCTTTCTGGTGTCATTACTCAGAAATAGTGTTGAAGATGGACCTGAGGAGTTGGATGAATGAAGAATTCAGACCCAAGCAGAGCATTTACAGTTTATATAGACCACAGGGAAAGGTTTAAAAAAGCAAAATATCACTCCTTTACACTATTTTTATATAAACTTCCAAATATTTTTTTCTCTACATCTAACCTTATCCCTCTTTTAAATAATAGTTACAGTAGAATATATAGCTAGAGGGGTGATTTAGTCATTTATACCCTTATTTCTGTGTTGTTTACTCACATTGTAGTAAAAGCAGCACGCCTGAAACCAATCGGAGTCCATAGATGAGGTTCAGTGAGCTCCTTTATGTAACACTATCTACTGTGTGTCCCTAAGTCAAGGGCAAAAGCTCATGGAAACACCATATCCATCCAGGACCTGTCTGCTGTTTGCTTCACGTTCGTACTGTAGGGTTCTGTAGGTCAGATTGGACTTGACCTCGAAATGAACATTAAAAAAAAAGAAAAAAACACCCCCGGGGTCCCACAGGTATCGGGGCTCCCAGGACCTGTGGCAGGATGACGATGAGAAAAACATGTTTGTGTGTGTGCAGGCTGTGTAAGTGTGTGGGTTTGCGGCGCTGGTTTGCTCGACCGTCACGTGTGGCGGGGTGTCGTTGGATGATGAAAGTGGTGGAACGTCAGCCGTTTAGCCTTCACCTGCCCTTCCTTTCACCCCTTTATTACTTTGGGACTTGTAATTCACAGAGCTACCGCTTGCACCCACTTGAATAGACGTGGACATGGCTTGTTAATTCAAGCAAATTAGACAGGAGCAAGTTTAGTTTTGTAGTCGTCACACAAAACCAATGAATGTCTATTAGGGAGTAACCAGTGGACCGTACCTGCCTTTTGTTTTCCAGATGTTGTAATCAGTGTCGCTGCTCTGTTAATCAGTTCCACATCCTGTACCCCTTAAGAATACTACTATTTTCATGCATCCCTCCTACATGAGCCCAGAACTTATTCCTACTGAGTTGTTTTTAACTGACCTTGTCTGGCACGGAGTACGAGAACAAATAGTTATGCACGCCATGCGCCAGCAGCAACACAGAATTTCATGGTGTCCAGTCAGATGAAATGTTAAACAACAAACTGTCTGACCTTAAGGTGTTGTTTCAACTGCAACTGGATGAGATTTGTTTTGCAAAAGCATTTCTTTAAATTTTGAGGGTTTCAAACCAGACAGTGGGTTTTTAGTTCTGCTTTCCTAGTTTCAGAGTTAAACCTTTCCTTGAACTACTTTTTCTGTGTTGATGTGGAGCCGCCACATAGGTGTTTAGTGTCTCTGTGAGCCTGTTTACATGCACACCAACACTCCATTCACCATCTGATTTTTGGAGTTGTCAGAATATCCGGGTGATGGTGAAAACAGGATCATCTGATATGCTTTATCAAATAAAATCAGATCAACACACCTGGATTTGTCTCCAATACTGTGATATCTACAGGTTTATTTCAGAGGGATTTCATTGTTTTACATCTGGGCATGTGTAAACAAGTACAGAAGACAATAACAGGAAGTTTAAGTCTACCATCATTATGTTTGAATGTACTCTGAAAGAAATACAATACTGGACTGGAGCGGCTATACCAGGGTTTTCAGTGATTGCATTTCTTAAGTGCATGTAAATGCGTTGGATCTGATTATTATAATTATCCAGTTACTCTCAGTTATCGGACTTTTATGCAGTGGCAGCTGGTGAAATTATTTTTTGAGTGGTGCGTAGTATCCAAGTCAGTGTTCAGTTCAGAAAATTCCAGTTCTTTGAAACTCGAGCCTTTATTGGTCCTTCTGAACAACCCAAAACATGCTTTTGGTGTTTTTTTGAATATCAATTTCCATATTAGTTTCAATTTTGTATCATATTTGATACATCGGGTCTCAATGCTCAAATATTATTTTCGAACAAACCAAAACATAATATAACACAAACATGTCTAAAAAATGGTTTATTCCTTTTCAAAATTGGCAAAGTTCTGCCTCCTTCCTCATTGATGACAATCTTGTAGTGTCACTGGGAAGGCCTCTGGTCAATGAATTCTGCCCCCGGTGGATTATCAGTGTATTGCATGTATCTAATTGTACACATTAGGCTTTTCACAAAACAAAAAAACAAAAACATCCCTCTGATCATATGGAAGGCTTCAAAACTCATGTATCGAATATGATACATTTGGCATCAGAGGGATAATGTCTATCCATTGCTTTTGATTTGGAGCATCACTTCTTAACCAGTTTCTGATAATGACCTTCTTAATGGGCACAGTCTTTATTTTCTACCAAAAACATATAGTTGAATCCAGATTATACACAGTACTCACAGGTTGTATCATATGAAGCTCATTTATTTAAATATTACTGTTTTTGTAAAATTATTTGATCTGATGCGTATCGTCTTCTTCTTCATGTGAGATAGGTGGGGCGGCACCCTAGCACCCTCTATTGACGAACCGCCACTGTGTTTACAGTCACCTAAACAGGCTCACTGTCTCAAAAGGGCTTTATCAAATCCGTTTTTGTTTTTTGTTTTTATGGCTTAAATGTAGCTGAGTTCCCGTTTGAGCAGCCAGTCATTGCATACATTAGGGGCAGGACTTTACACAACTGAATTCTATACAAAAGATAAACAGCTTCACTGCTCCGTTGTACATTTGGACTCCTTAACTCCTCTAAACAGGCTTTTCCCACCTCGCTGTCCTGTCGGCTTGATGTTCAGATTGTTCCAGTGCCTTCATGACCACTGAGCAGTCAACTTGTGTTTCATTTTTCAACCTTTGCTGTGGAGAAAAAAAAAAAAAAAAGAATTGATATTCCAGTACTGCACTTCAATTTCACAACGCGGATTATCCCTGAAGGAATGCTGGCAATTTGAGAGACCCAGGACATAACGGCGAGTTGCTACAAAGCTCCTCCACTATCCACACCTAAAACATACAATTCTGTGACATTTATGGACATGCAGTGGGAGACTATGAAACAATGGATGGAGACAAAAAAAAAGTCTGTTTCAGCTCATGAGGTGCAGAAATATACTATAAATCAGGGATGTCAAACTCATTTTCTGTTGCATGCAACCTATTTTGATGTCAAGTGGGCCGGACCAGGAAAATAATCACAATGAATAATAAAAAGTCCAATTTTAGTCTTTGTTTTAGTGCAAAAAATGACATTAAATTATGAAAATATTTATATTTACAACCTATCCAAGCCAAAAAGATGTGGATAACCTGAAAAAAAAGAAGTCTTTAAAGAAAAATAGCGCAATTTTAACCCATAAAGACCCAAACATCCACCATTTACCAAAATGATCCACTGATATCAACTGTTTAATCCCTGTTGACCCACTAATCTATGTAAATAATTGGTGTAAAATACAGTTATTCATCTTTTCATTGTCATCAGATATGACCCATTTGGACATTCAGAGGTTCTGTAGTTACCGTAGAAACAACATCATCTTGTATAACATTGATTCACCAGTCAAACCCATGGAATTGGATCAATGACAGTGGATGGACACACTTGGTTTATGTTCAGTTAATGATATATTTTTGCTGAAAAAGTCACCTTTTTTTTAGTTTTCTGTATTTTTTATATAATAATTCTCAACTTTACTCTGAGCTTTTATGAACATCTACAAGATTAGGGAATTAAATGTTGGAAAATACCCCACCTGCCACAAATGTCACACTGGGTCCTTATGGGTTAATAATATTATGCCTCAACTTATCATTTATTATGTGCATTATGGATCAGATCTACAAAGACATAAAACATTTAATAATAGGGATGAACTGACACCACTTTTTTTTTCCAGAACAAGTACAAGTACTTCCATTTGAGTACTTGCAATACCGAGTACTAATATGAGTACTTAATAATCCCATTACAGTTCTTAGTTTATTGTCGCTGTCATGAGTTTGACTGGAACAAAGTGCTGCTACTGATGTTTAATGTGTTGGAATGAGCGTTTGTCAATCAATCCACCAGGGGGCACCGCTTTAATTAACCATACTGGACAAATACCATCAAGAAAAGTAAAGTTTTATGAGAAGAAGAAGAAGAAGAAGAAAGTCAGTAATAACAAACACGGTGACGACAGAGGAGGTAACACTCACAGAGATAAATAAACACCAGAGTGTGCGAGGGGGCGTTTGTCGTGGGAGCGTCTTGCCGCCATCTTGGTCGAGAAAAGGTTGTCAGTACTACATAATATAGAAAAGAAACAACTGTCACTAGAAACTAAGCTTACAAAGAGAAATCTG
>JAQQZY010000010.1:19111752-19129467 GCA_030068375.1 Ostorhinchus rueppellii | reverse complement strand
CATGAGGGGGCGGGGCTTAGCTTCCTGTACCAAGATGGCCGCCACAGTTGGACGTTTCAGCTTGAGGCAACCACTGACGGCGTCCACTCTAGTGTTTATGTATCTCTGTGGTAATACTACTGTTGATATTGATGAGGCTAGTTGTCATAAATATATCTGTAGTTTTTTTCTAACTCACACAGTCGCTCTTTGAACGGATCCTCTACTTCTACGGTTCCAGTACTGCTTCGCGCAGAGCCTTGTATCGAAGATAATACGATGGTCTTTATATGGTTCTGGGTAAGCAACTGTAGGCTCCAGGAAAACGGATAGGTTGGTGGAATGTACGCAGAGGACGGATAGT
Source organism: Ostorhinchus rueppellii (assembly GCA_030068375.1). Classification (NCBI taxonomy): domain Eukaryota; kingdom Metazoa; phylum Chordata; class Actinopteri; order Kurtiformes; family Apogonidae; genus Ostorhinchus; species Ostorhinchus rueppellii. Next base: position 19,129,124 of record JAQQZY010000010.1, on the reverse strand, counting down.
GCATTCCATCCGTATCCGTTTGTGTCTTTAACGTTACTTCCAGTTGGCGTTACTTTTAGGGTTGCCAACTGTCCCTTGATAAAAGTATTTAGAAACAGGGAGTTGGCAACCCTAGTTACTTTTGTCACCATCATTTATTTTGAAAAATCTCCACACTGCTGACATTACTCTTCGTCTGCGTACCTGTTGCACTATGAGGTAAACGTCACGCTGCCGTCAAGTGGTATCGGAGTGTTTGCATCGGCGCCCTTTTGAGTACAAGTATTAGGAAACGCATGTAGTTTTTTTTTGCCTGCATTTATTCTCATAGTTTAACACCACAAAACAAGGTGTCAACTTTTTATGAAAAAAAAAAAGGAAATACACTTAGTACACTTAGTATCACACCAATATCAGGATACTGGTATCGGTATTGGTGCATCCCTATTTAATAACATGCAGAATATTGTTCAAATTATACTTGATTTTCTTTTGATATTTAAGATTATTCATATTTAATTGTTAAGTTTGTTCATGTAAATATTTTCATAATATTGTTTGTTTTTGCACTAAAAGTGAAACATTTGGGGTTATTATTTATAGATATAATGTAATATTATTGCACTGGAGATCACAATTGGTCTGTATGTGGAACCTAAACTAAAACAAGTTCAACCCCCTTGATTGTTAATATCTTCAGTGAAATTTTTGCACTTTTGAAAATTCCTACCATGGACCAGATTGGAACTTTTAGTGGGCCGGCTTTGACCCGCATGTCGCATGATTGACACCCTTGCTATAAAAGGAAAAACAATATATTTGAGTGTTTACAATCATGAGACTGACTGAACAATAATTAGAATGACTATTGTGTGTGAACCATCTTTTCATCATTTATTTGCCATATGGTCCAGCAAGTATGGGTGAAATAATTGCTCAAAACAGTATCTCATTTGCACATTTTAGCTAGCTGACAAATGAATAAAAATAGTAATGGAAGGCAATTAAATATGCAGAAAATTATTTGCAAAGCTAATTAGGTTGGATGGGAATGACATGGGTTTTATCTGCCAGTTTGGGTGAATGTCTGACATACAAAATGCACATTAAATAAAAAGCAAACACCTTAGGAATTCAATAAAATTAATAAATAATGTGCTTTCATTGGTTGGCTGGCTGTGAGGGCTTTGTTGTCTATCCTGGAGTGAAAGCTGGCTCTCATGGGCACATTGGATTCCAGTAACTCCATATCTTTTCCCATTAGATACTGCAATATGTGCCGGGCAGATGATTGTTTTAGTTTTTATTTGAGATAATAACACCAAATATGAGGAAGAAGTCAACTTATAACCCCAGAATACTCCCAAGATGTTCTCTTTTGGAAAATGGCTGCAGATTGCCGTTCTTACAAGCACCCCAGGGCTGCTTTTATTGACTGTGAAACAACGCTTTCGCCAACACCCCCTCACCATCGCAGATTTACAAGACGGCCAGTGTGTGTGGATGTGCTGAGTGAGTGTCACAGAGCCACCCGGCCTCCACGGGGGGACTGTCAGTAAACATGCAGAATACAGACTAGAATCAGATGCAAACCGCCGTCTAAGTTATGCTGCTCCTGACCTTTGGTGGACTTTGGGAAGATGGATGCTACCCAGGCTATCGATAGAAATTTCTGGCCCGCAGCAGCAAGAGCATATTTCTTATGGTTTCCCAGCCCCTGCATGCTACCTTCGAATGAATAAGTAAGTAGGCTGGATGACAGAGCACACACACACACACACACACACATGCATATGCAGTCTTTAATGTATTTGTGTAGATTTAGTCACTTGTGTAGAATCAATCCATTTCATTTCTACTCTGTTGCCCTAAGTGTAACATTAGATCAGCTTGTTTGGATTGCTTCACCCACACAGAGTGAAAAGGACCGGTTCTGGAGAACACACCACCATTGCAACTTTGATCTACAACCCCCCCACCCCCCCACCCCACACCCCTTTTTCTCAGCAACTGCAGGCAGATATCCCTCGAACAGCTTACCCTCTGTTTCAGCAGATATTGTTCTGCCTCTGTTCGCGATACTGATTTATCAGCTCTCATTTATCAGGCCCCATCCTGCCATCATTCTCAGTCCACACACACCGCCGTGACACCCCCGGTCACACAACAGAGGGTGGGAGGGAGGGAGCGCAGAGAGGAGAGAGCGGGGCAAGCTGAGACGAAAATGATGAACGCTGTTTCTTTCATAAGATGCATATCGGCTGAGCATGAGATTTTCAGCTTGTATATGAACGTTCAATGTCACTTTCTGCTGCCTGCGAGTGCACGGAAGGCATTTCTCATCTCGCTGTGGTTTCTCTTGCATGAATGGTTGATGTGCTCTACAAAGGACATGTAAACCATGCGCACACATTTACAGACAATCCAGGCCATCTCTTTCTCTCTGCCTCTCTCTCGCTTTCTATCTCTCACACACCCGTGCACTTTCCTTCTTTATCACGTCCTGAAAATGACTTAAGAAAAAAAAAAAAACAATTACATGAGCACAGGCAAACGGGAACTATGCACTCTAGAGAAATAGTTTTTTTTTTGTTGTTTTTTTTTTATGCCTGTGAAATAAAATATGCAAAATGGAAGGATAAAAACAGCAAAGAAAAAGAAAGAAACAAAGACTCCCTCCAGAGCCTTTATATTTATTCACGCTTTCAACCACTTGACATTCCATCACCCTCTTGTCATTAAGACTTTATGTCCCTCGGCTACATCCATGCAATAACTGGATAAGTTCTTCCAGTGAGAGCAAATATGTCACTGTGGTCTCACGCTGCCTAAGTGAAGGACTTCACGATCAGTAGCTAATAAATGTGCTGAAGGCTAGGCGACCCAGAGATCAATGCGCTGCTGATTGTACAACTCGGCTGCAATATTATTGTCTATAAGGAGGAGAAAAGAGGCCAGTGGGTAGACTGGTCTTTCCTGTCTACTGACTCTATTGTCGTCTCCCATTCATATGAATACCCAAAGGCTAAAGTGTCAAACCATCAGCAGAGGCCAGCACAAAACTCCCGACAAAGTCAGACTAAGGAACAGCAGCTTTCATTCACACATAGTCAAAGAATGGAAGATGTCATATGAGGGTGTGCATCAATTGGGCTGTGTTTTAATCAGGCTATTATTCCTTTGACATCTGTAAAATGCCACTTATTACGTGAATTACAGACCATTAGTGTAACATAGCAATGAATTAGCTACTCAATATCATTAGTCAGCCCTGACATATATGACAAACCATCGGCTGTGATTGGGTAAGCAGTGATAAACACAGCGATTATAAGCTCCCTTTAATCCTTTTTACACTCTAAATTCAATTGACAAAATTCCCATGATATAATAAATAGCTCAAACTGGTATTTCATGCTAATATGACGGTTGCCCCAGCTCCTCTCAAAAGGTGTAAAACAGATTTACACGCCGACTGGATGATGTTAAATGAGTTTTCACCCCGCGCCGGCTAATCTCTCTCCAGGCCATCGTTTTTACAAATGCCTTCTTCTCTTGATTTGACCCTTTACCCTCAATTCTAAGTAGAGAGGAGCTTCAAAAGCAGAGTGGCTTGTACTGGGAATGGCTTCACTCTCTGTCACAGAAAGTTTTTTTTTTTTTGTTTTTTTTTTTTTTTTACAGGCTGTGTCCTTCAGAGGTCTAAAATCCACGTACATATTTTACTCAGGGGACATTTCACTAGTGTCACACTGAGCCTAATTGCTAACCTGCAGTCTTCGGCTCATTTGCATGTCACTTGTGGACAAAAATGATCGAAAAAAACGTTACACGCTGCTCCGCCAGATGATATTTTCACCTGATTTATGTTGGTATACAGTCTAGTTATTGCACGAAATGCCACATCCCATATGAGAAACCATTCTATTTTTTATCATCGCTATAATAACATCTTAATAAGTTCTATGCCGCAGGGAGAAAAAGACCAGAAATAAAAATGCGAGTGCACCGTTTTAACATGTCCTGAACTCTAAATTTGTAATATATGTATTTATCCCTTTGTTTTCTGTTTGTCCACACCTGTATTTTTAACACTAACACACACACACATACACAAAAAAGAACAGCATAGTGGAAGAGAACAAAGAAGCATCCTCAACGGGAGCAGTGAAAGGACTACCTTACTTGACTTGTTTATAGCGAGGGGAGAATTGCATTATGGGCAAACAAATACACAAAGAGCCCAGATGTTCCTATTCGCAGTGTTTCAGTGGGTGTGTAGGTCGTTACCGTGGTTTAAATTAGAACAACCTCTGTAAATTCATGACACTCCAATGCAGCTTTAACATCCAGATCAGCCTTTTTTTTTTTTTTTTTTTTTAACCCTCCATACAATCTGTCCATTCTTTAGATCTGTAATGGAATGCATCTGCTTTACCTCCTCAGACAGGTTGTTTTAAATCCCTTACATGCAGACACACACATACAAAGATGCAATGTTTACATGGTTTGTTTTCTCCTCCGGTCTGGAAAAAAAAAGAAAAAAAGAAGTACCAAAAGACAGATGAAGACAGCAGTGCCAATGCTTAGAACCTCATAAAGTCGTCAGTTTATAAACAAGCGCAAATGCACGCCTGCCAAGTCGGATAAATCATCTTCATAGCCTTAAAGCCCCAAACACACACACACAAAAAAAAAAAAAAGAACTAAGAACTCTGAAACCACTTTATTATCTGCATGTAGAACACACTAGAAGTGGTTTTGGTCAGGTGCACAAACAATAACAATTCAGAAGGAAAAGGAACAATAATGCCAGCGTGCCTTTTCACGCGGGTCTTTGAATGTTACTTGAGTATTGTTGTTTCTGCTAAGGGGTTACAGCGCAAAACAGCTGAGGAATACAAATACAGCATCACGTGATCCTGTATTCTATGTGAGAAATAAATTATAAGCAGAGTTAGGTGTCAAAATGTCAGATGAATAGTTAAACGGAGATATAATATGTGAACTAAGAGAGCTATTTTGTCATGTATAATTCCAACCCCTGAGTTTCGTTTAATTTGTGATGTAGTTTTTATGAAGCTGTTTGACCTGAGAAATGCCTTTAATGCAACAGTACAGCCAGCAGTGTAAGAATAACACGGATTCATTTTAATTACATGCAAAATACAGTGGCAATGACAACCTGCATTAATATAAAATATCAGCATCAGCTCATTATCTCTATACATCGACAACCTCGGCTCATCCGACGACTGGGAATGTAACCCATATGTTCTACAAATTGCCTCATTCCAGCTGAAAATGTCCATATGTGTAGCTCTGTGTTCAGATGGAGCTCCACAGTTCATGCGTTAGCACCTCTGCAAAAATCCATCAATAATAAGGCATTCAAAGACTGAAACATCAAATATATGTGAGGCTGAGATCAATGATCAGTGTAATAACGCCACGGTTTGAGCCATTACTGCCTATTATTGTCTTAACCCTATAACGCCAAACGTATCATATTTGATACGTACGTTTTGAGGCCCTCTACACGATCGGTATGATGTTTAAAAAAAACAAAAAAACCCGATGTATACAATTAGATACATGCAGTAGACAGATAATCCACCAAGGGGGATGAATTCATTGACCAGGGGCCTTTTCAGTGACACTACCAGGTCGTCATTAACCCTGGAACACTTTCGCTATAAAAAGTAACACCATCATTATCACCGGGTGATTTTTACCTGATATAATGTACCCCCCCAAAAAAGTACTTGTCATAAAAATAGATTAAAATATGTTGACATGTGACAAATTAGAGTGGCTTTCTTTTATTTTCAACTGTGGCATGTCTAACAAAATGGAAAAAAAAAAAAATGTCATGAGAGGATTGTAAAAAAATGCTTCAAAATTACTGAAACGTTAAGAATATGTGAACAAAAAATTCCTAATAAATAAATAAATAATAATAATAATGATACTGGAAACTTGGTGTTTGCTCCACCCATTCCTGGGACATGTGAGACTTCCCTGGTGAAGGCACAGACTCTTTGACACTCAGACAAACGCAACATATTAAAAATCATATAAATCCATTTGCTCCGGTGAAAATCATCCAGTGATTGAGCTCTAGGGTTAATGAGGAAGGAGGCATAACTTTGCCAGTGTTGGAAAAATATTACCAATTTGTTAGACATGTTTGTTTTCTAATATATTTTGATTGTTAAAAAATAATATCTGAACATTCAGACCCAATGTATCAAATATGACACTAAATTGAAACTCATACATGGAAACTGACATTTAATAACTTTTTTTTTTTTTTTTTGGTTCAGACAGACCAATAAAGGCTCTATTTTCAAAGACCTGGAATTTTCTGTCAATGCTTTAATTTTTCAGGCTTTACAGGGTTAAACCGTTCCCAGAGAGACATCATTAAGATGCATTAGTCCTGAAAACGAGCGCCAATGAGTCCTTGTCATTCAGCCGTTCAACATTCATAGACAAAATATTCATTAAAAACAGTAGTAATGGGATTATAAATAGTAACACCGTCCAAATTCGCAATAATGTGAGTCAGGCTGAATGAGGCGACTTTGAGATGTGAGTCAGAAGTGGAGGATATTGCCACCCTGTCGAGGAACAGCATTGCACAATGATGTGGTAGCCTGACCTTGTTATCCCAGTGTCTCCATGTGAGCTCCAACACCATTAATGGCGTGATACTGTGATCAATCACACTTTATAATAAGAAAAAGGTGAAGCTTGCCTCAGTTCTTCACCTGATTCCCTCTTACCTGCATCCCTGCTCTGCTCTGTTCTGTCTGCTTTGTGATGCTGTAAATTATACTTTTATTGTATTACACTGGGTCGAGATGGAGTCTGCATTTATTATTCCCCATTTCTGAGAGTATTGTGGATTTATTTATTTTTATTTTTTTTATGGAGACACCGGTGTCAGTTTGAGACCCAGAGAAACCTAGTTATTGTGTAACTCCTCTGACAAAGCTTTAGTGCAAAGTCTGCACTAATTAGAAGGTGGAAGGAAAGAGCAAATTTTGTTGGAAAACATCAGTGGCCGCACAGAAAGAAATAATGATATTCAAAGGTTTAACCGAACCTACCTGCTGGGGTGAAGTGTGAGCAGAATGTGTTCAGCTGCAGACTGGAATTTGTAATATTAAGATTCACACACCCCTTTCTGTCTCCTTTGCATGTGTTTTAGTTTTCTTAGCGCATCAGCAGAAATTGGTGTATTAGGTACAGTGTCTTTAGTGTGTTTTATTCATTCAGAGAAAACCAAAAAGGATTACCCATATAATCATATAATCTCTTTTGACAAAATCTCCACCAGTTCTAAAACGAACCATTGTACATCAGTCTAGATAATCTTATCACCAACTGAATGCACACAGGGAAATTCCTTTAAATGCATTGTAAGAATCCCATTAAATAAAGCGCAGTGTATGCATGAATGATTCTGAAGTCATTACCGAGCAGCATCAAACAGGTACGCAAAAACATTTTCTCTTTATTTATTTGGAGGATTGTTTGTTTGAGTATGTATTCAAGATTTTGTCTTTCCTTTTTTTTTTTTTTTTTTCTTTTTTGCTGTGCCTCTGCACCCATAAAGAAGACAGAGTTGTTACAATGGACGAGCAGAGGAGTTTGGAATAACACACAGGTGGATCACTGGCCATCTATCATCATTGCTGGACTATTGGGCACAACCTCATCAAGGATGACATCCATGTTTACACAGTGAAAATGACCTCCAATGAACACTGGAGGATGTGAAGAACTCATGTGTCGTTCTCCATAGGCCTCAATGATAATAACGGGTTACCGCAATAAATGTAATATTATAAGCCTATTATGTAATCTAATAAGCACCATTAAAAAGCTCCTAGGACTGTATGTAAAAACAGAGAAATATGTTGTTGTACGCTGATGTCTTATTTATGCATTGGGCTTGAATGAGGGAATACCACTGGAGGGATGTTGCAATGAAGGAAAGGAAAGGAAAGGAAAGGAAAGGAAAGGAAAGGAAAGGAAAGGAAAGGAAAGGAAAGGAAAGGAAACAAAGAAGTGGAAAGGAAAGAAAAAGAAGAAAAAAGAAAGGAATGAAAAGGAAAGAAAAAAAGAGAAAAGAAAAAGAAAGGGAAGGGGAAAGTAGTGTATGACACTGGTTATGGTCTATTAAGCAAAATGTTTCGTAAATAAATATGCATCATTAAAAAGCTGCAATATTATGGCTGCATGTAAAAAAGAAAATGCATTGTTGTACAGTGATATCTTATTTGGATGTGAGTAAATATACTGTTTGGAAGATACTGAACTGAAGAAGAAAGAAGGAAAGAAAGGTGGAACGGAAAGTCCTGCACGGTCTATTATGCAAAATGTTTCATGTGCATCATTAAAAAGCTCTTATGATGCATGTAAAAACATAAAAATATATTGTGTGCTTATATCTTATTTATGCACTGAGGACACAGCAATGAAGAAGAGAGAGCGCTGGGGAAAGAAATGAGGCAAAAATATTGGACATCAAGTGCTGGACATGATCTATTATGCAAATAGTGTAATTGATGTGAAAAGTGACTTCCATTCCATCAACCCTGCAGTGTTTGGCAGCAAAAAAGCCATTGTCCTCTAAGTACTTGAACTGAATCTTCCTCGGAGGTTTGATCATCCACCATATGAAGGAGAGGACAGCACCAGGGGCCCTTTAGCAGGTAGCCGCGCTGCTGACTTGTTGCCAATAGCGGCGCTCTGCATCTCCCGGCACCAGGGGACAGTATTAAGGTGGACATGTTTGTTTGTGTTTTAGATGCTGTGATGCCTGCCAGGACTTGCATGGAGCGATTGGCTAATAGAGGTGGTGGTGATGAGTGGGCGGGTGGGTGGGCAGGGGGCACCTTTGGATGTGTGTGGGTAGGATTCAGTAGGAAAACCAGCAGGAGCTCCTCTGGTTTAAGAGGACACCCACAGACTCCAGTGGGAGATGTTCTGTTCGAACTGCCTACAAAGCTGTTGGTGGAGAGAAGAACGCACAAATGGTTCAAATGGCAACAAAAAAAAAAAAGTAAATGATTCAGATAATTTAGAGAGAACTGTGGGATACCAGGTGTTAGGCATCCCATAAGTATCCCAGATCCAGCTTAGGTTTATAAAAATAGATATTATACAGCCTTTCCAGGGCCCTGTCGGTAAATTAGACGACTCTTATATGAGCATAGTGATGCTTACAGGAAAACGCTCAGCATCCACAGAGCAGGAAACACATTAAACAAGCTGTCACATCATTTGAGATACAGTTCAAGTGCAAGTTTCATAAAGCTTTCTTCACAACAGATAAAGGAGTGAGAAAAAAATTCACATTTTTCTTCCGAATGTGAATATATTTCCGCATTTTCCAAGTTAAGAATCACTTCAGGTTGCAGGCTTTCAACCTGCTGCAAAGTGTCCTTGTTGTTAACCCTTTATATGACGCTCTGACCTGCTCTGACATTCAAAAATTCAACCTCAGATGTCGTCATCTACCTCCTCATAGGTTCGCGTCCCTCCTCTTGCCATAAAACATCCGAGCAGCACTCGCTAAAACATATACACATGCAATAAAACAACAGTTATCAGGTCATAAACGGACAAACACCACTTATATTACAGTGACAGATTCAGAATTTCTATAAAATCTCTCTGAATCACTGTATAGTGTCACAAAAACGAACATGCTTCTTGACCTCACTGATTGGCCCCGTAATTTAACGTTTGAGGAAGGAGTTAAGACTTAAAGGAGATGGATGGAAAAAATGATTAGACCTTCACTGAAAAAAGTAAAACACTGAATGAACTTAAAAAATATTCTTCAATCGGTCACACTTACAAAATGTAGTCAAATTCACTTACATTAAATTCTATTTAATTTGGTTCATTCAACTAATTTTTTTTGAAGAATCTTTTTTTAAGTTGATTCAGTGTTTTACTTTTTTCAGTGTTGTTTTCTTCAATTTCTTGTTCAATTTTAATGCCTGGTACAACTAGAGGTGCACCTGTTTAGACCAGTGTTTCTCAGCCAGACGTCATCAGGTGTACCGTGGAAAATGATCCAGTTTCACCTCATTGGTACTGTGAGCGAGCAGCGGGATATAGACGTATACGACTGCACGCACCAACCATCCACTCTACACTGTAAAGAGTAAAACACTGAATGAACTTCAACATTTTCTTCAATAGGTCACACATAAAAAAAATGAGTTGAGTGAACCAAATGAAATTACGTTGAGTGTAATGTCATTTAATTTAGTTCACTGAACACATTTTGTTACACAGCAAATGTGCCAGTGTTAATTTTTCAGTGTTGGAGTAAATTAACAGGGGTTACTCTTAATTTTACTCAGATTTGATCAGTATTAACTCTGGAGTTGGGTTAACACTGGTGTTAGTGTTAAACTAACACTGAAAAGAGTGGACGCATATACACACTTTCCCAGTGTTAAATTTGACACTCTCAGAGTTGATTTAACACTGGCATTTTTGCTGTGTATGTGTGACCTACTGAAGAAAAATGTTTACGTTCATTCATTCAGTGTTTTACTTTTTACAGTGTACAACAACAGTCTGCTGTTAACATTTGCAAAAAAAAAAAAAAGTGAGAGTGACTTGGCCCTGATGTGGTGTGTTCTGTTGATAAAGCCCCCACCACCACTAGTGTTGTGTGGATTAACAGCTGAAGCCAATCGCAATCTGGGGGTCTGTCTGAGGGGTCGCTGATGCACCCCTCTCAGGTTTGTTTTGATCCAAATGCCCCTGCAACCCCTCCAAAAAATACATTTTTGTTTTCATGCCTTGTGATTTTTCTAATGTAAAATATGTGCCGTGACTTAAAAAAGGTTTTGACAAATATTATAACTAAAATAGCTCATAATAGTTTCATTTCAGAGCTGATATCTATCCATTTTCCAGGTTTTCTTGATAATAAACAAAATCACTTCAGTTCTTACATCACTATCTATGGCATTGTACTGAAAAAAAAAAAAAAGTCTTTTAGGCATTCCATGTTTTCTTTTCTGTCTGTTTTAGTCACATGATACACACAGGAGTTAGGACTCGACAGCATAAATATTGTTTTTGATGACTTTTGATGGTTTAATAATTTTTTCCGTGACTGTATAATAGCAGTTTTTAATAATATATATGCCGTTAACCGTCCCTATGTCTAAGGCGACACAAAAAGCTAACTATAATGTTCATAAAGACTGAATCCAAGAGGAGAAACATTAATATTTCAGGTTTTCTGAAACCCATTCTGTATGTTTTTCCACAGGTGAGCTGAGAGGTGAGGAGCCAGTGACCCAGTTCAATAATGAGGAACAATGAGATCCCTCCGAAGGCAAGCAAGGGAAGGGTCGACCGTCCCTTATGAGCAGTTTATATTTTATTCATATGGATATTAACACTGTGCTGGACCGGGTATGAAGACAATGATTAATATCAATATCTTGACAAAGGAAATGTCTCTAAAATGGTCGGCCAATTTGTGCTCTTCAGAAACACTTTTAAGGAAAAGACAAAAAGCTGGTGATTAGTTCGGGCTCATTGGTCTTAGAGCTTGGAAACAAATGAGTAATGCTTTATACACCACGTCCCAACCCTCAGCCGTTCACACACACCCACACCTCTTCTCCCCACCCAAGAAGGAAGGGGTACTGGCGATTAGAGCGCCATTAGTTGAGCACAGGGGAGGTTCTGCTCTGGACTGCACCAGATTTATGATGGCATAGGCCCACGCACCAGTGACCCTCTTCAAGCTGGCCTTTTGTAAGGTTCCACCATAGATACAGTTAATGGATGCACACAATGTGCCTCAATGGCCCAGCAATGATGGATCTGGGGCATTGTGAAAAGCTCTACAGACAAACCAGGTATTTCAGATGCCTGTTACCCAAACAGAGAAGTGGGAGGAGTGGGGGCTGCACGCTGCAGAAATGTAGACGGGAACATTTGGAGAAATGTAATTGGGACACGGTGCAGTATTCCTCAGCAGTGTTTTTTTTTTTTTTAATTATACTTAGAAGGAACAGATTGGATTCAAATCTAGCCAAGAAATTGACCCAGAAGTGTCTGCTTTACACAGTCATATATGCACTTACAATATGCAACGATTGGTATATGCAAAGTATAACCCTCAGCTGAATATGAGCACAAAACACACTAACTCATTTACCAACGTCATCTTTAATGCAAATCAAAGAAAGGATGTTTATGATAATAACACAAAGCATACGTGTTGTTTTTGTTGTGCTTTCAGTCACATCTGTAACTGTAGCAAATTAAATGAGTTTCTTAATAAATAAATGGATCCAGAGACAGGACCACAAATTGGAATTCATTTACATATATATCTGAAATGTTCTTACTGTGAAAGTTTTCCAGTTTTTTATATAATAAATGAAAAGTATCTGTTTCGAGTTCATCATATTTATTGATAGTTGCAGCACAGACAAATAGAAATAGCTTTGGTTTTGTTGTTTTAACCTCTTAACACCTGAATCGATTTCCAATTGTGGAAAAAAAAAAAAAAATTGAACTTGCATTTTTTTTTCTTTCAAGTAGATAGTATTTTGGTTGCATTTTGGAGCGGGGGAGGGGGATTTGGTGCAAATTCGCGACAATCGACATCAAAGTGTTAAACTTTCAGCCTAGCTTTAGGTTTTTCTAAATGGAAAATTGAATCCCTTATTTGTTTTCTAGTTGTTTTTTATGTTTTTTTTAAACATTTCTTCCATAATTCACTAATTTACAATAACATAATGCACGTGCTTGTTTTTTTGTTGTGCTTTCAGTCACATCTGTAATTTTAGTACATTAAATTAGTATCTTAATAAATAAATGTATCCAGAGACAGGACCACAAACTGGAATTCATTTACATATATATATGAAATGTTCTCGCTGTGATAGTTTTCCAGTTTTTTATATAATAAATGAAAAGTATCTGTTTGTAGTTCATCATATTTATTGATAGTTGCAGCACAGACAAATGGAAATAGCTTTAGTTTTGTTGTTTTATACTTTCAGAGTGACTTGAGGTTTTTCTAAATGGAAGCTTGAATCCTTTATTTCTTCCATAATTCACTCTAAATCACAATAACAAAATGCACATGTTATTTTCTTTTTGTTGTGCTTTCAGTCACATCTGTAGTTTTAGCAAATTAAATTAGTTTCTTAATAAATAAATGTATCCAGAGACAGAAACACAATATGAAATACTCTCACTGTGAAAATAAGACTTTTTTTTTTTCATTTTCTACATAATAAATGAAAAGTACCTGTTTCTAGTTCATCATATTTATTGATAATAGTTTTGCAAATAAATCCTAAGCAGCATAGAAAAATCGAAGTAGCTTTGGTTTTGCTGCTTCATACTTTCAGAGGAGCTTCAGTTTTTTTTCTAAGTAGAAGATTGAATCCCTTATTTGTTTTTTGTTTCTTTACATTTCTTCCATAATTCACTCTAAATCACAATAACATAATGCATGTGTTGTTTTTTGATGTGCTTTCAGTCACGTGTCATTTTAGCTACTTAAATCAGTTCCTTAATCAATAAATCTATCCAGACACAGGACCACAAATTGGAATTCATTTACATATATATATGAAATGTTCTCACTGTGAAAATAACACTTTTTTTCCTCCAATTTTCTATATAATAAATGAAAAGTATCATACTTTTTTATAGTAGTGTTGCAAATAAATCCTAAGCAGCATAGGAAAATATAAATAGCTTTGGTTTTGTTGTTTTATACTAGCTTCAGGTTTTTCTAAATGGAAAATTGAATCCTTTATTTGATTTTTCTTTTTTTTTTTTTTTAAACATTTCTTCACTTTAACCTGGAGCTGTAATAGATATGAATGAAAATATGGCAGCAGAAGCCACATCCCTGTAATAATAACAACAGGGTGGTATCAGAGAAAGCCATCCTGTAACTCATTACACACAGCTCGAACTCTAAATCACTCTCCATTAAGTGCTTCTGTTTAATTCCGGCGCTTCGTTACATGCTTTTACCTGCCACGTCCCTGTCAGCCCCTTATCCCAATGCGTCGTCATTAAGACTTTGCTTCAACTCAGCGTCTAATGACACGACTTGGTGAATATGGGTGTCACATGTCTTTCTCCCTCTATTGGGATGCAGCTCCCACCAGCAATCCTCACTGCAGGGAAGAAATGTGATAATTATGTACAAGTAGGCAGACTGTGAATGTGCTACAGAATGGAGGTTGTTACCTTGTCAGTTTTATTCCTCTGTACAGCACCGGTTGCTCCCTATTGTCACACCTTATGAAATAACATAATACTCCCAGAAATAAAGACTGCAGTTTAATTATGTAGTAGGCATCGCTCTCACTTTCTGCCTCGCTGTAAAAAGCGCAGTATACAGGAGTCTGCGTAGGTTACAAAGCTATTGTTTGACATTAGTGTGGTTGTAATGATTAATGGACTATAACTGCACCTCCGTTCTCTGTGCCATGAACTGCAGTGTCAGAGAAACTTTGTGTTGAGGTGATCTGTTTCACTACAGTGCCCTCCTCTTCCCTCTCTCCAATCACTGTACACAGTGTTCTCTTCCACTCAGCAGCTTTGATCATGCTGAGATTGTTTGCTCAAGCCTGTCAGTGCTCTTTTTTTTTTTTTTCTTTTTTTCCCCCTGTTCCACTCATCTTCAGTGCCAACAGTGTTGTCCTCAACTCTGGTGACATGGAGAAATAGGAAATCAACAATGGGTCTCATTTGCTAAACAAGAAACGCCGAAATGTGTACTGAGAGTGCTGCTAATAATGTGCAATCAAAAATAATTAAAGTGCCAGTTAGACTGTGGCTAATCTTTACAAACATTTGGCAAGATGGTTTTTTGTGCTCTGAATCCGTTTTGGCTTTGGATTGGGATGCCTGTCGAGAAATGTTTGTCTTTCAAAGACTCTTCAGAAACTTTACGTAAACACTCAGAAACTGGATGTAATAAAACGTCTGTCTATCATTATTTCACCTTGGGTATAGTACTATTTTCATTTGTTATTTCTGATCATTTAAATGCATAAGCTTTCAGTCAGACTTAGCACAGAACCAATTTTAGCATTTTTTCCCCCTCCCCTTTCATTCTGTATTTATCACATTTAATGCCGACAAGTTTAAACAAACAAACGCTACAAGAACAGAATTCACATTTCCAAATCATAATTGCTTTCATATGTGAGTGCGGTGATAAGTGCATTTTTAATCAGGTTAAAGTAAACGTCTCCAATCAGCTCCTTCCTGAAGGCGTTCTTCAAATGTTCTGTCGTCCAAGGCAGTGGATCAAGAAGCACTTTAGCTTTGGAGATTGCTCTTTATCGTCCTGCAGAAAGGCTGCGGTCGCCAAGGACCTTCCCTAATCCAAGTTCACGTTCACTTCATACTCACAGTCTGTGAAAAATACCAAAGCTGGGTGCAACAGACAGTGTGAAGGAAAAAGGAATGACAGACGGAAAGGTCACATTGACTTGTCGGCTAATCTCTACCCAGTCAAGTATACATGGTGACAGAAAAATGAGCTCCTCTCGAATACATTAACATGATAAATAAATCCGCATCCTATTTCAATGCTCGTGTGGCATTGTAACCTCATGCTACAGTATCTCTCCTTTGCATCCTACTGGGTGATCTCACCATTAGCCCCGTGATTCAGAGACTAATGAATCTATCACGGGTGACAGTGACAAGGAGGTCCCTCATTATACTTCATATACAACTGATATGAGCAACGGCTGGGCACTTCAAAAGAATTCCTGGATGTCCTTTTGGCTGCTTTCAGTCAGTTTATCATCCAGATACAATGACACCATGTGACCAACGAATTACAAGCCGAGCCGGATGCTATAAAAGTGTGTCTCATGAATAATTCCTCACATATATTTTGCCTAAAGAGAAGAAATTGTTCCATTTAGAAAGGGTAACGTTCTGTTCTTATCACATAGGCCAAATGTGCTGCCTGCCAAAAAAAAACACACAAAACAAAACACTGTAATTTTATTACAAAGCCTTGAATGCTGGTTCATAAACTTCTCTTTCAGGCTTACAAATCTAAATGACTTTGTTTTTAATATATGTGGTGTTATAACTGTGAGAAAACCTACCTAGGCATCGGAATGTGTTTTTTTTTCTTTCCAATAAGGCTCCTTTTTTTTTTTTTTTTTTTTTTTTTTTCTGGCATTAAAACTACAGAGCGTGAAGAAAAGATGTACATATTAAAGAGCAGGAAATCAATCATATTTCTGCTAAATACTTGTGTGTGTGAGTGTGTGTGTGTGTGTGTGCGTGTGTGTGTGTGTAACAAGAAGGATCTGGCACAGAGCATATGGTTGCACTGCCAGTCCTACTTTCACAGTTTGGTAGGTGCCAGAGTAGTCAAACTGATTTCTAACATGCCATGTGTTTCAATTGTTCTCAATTTGCAGCTACAGAAACACAAAGTGGGAAGTAAAACAGGTAGAAAAACGTGTGGACAGTGCATTATCCTGTGCGTCTATCTTCGCTTCACTCACATTTGTTAAGCGAAGCAGCTTAAATTGCAGGTAAGGAGAACGTGTCCTATGAGCTGTTAGGTTCGGAACTCTTCAGACCGTCACATCTATCTCTGTCTGTCCGTTTGGCTGCAGAGCGTTGTGCTGACCTGATGCTTCTCTTTGCTGCACAGAGACCCCGTAGAGATAAACAGTAATTCTCTTCCACTTTCGCTGGACGCACACCTAAATTAAACAGCTACTGTTTAAAAGAACTCAGTGGAGTTTCTACCCTGCAGGGATCCTGATAAACGCTCCTGTCCAACTTAACTTCTCTCAGGCTGACAGATCTGTTTTTTGTTTTTTTTTTATTATGTTATTTTAAGTTGTTGATATAGCCTATCTGATTCCAAAAAAAAGTTGGCGTACTGTGTAAAATGTAAATAAAAACAAAAAGCAACAGTGAGTGAGTTATATGTGATGGAAATGTTGACCATGAGATAAGAACTGAAGAAGAACAATGTCGAGAAAAGTGGGAGAAACGTTTTGTTTATGCAATGACAGGATAAGGACGAGCTTAATGATTACAACACTAGAGGAACGTGTAGAGATATGGCAATCTGCTATGTTCTTTCTCTGTCAAGGTTTGTTTTTCTTTATCTTTTTTGTCTTCCTTCTGTGTGTCCATATCTGCTACATGTTCTTGAAAAAGAAACAATAAAAACAAAGTGTTAAAAAAAAAAAAATACAATGACGTGCACATCTCATAACCTCGTACTGGATTCACAATAGAATAGAATAGAATAGAATAGAATAGAATAGAATAGAATAGAATAGAATAGAATAGAATAGAATAGAATA
>JAQQZY010000010.1:19085987-19098508 GCA_030068375.1 Ostorhinchus rueppellii | reverse complement strand
GTGTGTGTGTGTGTGTGTGTGTGTGTGTGTGTGTGTGTGTGTGTGTGTGTGTGTGTGTGTGTGTGTGTGTGCACGCGTGCATGTGAAGAGTTACCTGATGCTGCAACTGAGAAAAGCGGGGCGGGGGTGAGGGGGGTTTTCCCAGCAAGACCTGTGGATTAACAGGACTGCCGCCGTTAACAAAAGACAACTGCTGGAGTCCAAACACACAGAATGATTAATGTGCTGGGCACGCTAAATTTTATTTGCACGCTCAAAGTTTAAGTCATTACCTATGCCAATGCATGCTCACGTAGATAGCAGATAGATTGCAAGCATGCATGGTGGCTCTAGCCTCCCGATTGTTTGCCTACATACACATGCATGGCATTGGAAGGAGGGCACAGAAGGCGCTTTCTAACTTTCGCTGAATACATGCATGTACACTGGAGGGCAAAGACAAAAACTGCACTAAACTTTTAAACAGAAATCACTGGATTACGAGCAAAAAACGTTTCTCCATGCTACTAGAAAAGTGGGACATGCAAGCATAATGCCCTCAAACTTAGCTACTAGCAGTTATTAACCCTTGCCCTATAGGTTTGGCTTTTTATGCAAAAACCAAATTCGAGCAAGGTGAAGGTAATAGACAGCAGGCTTGGAGAAGATCCCGTCTATGGACTTCTGGGAGTAAATGTACACGTGCATGTAGTAAGGCTTAAAAATCTGGATTTTCCTCAACATCTTTTCTACATCTCATCATTGACGTTCTTCTCTCCTTCATGCGGCAGCACATGTTGGGGCAGAACGCCCCAACACACTTTGCACAGTCCTCATTGCATTCCGAATTTAAAAAAAATATGAAGAAGGAACAGGACAATGCAACTTTTATTTGCTGTACATTTACGGAGGATAAACTATTTCATTTCCAAGCACATATTTGAGTTTTAACAATTATTAACTTTTTCCATAACCGAAGTGTACTTTTAGAAATTAGCTTGCTAGTAAAGCAAAATCCTTGAGCTTACAATCCTCAATACATATTCATCACCGTATTAAAAGCTAATAAGAAAAAAGTTTACCAGATAAGAACACTTATGCGTGTATTTCTTCGTACTTCTATTTCTTTTGAAAATGATACCAGAATGAGAACACCGATCACGACGAGTAGATTTTGTCCGCCATTTTGATGAACTGAAAGACTGTCCTTGCATGTAAAGTTGGTGACGTCAGACGTCACGTTTGACAGATGCTCATTGTTTTTCAGTAATCCAGGCAATCTTTACACAAACTTTATTTTTACCACGACTTAAATGCTGTGATTTAATCAGAAAACTTATTTGTTTATCGTTGGGTCAGCTAAAAAACAGGCAGACATCAGGTTTTGAGTCCTGAACGGTTAAAATCAATAAGTATCATTTACGGTTAGGGTTTACAGTGTTCTGCTTTCTTTTGTTACTCACTGCCATCCAGCCGCTTAGAAGCCGTTTCTGCTTTACAAAGGGTAAATCAGGAAGAAACACATACCTTGCTTCTGCTGCTCTCTTGTCTCAGTCCAAATGAAAACATATTGTGCTGAACATTTTTAATACCGCTCAGCCAACTATAGTGTAAGATTCTGTTGAAAATTACTGCTCTATAATTTAGATTAGACTGTAAAAATTACAAATTGGATACATATTTATGAGGGGTGTGCATCTCTCCTTTCCAAGACGATTCGATATGTATCCGATACGTGGGCTATGATTCGATTCAGAGAGTCAAATCTTCCATACAAAATTATTTGATTTGTTGCAATTCGATGCAACTTCGATTTTGTGGAATTTGATACGATTCAATGCTCGATTCGATGTGATTCAGTGTGTGTAGTGGCTAAAACTTCCTTCTTCTGACCAGCAAGTGTTCCTTAACATATTCATAATTTTAACCACTCCAAGATGGAAAGAACAAGTTTCTACGCGTGTTTAAGGTTTAACAACGGTAGAAAACAGTGTGTTCGCTCCATCCTTTTCTGAACTCTCATACAAAATGATACAAATGCACAGTATTTATTTCCTATAAAGATGTGAGCTAAAAACATCATGGCTCGGTGCCAGCTCCTATATCCTATGCATCTCTGACACATTTTACACAATGCAATTTATACTGATGTGCATTAAACTTAAATGCAAATGATTAATACAGTATTAATAAATATAATATACATATAGGAAACTAGGAATGCAATCATAATATAAACATCATAATAATGCTATAATAAGGAGTCAGTTAAATGAAACAAATAATGTCTAAATCTGAATCAACATTATAATAAAGAAAATGGCATCAACAAGATCCAGTTATCTGAAAAGTATGCTTAATGAAATTTCCAAACTTGATTTTTAAAGTTAGTTGCATGGCTGACCTTCAAATAAAAGAACATAATGTAAAGATTAAAGAAAGATGGATTATTATTTTAGTATCACATCATTGTGTTTATTCCAAAATAGACACTGATATGTAGATACAAAATACTTACTGTACTGGTATAACAAAGACTGACATGGAATGGAAGTGTCTCACACACCAATTTCTAAGAGCTTACCTCTTACAGGTTCTCAGCTGGAGAAATTTTACCACATGGACATTTTAAAATGGCACAAGTATTCTGTGTAGTACCAAATATAGGCTACAGTGAAATGAAAGCGCAACATGGGATTGACATTGACTTTGTCTACTATTTTTATGTATTTTTGTTTGACTTATATTTTACAAACTCTAAACCTAAGTAAATGAGGAAATTTACCAAGAAAAATTATTCAATAGCAAATATCAATTGAAAAATGCAAAGAGTAGAACAAAATGTATGGGCACTATATTTGTCAAGTGTTATCTGCTGTAATAAATGCTGCTTTGTACTTACCAGTGTTCTTTTATACATCCATCTGAATAAGCTAGGTCCATGAACTGCAGCAATGATGCAGTGCAGACAGTAAACATGAGGATAAAAATGCTAGAAGCTAAACTATCAAACCCGAACTTAGATGGATGACCCAGATGCAGATATACACACACAAGACAGAATTAAAATAGCAGTTTAATATGAAGATGTACAAGATTAATACAGAAACTATATTATTCTTGATCTTCAGGGGGCAATCCGGGTTCGAGGTCTGGTTTGGGCCAGGGTTCGGTAACTGGGATAAGCAGTCCAAAACAGGCGACGGAATCAAGGGAGACACGCTGACTCTAGTGGGGGACAGGCACACGTCAAAAACCAGTAGAGCAGAGATGAGCAAAGGTATCATTAGGATGAGACAAAATCCAAATACCATAGTCATGCAAGGTCCAAATCCAGAGATCCGTCAGGAAGGTGAGGCAGCAGCACAAGGAGGGCTAGGCAGGTTCAGAGGTCCAAAAACGATGCAAGGGTCAGAGTAGGGTACTGGCAGAGCTCAGAGGTCAAGAGGCAAAAAGGGCCAGTACACAGGAAAAAAACCACACAAGACTCGCGAGATATGCTGGGACGTGATCAACCAAGGAAGAACAACGAACTGGCACCAGAGTGAAGTCAGGACAGGGTTTATATACAGAGAGAAGTGATTAGATAATAGGGGACAGCTGTGTGAATCAGGACAGGTGCAGGTGATCACCGGAGCGGGAAACCAGAAAACAGGAAGTAAAGACAGAAAGAACCACATAGAAACAAACCCCTACAAAATAAAACAGGGACTGAACTAAAAACACAGGGAAAGGACATTACCGTCTGTGCCCAGACCTGACATAAACATAATCCATTAAATAGCCCCCGTCAAAATAAGAGCCCAAACATCAGGTAAGTATTGAGCTAGCGTTCTACTCAGTGTAGGTGAGTACTCTATACTATACTAATACTGTATACATGTATAAAGCAGGTCCATAACATTCAATAGTGATGCAGTGTTGTTGGTGTAAACAGTTTATGAACTAAATTCAGTGAAATGCCTAAAAAGTATGTCCTCAGGACATTTCATGCAGAATATGAGGCTGAAGCAGCGGTTGTTTTCTTATTACCTGTATCCTCTAAACATCTGTAAAGAATGAAAGAAATGACACAGTATTGTTCCAGGAAACAGTTTATTGAAAAATTTTTGTAGCAGAATATGGCAATGTATGTATAAAGCCAGGTCCAACCGTACACCACTGCTCTGTCCAATCCAGGTGGAACTGAAATGGAAGAACCAAATGTTTGAAATATGTCAAAAGAAATAATGCATCAGTTTGTGTGACATTATTTCAAAGCATGTGAGAATATGAGCATATGTCGGCAACAGCTGCTTTTTCATTAATTTGCGTTCATTACCATCATTGCTTTAAAAGGAGCCCATAACGATAACAATAAATACTGTTGTACAATCACATATATAAACATTTTTCCAGTGCATTTCCAAATTACCACAACATTATCATTGATAAGGAATTATGTTGCATAGGTGGAGAATAGCTAAGCTAATTCGCTGTCAGCTAGCAGGTGTATGTTCTACTTCAGAAACAAAGGAATCCATATCCTACAGTGTATGCTCCTCACACATTGAAACGCTTTGTCCTGTTATTTTCTGAGTGATGGACACTTGCAAAACTCACCTCTTTTTAAAGTTCAGAAGTGCCTTGAAAGTCTCTCTCTGTCGCTGTCTCAGCGCTAAGGCCCGTCTACATCCTGCGCTGGATCAGGCTAAAACTTTAACATTCTTGTATTCCATGAAACGGTAACACAGAACTAGGTGATCATTGGCTGAAATTAGCCGTGAAAAGTCGTCACTTCCACGAACATTCCTCTTCAACAGTGTGAGGGTGAAGAAGCCGGGCCACTTATTGGAAAACAGTGCCTTTGATTAAATTTGTTTGAAAAGAATCCTGATCACCCCCTTGTAGCCGGCTGAAGTTGCTGCAGCAAACAAACAAACAAACAAACAAACAAACAAACACACAAACTTGGGCGATCACAATACCTCCTGGGCGGAGGTAAAAATTCAGATGAGACAACACACAACAAGCGAGTTTTCAGCAACTCTGAGCAGACGACACAGAAATAAATGAGCCACATCAGAATACTGAGCCAAGCCAAGTTGAGCCGGTACCACTTCGTGGAAATGTGGCTAAGGAATAAAGAGTTGAGCCAGTACCTTCTTCTTCTCCTTTGGGCTTTTCCTTTCAGGGGTCACCACAGCCATATTAGTGTCTCTTACCAGTGACTCATAACCGGAGCCCTTTATTTTTTTCTCTCTCCCTCTCCTCCCAATACAAAACACATGCACATGCACATGCAACTTTACTGTATGGGCGGGAGGAGTGTGCTGCTTGCTATGAGAAGCCACGGCAGAGTAAAAGAAGCAGAACTCCAAAGTTGCGGTCCAAGGTGAGGGCTGGGGCTGGCTGTCCACCCGCCTGCTGCAGGATAGACATGGGACCGGGACTAGGGTGTGTGTGAGGGTGTGGGCATGCGTGTGTGTGCATGTGCCGGCCGCTGGTGGGGTGGCATGATGCAGCGGGGTTCTGGCGGGTGCTGTGGTTGTCTTGGGCTCCGGTTGGTGCTGGGACTGTGCCCGACTGCTGTGCCCCGGGGGGGCTCTGGGTGGCCTCGCCGGTCTTCAGGGGGCGGGGGTGCTCTGGGGGTGTGTCCCTGGTTTGTGGTGTCTGACCCCCGGGTGGGTGGTGGAGGGTGCCTGCGTGGGCAGCACTCCAGGGATGGGTTGGCTATGTGTGTGTGGATTCATGGGAGGATTGGGGGCCTGCGGGAGTGCGTGAGTGTGGTTGTGTGATTGTGTCTGTGTACCTGGGGGACTAAAAGGGGGGCAGGAAGTGGGGGTGGGGCCTCGGGGTCCCTGCCTGGGGGTGGGGGGGGGGGTTCCCAGTCCCGTGGGGCTTCGGGGCCTGTGCCAAAGCTTGGCTTTGACTCAATCCAAGAAAGGATCTCCCAGTAACTATAGAAGGCAATTATATGCGTGTAAAATTAGTGTCTGGACCAGTTCAGGTGTTCAGACACTGACATTATGATATGACTATGTTAGATGAGAGAAAACAATTAATAATAATAATGGATTAGATTTTTATAGTGCTTTTCAAGTCACCCAAAGAGCTTTACATTATTGATCCATTCATTCACTCTCACATTCTCCCTCTGGTGGTGGTAAACTATATTTTGTAGCCACAGCTGCCCTGGGGCAGACTGATGGAAGCGTGGCTGCCAATTCGCAGCTACGGCCCCTCCAACCACTACCAAATATTTATATGCATTCATACACCAGTGTGAGTGGCACTGGAGACAAGGAGGGTGAAATGTCTTTCCCAAGGACACAATGGACTGACTAGTTGCCACAAACTCTTCCAGATCAGGTTCAGACGATAATGTCCCATCTGACCTTGGCCTTCAGTGGCGTGGTAAAGTAAATGCAGTTTTGTTGTTTCCCACCTCTCTCCCCTTGTCAGAGAAAGAATCCAGGTGGTCTCATTTTATTTTAGTGTGCTTTGCCAAAACACAGAGGTACAATTCACTCTAAACATGACACAGTAATGGGCGAATTTGTACTAATCGCAAGCAAAAATAAAACATTTCTTTTGTATTGGCTTTCCCTCCTGCTCCATGTGCAGTTCATTAAAGTTATGCTTTGAAGTGTTAATGACATCATGACTTGGCTGGCGTCCTCTCAGGTCTGTTTAGGCATGACAAGTTCCCAAGGAAACTCTGATGTCATGGTGAAGGGGGGTCTAGGTGAGGTGCATTTCAGTAAATGTGGCTGAGATCTGATGCCTATTAACATACAGTGTCAGCAGAGTGGGCTCAGAGCCAGCAGGTAGCCTGTCTCTCAGCCCAATGGCACTGTTGAGGGTTTACTGTGTCTCTGTTGGTCTCTAGGCAGAGATATCAGAGCCAGGCTGTCCCACAATTACATAGTGTGAGCTGAACTCTGATGTAAAGAGATATGGTCTGGCTGGCCTCCTTCCTTGGGAATGTGTATGCAATGAGACTTGGTCATAAATACTCTGTCATTTACAAAGTAAAATTCCTTGTAAATTCCCAGTAGTGTGGGGTTTCCTCCTTATAACCACATAATTTCAGTGACACAAAATAAAAATTTTCACACTTATTCATGTATATTTCCTTTTTCTTATCATATTGATAAAATTTGTCTCAAGCATATTATAAAAATAGCTGTTCAAATTGTGTTTTTTCTTTTCTTTTTGTTTTATTTTGTTTTGTAATATTGATCATGTCTTTCTTTCCTGTTGCTATATTTGTGCGGGGCCACTGTAATGCACAAGAATGGATAAATAAATTCTAATTCTGAATTTGAATCAGCAACATGGTGGAGTAATGGAGTATAGGCCGGGAGCCAGGTCCACGCCTCAGGATATTTTTTTGTTGCCCTCAGGGGCCAAAGAAACCCCTTTTTGCTAAAAGCTTCTGGCGAAATAATATAATTGCATATATTAGGATACTACAACTGCATAAATGGTCAGATAAGTCTGAAATTTTGCATAATGTATCCTGACACACATAAGTTCTGGGGCTTACTGCCTCTCTATTTTCAAATATCACCCTCAGTATACCCCACAAGACAAAAAAATGCCTGTCTGCCTGACAAATGGTCATCAAAGGTGATCATTTTCAATCATTTTATTGTACATATCACTGCCTTACATGGACATGAAAAACTTCCCACATTTGTAAGCTTTAATTTAAGTCCATGATGACCATTCTATTTAGAAGATTACACCTGCTATGACCAAAGTTCTCCAGTATACCTCAAATCATAAAAAAACAGAACATTCAAGCATTACCCTTCCAAATGGGATTAAGCATGTTTTCTCGCATCTAAACAACATCGTTAAGATGAGTGGGCTTTATGCACAGCTCCACTACTTCCTGAATTTCAGCCAGCTCTTTTGTTTCCTGTCTTTCATCATTGGACAAACTAATTAATCCAGATGTGTCTGACCTCAGTAAATGGCATGGCATACCTGGATTAACCAGTTCATCCAGTCATGGAAGACAAGAAACAAAGGAGCTGGCTTAAGTTCAGGAAGTAGTGGAGCTGTGCATAAAGCCTGTTGAGACTTGAGTTATACTACTGTACTATCTGAACTTAATTACCTGAAAAGTGAATAATGTTACACCCCCAGGTGGACCACGGCATAATGATGCAATATAAAACAACAGATTAAGTAAAGGAGGGTTAAGTCACACAAAACCTGGTAACCAAATAAGAGATTTATTTAAGAAAGAAGTCCAGGTAACACAATGGATAACAATGACTCAAGTGTGCAGTCTATTATCAAGAAGCCAACCATCAATAGAGACAACATTACTAAACATAGATACACATTATACTGCCAAACTCTAGTCACAGGAGACACTAATAGCACTGTCTCCTCACAGCAAGAAGGTTCTGAATTCAATTCCCACCAGAAACCTTTCTGTGTGCAGTTTGCATGTTCTACTTGTGTTTGTGTTGGTACTCCAGCTTCCTCCCACCATCAAAAGACTTAAGGTTAATTGGTCAATCAAAAATTGCCATATTCCCATAGATGTGAATGTGAGAGTGACTGGTTGTTCATCTATATATGTAGACCCTGTGATGAACTGGTGACTCGTTCAGGGTGTACACTGCCTTCACCTACAGGTAACTGGGATAGGCTCCAGCACCCCTGCAAACCTAGTAAGGATAAAGTGGGTTCAGAAGTTGAATGAATGAATGAATGAATCTGAATCATAATAACTACAGGAAATTTTTGTTGATGAGCCATGAAGCCATGCATTAGAAGGAGACTAAAAATGGCAGTTTGACCATACCTTTTAGCAAGGTTTATTAGATTAAGATTGGAAATAGAAAAAGCAGCTTGTCTGGATCAGTAATGATCTGAATGTGTGCAGTATCACAAATCTTGGATTTACAAATGTTACAAGTTCAACTTGTTAACTATTTTTCAGGTCAAATGCATAACGTTACTTTTTATTCCAGATCTCTTTAAAAAGTAATAACAGTACATAACGCATCCCATGCCATCAAATGTAATAAGTTACATTCCAATTTTTATCTCACAATACAGCCTGGGTTACTAAAAAAAAACTCAATCAAGGACTATAGCTTCAATTAAATGTGCTTGCTATGCTGTTGAAAAGTTTACAGCAAACAATGTTTGTTTTTTCAGGTTGTTTTTTTTTTTTTGCATTTTTTACTTAAAGTTACAAAAATCCTTTCTGAATAATCCTCCCTCATTGTCCATCTTTCATTTCACTCAAAATGACGCCCAACTTGTATAGTAATGAGCTTAATAGGCCTGACCTAAAACAATCTACTCCTCTAATATATTATACAATATGTGTAGTTGTAGCCAGATTCATTTTCATGTAAGTTGGAGATTGAATTGGCAGTCTGCTCTGACTGTGTTCCTCATGCGATGTTTGCATCTTTGACTGTGTGTGTTTATGGGTTTTTGAGGGAGCACAGACATATTTGTGTTCTGTTTAAAGCAATAGTGACGTACACTGTTCTCTGAGGTTGAACTCGAAGCCCCCTTGTTAATGTTTACAGTCTGTAACCAGTATGCGTGCTTGTGTGTGTGTGTGTGTGTGTGTGTGTGTGTGTGTGTGTGTGTGTGTGTGTGTGTGTGTACGTAGGTATGTGGATTAGATGAGTTTTGGGGATATGAGAGCACAATGTAAGTGTTTTGTGTGAGTGTACCTTCACCCCCCTTCCCCTCCCCTCAGACATACACTTATAAATACATAATGAGACATAAATTAAAGAGGAGTAGGAAGAATGTGGTTGAGTTTAGCATCTTTAGCCATACAGTTGGACTGTGTTCATACTAACATACCTATAACTAATATTTTATTTACAACAAACAACTTATTGTCTCATGACCATCTATCAAAATCACTCACTTTAATATGACTCCAACTCTTCATGTTGCAAATGAAGCCAAATCAGTTGAAACAAACCTTTGGTGACACTAACACCAATAGACAGAAGCCTGGCTGACATATGAGAAGTTCTCCTAGATTTGTATAAGATTTACATAGAGAATTTCCATATTTCCATCATGTTTCCTGGAACAATGTAAATTAAAAATGCTCATTAAGTCATTTCAAACATGATGTAAAATAAAGTGTACTTTGTATTACTACATTTGCATTGTATCTGATAGAAAGTCATCATTTATCAGTAAAGTTCAGCTTAACTTTGTCAGACAACTGAAATTACCATCGAATAAAAAAGTTGATTTAAAAAAAGGAAATTTTGAAGTGATAAACTGATAACTCCCAATTGCATTTTATGTAAAACTACAGTCAGAGGTATTTCCTTTTCAAATATCATTCACTACCCATCACAGAATACATGCTCTACAATTTATAATCTGATGCATTAGCTTGGGCTCCAAAAGACCTCCAAACACAGCTAACTAAATAAATAAATAAAATAATTTCTGTATCAATGGAAAGTAAATACAACAATGTGTTCAATGGAATTATGAGTGCATGTACGGGTGGTTCAACAAGATAACTCTAATGCTCACAGAACAAATACAATAAACAAAATGCCATATTAGACTGATGACAGCAATGACATACTACCATACAGCAAACCTGGAGAAATGAACACATGAAAGGCAGAGTTTGAAACAATGTTTTATGATCATTATATGTTTGGTTTGACATGCAAAGCTGTCACCTTCAGTTTCGATCCCTTACTGTATGTACCACCATAGCCGCCCACAATGCCACCCAGATGAATTGTTCATGATTTTTTCAGAAGTTAGAAAATGAGATATTAAAAATAAATAGGTAATGTTTCCCAGGAGATACAGACTTGAGGAAAATAAAATGATAATCTAAACAAATGGCAAACTCCCATGCTCCCCCAGCGCCCTAGCAAGGGTACAGAGCTGGTTCATGGTTCCACGACCAGGATGAAAACCATATTGCTCCTCCTCTATCTGAGGTTCAACTATCTATAATACCCTCTTCTCCAGTACCCTGCCGTAGACCTTACTGAGTAGGCAGAGGAGTGTTCTCCCCCTGTAGTTGGAACACACCCTGTGGTCCCCCTTCTTAAAGATGGGGACCACTCCCCCGGTCTGCCACTCCAAAGGTACCGCCCCCGAGACCCACGCAATGTTGTAGAGGCGTGTCAACCATGACAGCCCGACAACATCCAGCACCTTGAGGTACCCGGGACAGATCTCGTCAACCCCCAGAGCTCCGCCACCGTGGAGCAGCCCTACCACCTCGGCAACTTCTGCCCCGGAGATTGGTCCATCTGCCCCCTGGTCCCCCGGCTCTGTTTCCTCTTCGGAATGCGTGTTGGTGGGATTGAGGAGCTCCTCAAAATATTTATTCCACAGCCTGACAATACCCTCAGTTGACGTCAGCAGCTCCCCGTCCCCACTGTACACAGTGTTGGTGAGTTGCCGCCTTCCCCCCCTGAGGTGCCAAACGGTTTGCCAGAATCTTTTTGGAGCTCATCTGTAGTCTTCCTGCATGGCCTCACCGAACTCCTCCCACACCCGAGTTTTTGCCTTGGTGACTGCGGCGGCAGTGAACCGCTTGGCCTGCCGGTACCAGTCGGCTGCTTCTGGCGACCCACAGGACAGCCACACCCTGTATACCTGACGGCTCCCCTCACCTCTGATGTCTACCAGTGGGGTTAGGGGTTACTGCCACGACTGGCCCCAGCAACCTTACGGCCACAGCTCGCTACAGCCGTCTCAACAATGGCAGATCAGAACAGAGCCCATTCGGATTCAATGTCCCCCTCCACCCCTGGGACACGGTTGCAGCTCTTCCGGAAGTTTGTATTGAAGATCTGTCAGATAGGTTTTTCCACCAGGCATTCCCAGCAGACCTGCACTACTAGTCTGAGCCTACCAGGTCAGCGAGGCATCTTCCCCTACCACCTGATCCAACTCACTACCAGGTAGTGGTCAGTTGACAGCTCTGCACATCTCTTCACCCGAGTGTCCAAAACATACGGCCGCAGGTCTGATGACACAACTACAAAGTCAATCATCGACCAACAGCCTAGGATGTCCTGGTGCCAGGTGCACCAGTGGGCACCCTTATCTTTGAACATGGTGTTAGCTATGGCCAAACTGCGACTTGCACAGAAGTCCAATAACTGCACACTGCTCGGGTTCAGATCGGGCAGGCTGTTCTTCCCCACCACCCCCCTCCAAGTCATGCTGTCATTGCGCATGTGAGCGTTGAAGTCCTGTTGTATGCACAGATAGCAATCAGGACCCGTTCCCCAACCTGAGAGGTGGCGCAGGGAAGCAACCCTTTTGTCCACTGGGGTAAACTCCAACATGCCAGCAGCAAGCCTGGAGGCTATCAAAAAGCTCACCCCTGCCCTCCGCGACTCGCCCGAAGCAACTCCAAAGGAGAAAAGTCCAACCCCTCTCAAGGACTTCGGTTCCAGAGGTGTGTCGAGGTGAGGCCGACAATATATAGAATAGAATAGAATAGAACTTTATTGTCATTGTACATATTTCAGAGCAACGAAATTACATTCCAGATTACAACC
>JAQQZY010000010.1:19050977-19063662 GCA_030068375.1 Ostorhinchus rueppellii | reverse complement strand
TAGCTGGGATAGGCTCCATGCGACCCCCGTGACCCTAGTGAGGATAAAGCGGGTATAGAAGATGAATGAATGAAAATATTAGAATGAGAACTTGCTTGTGCTGTTTTCATTAACATGGTTTATTTCTTGCTAAATTACAGAGGCCTGACAGAGTTTTGTTGTGTACAGCTGATAAAATCACTCCTGTGACCTGATGTTAGTCGCTGATCAGTGGAAATTCTGTATAGACTGAAAACAGATAAGATGTATGGAGTGAATGGAGGGCTGTAGCTCTGTGCAAATTACCTCAGCAGCGGTTTTGCTCAAGAACATCTGCCCTTTTACATGAGTTATTAATCAGTATTTGGGACATGACCTTTAAAAACAATGAAATATTTACCCAAAGGAAGGTGTTGGCATATTATTAATGATGAAGTGATGAAAATATCTCCATACCCAAAGTAAAGCTCGGAGAGGCCAGAGTATCGGCTGCGTAACATTTGACCGCTAATAGCTTTATTTAGGGTTATTTATTTATGGTATGGTTTGGTTTAAAAACAAAAAAAAAAAATATTAACTATGCTATGTTCAACTTATGTAATCCTCATCTTTTCTGCACATAAAATGTCTATAACCCAAGGTTGAAAGGCCTATTTTGTTTAAACTATGTGCTTCTTTCTCCAATAATTATGAGTATATGTCTGTCAGTTGCTAGGTTGTGCTCTAGGTTGGGCGATCTTTGGACTATGTAGTTCAACGATGGAAAGTACATTCAGATATAGATTCTTCTGCCTCCTGGATTGAGCCGTCTAGTGTTATGCATCTGTCTGTGCTCTGAAGGTTCATGTTTCTGTTGCCTTTCTACACCTACTCTCAAAAAATTCACTCATCATATCCCTCCTCAGTCTCAGACACATGAAGTCATTATTACCCCGTCCCCCCAAAGGGAGGTGAGGGGTGTTGTTTTTTGTTCAGTTTGTTTGTTTGTTAACACTCTGGCTACAAAATTATTGGTTGAATTCATTTATAGATTACCACCGACCAAGAATAGATCTGATTACATTTTGGGAAAAGTAGATCAAAGTTTAAATGTTTGACGAATAAAAAAAAAAAACATTTACTTATGATGGCTGAAATTTCAAATGTCTGAGCAAAAATATTGATTGAATTGATACCAAATTGGGTTTATAGATTTATGATGAGACAGAATAGATGTGGTTACATTTTGGGTAAAGTAGGTCAGAGTTCAATTTTTTTCTGAATTTTTAAACCACCCTCCCATTTACTTATAACGGGTGAAATTTCACATGTCTGTAGCAGCAAAACTATTGGTGTAATTTATACCAAATTGGGCTTATAGATTTCCAGTGACCCCGAATAGATGTGGTTACATTTTATGAACAGTAGTTCACATTTTTTAATGAATTTTAAAAAAAAAATTTTTTTCTTTTTTTTCCCTCCCATTTAGTTATTATGGGCACAATTTCAAATGTCTATTGAATCACCAATTTTGTTCCAATTTACTTCAAACTTAGCAAACATATAGAGGCAACTGACATCAGGACATGCATAGACATGATGACATCAGCTGGATCAGGGTCGGGTTTTTTTGTGCCTGGTACAACTTGTTTATTCATTGTTTATTTTGCTTTTTGAAACATGCATGATTTTTAAACAACTGACTCTATGGACACTCTCAAACAGACTCGCACCACACCAATAATACTACACTTGATGTACCTAAATGTAGTTTGTAGCTGAAATGATGCCAATAAAGGACGAAGCTATTAAATATGAAATTGGAATGTAATTACTGGCAGCTTTTATTGTACAATACAGGGTTGCTCCTTTTCATTGCAGTCTTTGTAGAGCTAAGAGCAGTGTTGATAATGTCTGCCAATGCAAAGTGCTCTTTGTGCTTTTAAATGAGGCTTTGCTTAATATCAACAGGGTTAATGAAGACCTTTTCCTGCACGATGCCATACATCAGTAATACACTGTTATTAGGGATTTGCCTCCCCTATCCCTATGTGCCCCTCTGGCCGCCTCTTTGTATTTCTTTATTTCATCTTTCCCTCTCCTTTCTTTGTTCCTCCTCTCTCCCTGACTCGGTCTCTCCCTCTTCGTTTCTCACTCTCTCGATCCCTCCTCCGGCATCAAAGAGGTGCATAACCTGAAATGACTGCATGTGTTAATCGCCATCTCCCACGAATTAAATGATCTCTAACCACTCTGACAATTCATGTGCAAAAGAGAGCTCTCAGTATTCATAAGCACTGTGCTGGGCATTAACATGGCTAACAGTGTCAAAACATTAAGTAGGAGGTTCAGGAAAAATGGCTCTTAAAGAACATCAAAACCGTTCAGCGCTCCCAGTGAAGCAGTTTTCCCATGTTTCTGTCCTGCCGCAAGCCAGAAAACCTAAATAAACTCATAAAAAAGAACAATTTATATATATAATTTCAATACTGAAAACATTTTATTAATGATAACCATGAGCCTCTGTTTATTTTCTCTTGATTTGCAACTGCTTATATGGTAAATAATTTAATCCGTGAACAAGAGTATCTACTGATCTAAATGGTTCAACATTTTTTTAAACCACTGAAACATGCAAAAAGCAGAGGATAATATTGTAATAAATAAACTTGTGATAAATCACTTAAATGATACTAATATTAAATGTAAACAGAAAAAGGAATTTGCGCTAAAAATGTTTCTAGGTCTTTAATTAAAAGTGCACTGTGTTTCTTTCTCCTCTGTTTCACAAGATTGCACAGAACAAAACAAAGACAAAAATGCATTGAACTGAATTTAACTGTTCACTTCTCCATACAGACACATTTTAACGCACAGTTAATAACCATAGACTCATAAACTAATGAATCATTCCAAATTATGCGCTTTTTTTTCTATTTGAAAGAAGGGACTCTCACGTAACTGTAGACTCCACAGCCACCCACTTTGCTTTGTCACTTCTGTGGCAAGGCAAGTTTATTTGTGTGGCACATTTCCTGAACAGGACAATTCAAAGTGCTTTATAATAAAACATAAAAGCATCACAAGGGAGGCATGAAAAGAGAAAGTTAAGATATAAAATATAAAAACATAAAAAACACAAAGACCAAAAATTTAAATTAAGCTAGACATTCAAATCATCAGTGATAAAATGGATTTAAAGCACATACAGTTTGACCTCAGGTATTCAGGACGTTTGTTCCACAGGTGAGGAGCAGAAGAACTGAATGCTGCTTCACTTTGTTGGTTGTAATTTTGGGAACACACGGTAAACCTGTCCCGGATGTTTCATAGGGAACTAACAAGTCTAGGATGGATTTCAGTCCAAGGCAAAGGCTGGGGGGCAAAAGTCAAACCATATGATGCACAGTAAATCCTTAAAGCAGTGCAAGACTTTCATCACACATTTTTTTCAAATTTGTGAAACCCCAGTGATATTCTGAGTATCACTAATCCATTAGTCTTTCTGTGCTTATGCATCTGAATCACTTCCCTCATGGTGAACAGCTTCGAAGATGACTCCATCATAAACACAGTCTGTTTGTTTACAAAACAACCCAAAACTCCACTCGGGCTTTTTCAGAAATTTTGTTGTGAAGTACATTATCAAAAGTGAAAGTGGTCTCTCACAGATTCAGTGACAACATGAGCCAGATCACTACAATATAGAATGATCCAGTCCACCAGGGCTGTTTTAAAGCATGAGTATAATCGGTGGATGGAGGTAAAGGTGACATTTGGGTTCAGCGCTCATGAAGAGACTGCTGCATGGAATTCCCATTCCCACAATGCAACACATTTTTCCAAAAAGGCTTGTGTGGTATTTTGTTTACTTTTGTAAACAAGGTGACTGTGTTTATGATGGAGTCGTCTTTGAAGTTGTTCACTGTGAGGGAAGTGATTCAGGTGTGTACGCACAGAAAGACTAATGGATTAGTGATCATTAGGATGTCACTGGAGTTTTACAAATGTGAAAAAAAAATGTGATGAAAGTCAGATGCTGCTTTAAGCTGAAAAGGATGCCAAACCACTGCAGGTTTACAACCCTCTCATATCCTGTGGTCTGGATAACAGGCTGACTAAGACTCTGCACTGTGTTGAGTGTAATTAGCAGCTGGTACTTGTACTCGTACTCATCGTCTTCCATTTATCCGGGTCGCGAGGGCAGCAGCTTCAGCAACCAAACCCAGACAGCCCTCTCCCCAACCACTTCCACCAGCTCTTCCAGGGGAATCCCGAGGCGTTCCCAGGCCAGCCGAGAGATAGAATCCCTCCAGTGGGTCCTGGGTCGGCCTTGAGGTCTCCTCCCAGATGGACATGCCAAAAACACCTCCCCAGGGAGGCGTCCAAAGGGCATCATCCCTAGATGCCCAAACCACCTCAACTGGCTCCTCTCAACATGGAGGAGCAGCGGTTCTACTCCGAGTCCCTCCAAGTGTCTGAACTCCTCATCCTATCTCTAAATCTGAGCCCGGCCACCCAGCAAAGGAAAGTCATTTCGGCTGCTTGTACCTGTGACCTCATTCTTTTGGTCATTACCCAGAGCTCATGACCATAAGTGAGGGTTGGAACATTGATCAACCGGTAAATCGAGAGCTTCGCTTTTCAGCGTAGCTCCCTGTTCACCACAACGGACCAGTTTAGCGTCTACATTACTGCAAATCTCGCCCCAATCTGCCTGTCGACCTCCTGCTCCACCCTACCCTCACTCGTGAATAAGATCCAGAGATACTTGAACTCCTCACCTGAGGCAGCCTGAGGCCTGATCCGCAGCTACAGATATGAAATAACATGACAAAATCAGATTGTACATGAATATTCCTCAGTATTGATTTTTAGGCAGGTCATTTGAAATTGCATTGCACATAGTAATTCTGAAATCTAGTCCACTTTGTCTGTACCTTTAAGTCATTTTTTAAAATATAGTCACGGTAGTAGATAAAAGAGGGGATGGTGCATTTCAGATCCATCAATAGGACATTTTGGAAAAAGTAGAACAGTGAAAATGCTTTGTGCCAGAAAAAAAATGAAGAAGTATTTTAAGCTGAGAGACTTTAAGTACTATATCAGCTGCAGATTATTCACTTGCAACTGAAACGTTATGTCAACACATGACGTAATGTGAAGGTATCTACTCAGCGCAACTGGAGTGGTTTCATGTCATCAAAGCAACGATTTTTGTTGTTGAATTTTTGGTTTATAAAAGCAGCATCAAGAGGAACTTTAGTGTTGCTACAGCAATCAACAAACCCTTCAGAACTGAGAGGAGGCACTGAAGTAGTGTTGAAAAAGACAGAGAGGGAAAAAAAAATAAAAAATTAAAAGTATGTGAATGTGGCAGATTCAAAGCTAAAACTGTAGAAATGGAGCAGTGAAAGGGTGGCCAGAAAATCATTACCATGTGTCAGCAGCAACACTTTTTCGGACTTCACTTCTAACTAAGGTGAGTCCAATTGGCATGACTTTATATTACTATTAATAAAACATACTGATAGTTATTACAAGACAAAAGACGGTGAGATACAATAGGCGTGTTTCTACTACACTGGTCCCGGGACTTTTTGGGGCGGAAGGTACTTTTGACTGGGCTGCGAGTTGGCCTGGTCCTCTCAGGCGTCGTGTCTCCATTACAGTAATGGCCCTGTAAGAACCTCACGACGATGTCATCATATTGTGTCCATTTCTGTAGTAGCGTCACTAACAGAAAGCGCCAAAACAAAGCAGGAGCAGAGGAGGAAATTACGACAAGACTGGACATGGACACGGACCAAGTAGGGATATTTGGTGCGTTTGTGCTGTTGCTGTACACAGTAATGGTATCAGAGATCGTCGTGTTGTGAAATTCCTCCAGCAACTACTCTTAAAATTGGAGGTTGTTTGTTGCGATCTGCTAATGTCATTTGCGACAACCGATCTGCGCAACCTAGCCACTAGTACCACCCAGCGACTCTACCGGGCTGTTCTCAAGTACCTACCCTCGAGCAGGTACTCCGTTGGTTCCTGAAAATTGCCTTGTCAGTGGAGACGTGCGCATACCATGAAGTTCCTGTAAAACAGATGGAAGTTCCGATAGTGGAGACACGCCTAATAAGAAAAGTGTCAGAAAAATAGACGGTCGACCATGTTGCACTGTCTTCGTTTTCAGTCGCTCATAAATGGGCAAACCACATTCTACTTCCAACCAGGGCTTTTCACATCTGGTCTGCAAACTCTAATCTGTAAACAACAGACATATATATATATAAATATAAAACTTGACCCTGATATGAGATTTATTTTTAACCCTGTCTTGAAGTATGTGGTAGCTACCAAAGTTCCACAACATTAAAATGAATAATGGGCTGTTGAAGCTCACACAGTGTCATTTTCCTGAGGCACTGCGTCTGTTTATTTCCCAGAGTGCAGTTTGTAAAGGAAATTGGTTTATACTTATGAGTCATTGATCCACAGAGAACAGTACAGTTTGTCATTCAGTAGGTTTCTTGGACAGAGGACGAGGCGATAGAGTCCAAAGACAGACAGATCTAGATAAGCTCCTTCCGCCATTGCTATCAAGGCAGGAGGATACACTGTTAGAGAGGATATGAAGGAGTCAGCAACCAAAAGGTTGACCGTAGATGAAGGTCACTGAATGTTACACTTGGAAGGGCGGATAGTTTTGGAAGGATCTTGGATGGAAAAACTGGGTTAGTTTTTGATTGTAATGCATTTGGTATTTTCTTTCTCTGAAAAAAAAAAAAAAAAACGCAAAAAAACACTTACCAGTTCACGATTGCATGTTATGAATTCCTTTTGCATTAAGAAAATGTCTGATGTAAATTTAATGAAAAGCTTTTGAAGTTCACTAGTTATGTAGATGAATCCATTTAAAAGTCTCTTCTCTGCAGACTTGCTGAATTCCTTTTTTTTCCCCCCCACAAAAATTACTGGCCATAAATATTAAACTGTGTCCTGTTAAAATGGTAGGATGTGGGTGGAATGTCACCTTTCCAAAAATAATACACGTCATCTTTTTCAGCACAACAAATATTTGACTGAACCAAACACGAAATGCGACAACAAACAGGATATTTTGGCCACTACACATCTGTGATTATAAATGTAACCTGAACGCCTCATACTTGTAAATGAACCAGCATGAAAACATATATCTCCTCAGCCTGTGTGAAGCCCCAAAGGATAAAGGTATCTGCAGATATATTAGATTTCAGTGCTTTGATACAGAGGAATTAAGTCGATAAATGCCGTATTTGCAGAGAGGTAGCGCAGGATTTTGAAGAAGAAGAAGATTGCAAAGCTAGTGCCGTGACGCTCTATCATCTGCATATGTCATTACATACTCAAGCTTCAGAGGAGCAATTCATGTTAATGGAAGTAATTACACAGAAATTATAACCTGTCTGAGTGAAAGACTACAAATGAGCAGCCATGTGACTGAAATAGGTGCTTGTCATACGA
The DNA here is from genome assembly GCA_030068375.1 of Ostorhinchus rueppellii. Lineage (NCBI taxonomy): Eukaryota > Metazoa > Chordata > Actinopteri > Kurtiformes > Apogonidae > Ostorhinchus > Ostorhinchus rueppellii. The sequence continues at coordinate 19,056,207 of JAQQZY010000010.1, read as the reverse complement.
TCAACACTTCTATCTGTGTATTGCATGCTTTACCACTACGCTCTGTGTGTCGGGGTTAACTACAGAGAGGAAGGGAAAAGACTGACATTTCCATAATCTTACATGAACACTGAATTTGACCTTGTGTTACTTAATACCCAGCACAGCTCAACACTTGAAAGAACTCTTATCTCCATTTTGATGAAGTTCAGAGGGGGGGGGAGTGGATTTATCCCTTTTCCCCATGGAAATCCCGAAGGTTAAAACCTACTCACTTAATATTTTATGTATGATAGTGAATTTGATGTCAGTTAGATATCTCTTTTTGTAGTATCACTTAAGTCCACTCATGATGTTTAGGATCCTAAAATCTGCTTCACTGATGCGGCATTGATCATTTCAGACTGAACTGACTGAAGATAGGAAAAAGGGCCGTCAAAGTTTCATATTAGTGGAAAAATGTATAAACGTTTATTGGTATACACTTGGTTTTAGTTTGGTTTCACGGCAAAACATTATTTAATCAGGAAAAGAGTGTGGTTCTAACTGTAACAACACACTTTTAATATCCCTCGGCCAAATATAGTTTAAGACTTTGTTGAAAGTGACTGCTCTATAATTTAGATTAAAGTGTCTTCGTGTAAAACTTATTACATACATATTTATATTTAAAAGTACTCGGATATTACAACTGCACGAGGCCGTTTGACCTTGAAAATGTAAGTCAAGGTCATCTATTTTCAGTAGGCTCATGCTCCATGGCTTAACAAATGCATTAGACCACCTGTCATGAAAAGCAGAAAACATAAATAACTTCATAGTTTATCAAAAATGTGTTTCAAATGAACAATTCATTGTTATTCATACAGAAAATGACCAATTGGAATAACAAAATAGTCCTTGTTGACAAATAATAATCTTAAATGTCCATATTTAGTGTGTCCACCTTTGGTGCAGATAACAGTTTGCATTCTTGCTGCCATTGTTTTTATGTAGTTTTACACAGGAATGCAAGATAATAACTGGAATTGTGCAACTTCATAAAAAAATAGGAATTTGCTGCTACATTTCCCTTTGCATTTTTGGAAAATATTAAACTGTAAAATTTATGGATAGCAACAATAGTTCTATTTTAACATTAAAGATATTGTTTTGATTTTTAAAAAAGATCTTGCATATACTGGTGGATTAACCATTATAGAAACATTAAAATATCTTTAGGTAAACAGAAATACTGTTCAATTATGGCAGCAGTGGTACACCTTATACTGGGTGGAGCTGGAAGAATACATGGGTTAAACACAGTATTTCAATGTATTCTTCAGATAATGCAATTATGAATGAACAGACGAATGGATGATTGCGATACCCCTTCGGCCATAAGTTAGCTGAGGCGTAAAAACCATTATTTATGTAAAATGGGATACATAGACCACACATGTACTTTTGCATCCATTGCTATTCACACCACAGTAGAATATACACCTAAAGGTTACTTCATTAGGTTCAACAAGCTAGTTTCAGGTGTACCTAATAAAGTGGCCAGGGAGTGGATATTCTACTTGAGTGTCATGCATTCAGAATATTAGAATAGTGATTACTTGAGTTATTGTTGCCTTTCTGTCAGTTCAGTCCAATGTCCTCTGACCTCTGGCTCTTCACCAAGAGAAGTATCCCTCTTTTTCAGACCATGCTCCATAAACCCTCGAGATCCTGTGAAAATCCCAGTAGATGAAAATTTTGTGAGATACAAACCCTGTTCAAAATCACTTTAATCATCTCTCCTTCTCATTCTGATGCTCTGATTGTCTTCACCATGTCTACATGTCAAAATCTTCAAAAAAAAAAAAAAAAATTGGACACAGAACAAGCTGATTGATAATAGTGCAAATATAGGAAAGGTTAGAAGGTGTGAAATCAGCTCTTCTTTGTATCCTTTAACATTTTAATTCAGACTATATGGTATATTATGAATCACTTATTTCTCTGGATGACTAAGAACCTTCCTTTTGCTGTTCTGTTCTGTAGTGAATATGTGATATATCGGGGGCTTTGATCATTATAAGAGCCACAAACGTAATAGATTCACAGGAGCTTCATCCACAGAGCTCATTATAATAAAGAGTAATGTTTTGAATACAATCTATGTGTCATGGCCAGTTGGAGGTGTGGATACTGTTACTGTCAGTGGTTTGAGCCATGACCCTGACATTTTCAGAGAGAACACTCTTTGGACCTAATCCTGGACCTTTCAGGTGGGGTTATCCAGTGTTATAAAGAGCTTCATAATGAGTCGTTGGGTTTAAAAGCTGAGGGACCAGGGTACCGCTGAACCCCCAACCCTGACTGATATAACACAGTTAAATTATTCATTTGAAGTAATAGTCATGCTGATGAAATATTCATCATTCGGTAATGAGGGATGTATTGATTTAAATAGCAGCACTTTGTTGAAAGTCCTTGCTTTGGCTGATGATAAAAAAGCTGCAAGAATGAAAGGTATATTTTGTAGATCATCTTATTGTATTTTATCAGTTCTAAGCACTTGCACTGATTACTAATTAAGCGCTTTTGGATTTAAACTATTTAGAGACAATCAGTGTATGTTCATAAAGGAATAGACACCAGCCACACCAACTGATAAGGAAAACACTGTTTCTTTTTATTGCATCATTTTACAGTGAACTTCATTTGCCCAAAGTGAAAGATTGTGCTGACTACTTAATGGCCACAGCAGACACTGAGTACATTATATTTACACAGACATTTTAAGCAGCGTACACACATAAAGATAATCAAGCTGTTTTTGTTCTGATTTCCCCGCTTCCCAACCAAAGACAGCAAACGGCAGATTATCTCATGTCTTATAAGATTATCCTGTGGTCTGAGGTGGGTTACGAGTGAATGTGTCCCAATGATCGGCTCCCAAGCAGGTCGGGGCTGACAATCATAAATATTCAACTTGTTCAGTATTTACGAGCAAAAATCTTCATGTATGTGTGGAAAACTGACGACTCCCAAGTCATGACTCTGTGAATCGTGACCTGGAATGGAATGTAGCCAATCAAGAAGTGAGCTGACTGTAGAACAAGGACGCAGGTGTAAATAAAAACACGCATGGTCGACCTGAAACATAAAGTTCGGTGGATCTCGGAAATGGAGGACCAGCTTGCGGAGTTGTGGGTGGATGGATGGATGGATGGATGGATGGATGGATGGATGGATGGATGGATGGATTGAGTCTTTATAAACAAGATAGATTACACATGTAAACATGCAGCACACACCGAAATTTGTCTTCTGCCTTTAACCCATCACGAGATCATCATCATGCATCACACACTGCTTGCTGTGTGTGTGTGTGGGGGGGGGGGGGGTTAAGTGCCTTGCTTAGGTCCACATCAACCAACAACTTTTCACCAGTCCAGGGAATCAAACCAGTGACCCTTCAGTCACAAACCGACTCTCCAGTGGACTCTTCAGCCACCTAGGCCATGGTTGCTGATAGAAAAATTCTGTGATACTCGCTGAGACAAGAGACTGAGTCACTGGATTCTGAAATCAGGAGATTTTACTTTTACGGAGTCAATTACATACAGCAAGACGCAGCAGGTGACTGACTAACACCAGGAAGTCTAAGTTATTATAAAAGAACATGGATAATACACGCACTGGTCCAAGTGTCCAAACACAATGATGTTGATGAAGTTCCCCATTGGTTCAGGTATCCAAAACATGGTGATGCATGGGTTCAATGACCGTGTGTTTTACTTTCTGTACCCCCCCACCCCCCCAGACACACACACACAATCTACCCTATGGCCTGGTCTCCTAGCCTGTTGTCCTAAATGGAAACAGGCAGACAGATACATCCTAAGTCTGAACATTCTTACAGGACATGCCACAAAGACCCCTCCATGACTCATGCTCTAGACACCTGGTATTTACAGAGAATAGTCTAATATTATATTTTTTTCACAGTTGCCCCCATAGATGTTGATCCCAAAGGAAATTCTGTGAACTCCATTGCTCACATACATACACACAAATGAGATGTAAGAGTTAAATATAGAGAATTAGATTAGTGTTGGGATAGAATTGTTATGTCTGTGCTGTGTTGTGTTACGATTATCAGAGCACACCACACACAGTACGATCAAAAATGTTCAATGCCTGATATTTTATCTTCATGTGTGGGGTCTGTAGCAGATAAAAAATCTTTTCAGATTTAGAAAATCCTCATATGTGCAGCCTGCTTTAAACAACAATTCATGATCTTCCAAGATATTTTGTTTTAGTGACGGAGATGAAGCATTATACCTAGAAACATGTAGTTTTAGGTCTAGGTTTAATCTATGTTCAAGTTATTTTATGATTGGTCAGTGAGAACAGTAATGTACTCCTAATGTGTGTGTGTGTGTAAAACTGCACTGCATGAATACATTTTGTTTTTTATATAGCAAATTTAATGGTGTGATTGTTATTTTTGTGTATATTACAGTATATTATTGTTTTCAAAGTATGTTTAATAAATACTGTATACATATGCTGCTATTTAATTATCAGTACTGTCAAAAAAAAAAAACCTCTACACTATTCTTTGAGATGCTTTTTACTCGAAATTGTGTGCAGGGAATCGAAAAAGTGAGCAATCAGGAAGATAGAGGCTCGTTATATTCTTCATTTTTTATTCATTTTTTAAGAGAACCTTTTGTGCTCATTTTTTGGGTACATAATGGCAGCGCTCACCGCTCGCATCGTCCAGACGGTAACACCAAAGTACATTCGCTGACACAGTAAAAACATGGCTTCTGTTCCGTCATATTAATTCAAACCTGAACATAACATAGAAAAACAGGAGGAACAAGCTGATAGCACTGAAAGTCCTCCACAGTCAAGACCAGAACAGGAGGCTTCACAGTTAATTAAGTTTAAGTTTCATCGATGCTCTCTTATATTACATATGTTACATTCGGACCGTACTTCCTGCCTGTCAGTGCAACTGTAGCTTATGTAAAGTATGTTGACTTAATGGTGTCTGAACTTGTAATTTTCTTATTTGTTTGAGGTGCACAGGTTAAAAATATGCCTGGATGCCCACTGAAATGGAAGACATCTGCTGCAAAGACACAAAGCAGGTAGCAGACAGAGCGCTAGGATATAAGAATACAATCTGGACATTGTTTATGTTAAGTGTGTATGCACCGGATGTGGACTGTGGTGTCTTGTGATTTTGTATCCTTTTTTTTTC
>JAQQZY010000010.1:19013121-19024046 GCA_030068375.1 Ostorhinchus rueppellii | reverse complement strand
TTTTGAATGAGAACCCCGCTTCAGCAGAGCTAGGCTTATGAAGGACTTCCAGATGAATTGTAACAATTCATCTGGTGACAATCAGGTTACTTCAGATTGGCCTGTGGGATGAATTTGTGAAATGCAAAACCAACTAAGAGGGTCAAAGTCCTTTTACTTCAGGTTCCACATACTGACTAATATGATGTAAAGTGGGTCAGATCAATAAAATACTATCATAATAACCTTTAAATAATGACAACTCCACATTTTTTCTCTCTGTTTTAATGTAAAAAAAAATTACATGAAAGTGTTTTTATTTACACAATATTCTTTTACATAAAATGAGAACAACCTGAACAAACATGAACAACTCCAGATCAGATCAACAAAATACTATCATAATAACCTTTAAATAATGACAACTCCACATTTTTCTCCGTTTTAAAAAAAAAATTAAAAATAAAATTACTTGAAAATGCTTTCGTTTACACAATATCCTTTTATATAAATTTTAAAAATCTGAAAAAAGTATGAACAACTTGAAATTCTCCTTAAGAGGGATGAGCACAATTTTAACAATATTATGTTACTAAAGGCTTTGCACATTAGTGGATCCACTGGGATCTGTTCGGAAACATAAGTGCAGTTTTAACAATATTCTGCCTCAGTTTCTCAGTTACACATGTGCATTACAACTAAGAAATTTCAGGTTGTTTATATTATTCACATTTTCAGAAGATGGTAATTTGACTTCCTTCTCTCTGAAACATAGGCAAAGGTTTGGAGGGGACATTATTTGTAGGTGATCAGATTAGTATTTTACTGGTCTGAACCATTTGAGATCATATTGGGCTGAATGTGGCCCCTTAAAAATGAGTTTGAGACCCCTGATCCAGAATCTGCGACAAATATCAGATAATGCTGCTTAGAGGCAAGGGCTATTGTTTTAGGTTTGGTTTGTTTGTTTGTTTATTGATTTGTTAACACTCTACCAGCAAATGTATTGGTTCAATTCATACCAAATTCTGATCTGATTACATTTTTGGAACGGCACGTAAAAGTCCCATTTTTTTAATGAGTTTTTAAAATCAGTTTTTTTTCCCCATTTACTTATAATGGATGACATTTCAGATGTCTGTAGCAGCAAAACTGTTGGTTAACTTCATACCAGATTGGGTTTATAGATTTTCAGTGACCCAGAATAGATGTGGTTACATTTTGGGAAAAGTAGGTTTCAGTTATTGAAGCACATTTTTGACTTTTCTATACTTAAACTCCAGGTCATACACTGATTTACAGATTCACAAAATGTATATTTGATATCTCAGGTGCATGTTCTTTATGAAGTGAGTAACCTTCCTGGTGGTGAACGCAGCTCAAGCTTCACTCCTCCCCTGACCACGCCTCTTAATTGACACAGGTGCATAAAAACACCTGTGCTGTGGGTGCTCTTCCTCTCTTGTTCCTGCTGTGTGATGTGGTTTAGCTGTTGCTGCTTTGCCCTCTTGTAGTTGTTTGTCAGCTTTCTGTATCACTTATGTTGATTGTATATTGTGTTGCTTAGTTTGTCCACTTGGTTAATGTATTCAAAGTTTGGTTTTGTCATAATTTTTTTGTTAACCAATTGGGATATTTGTTTGTTTAAGTTTTCTTTCAGGGAGCTGGTCACTGCATGCTTGGGGGTTGGGGGGTTGAGTACATTGGTGAGGTCTCCCCACTGCATGAGAAAAATACACTAGGACATATTTTTAGACTGCACCTTTACTTTTGTTGTGATGTCTGCTGTGCCACACTGAGGTGGGTATTTTGTGGCACCCTACAGTGTAGTCTGGCCCCCACCTGTGGCCCCCCCAGCATACCCTCCTTCTTATTACGCTTAGTTTTTTTTTAGTTCATATGCTCATTTTAGATCTGTACTTGTGATTTTAGATTTGTTGCAAAACAATCTGCACGTAGGATTATCAGAAGAACATTTACTTCATTAATATCTGTTTCCATTTCCTGGGTAGAGATCCAGGTGGTGGTGTTGGTCCTTTAAGCCCCCTGATTGCCCTCGCCACATAAGCAACACTAAATATGCATATATTGGGGTGTAATGGCATTTAGAGAGAAACATGACAATTTTGTGGAAAGGCCAGCTGAGAGTGACTGTAAACACAACAATGGATGAAAGTTGTTTTGTTTTTTTGTTTTTTTGTAAAGTAATAAGAAAAAGAAAGTGATAAAAATAGAATCATGACTGGAGTTGGTGTTGCTGTTGCTTTCCACCACTGGAAACAGCTCTGAGTGAATAAAAGAATGAAGCATGTGAGGATCAGAAGACAGAGGTGTTGTTTGGAAAGCCTGTGCTGAAGGAGAAAACTTGATGGGGCATAAAACAGATGTACTGCAAACAATAAGCTATACACTTTTTGCAGTGAGAGATTGGTCTATTTTTGTGTCGTGTATTTGGGTTGGGTGGGGTTCCCTTCTGATATATAACTTCTCGCTGCAGTCGGTGGCTGAAGTACATGTTTTAATCTCACAATGAAAAACAAAGTCCATATGTTTGTGAGTGTTTTGCAGGGAAAATGATTTGTACTGATCTTTTTTATTACAGTATGGTGGCCGACAAGGGTCAAACACATTGCAACGGCCCAGTGCGTCTCAGCTGCAAGTACAGAAACGATGCAAATTCATAAACTCAAACACAGTCTAAACAAGGTACAAAAGAGGAACGTGGTGCAGATGGAAAAAAAAAAAATACAAGCCACAAAAACACATGCATAATCATAAAATGCTCTCCAAATTTAAAAAAAACAATGATGCAAACCAAGAAACCCTCTGCAAACAAAAAACAACAGACTAGAGTCAAATAGAATCAGAAAAGTCACATGACCACGCTACACTGTCACTTCGATTTATTCCCACTGTAGTTTGAAACCCTGTCAGTCTCTCTCCGTCCTGTGTGTCTCTACATTGAGCTGTTCTGCTGACAGCGCCCCCTACAGGTTTGGAGCACTTCTGTTGTACTGACTGGTTGTACGGTGTTTCTCATTTGCAAATGTTTTCCTGGTTTGAATTGTTTCTTTATTTGCAGAGCATTTGATGATGATGCATGTGTTTTTATTTCTTGCGGTGCATTATTTTCCTCTCTTTGTACCTCATTTAGAGTGTGTTTGAGTTTGTGAATATGCGTCGTTTCTGTATTTGCAGCTGTTTTCTCTGACTGAGACGCATTGGGCCGTTGCAATGTGTTTGGCCCTTGTCAGCCACCATACTTGATGGTCTTTCATCCATCTACATACATATTACATACCATAGTACATTATGCAGCAGCTTTTTCCTTATAAGCTGGTTTTGGAAAAACAGAAGTTGAGGAAAATCTTTCTTTTTTTTATACATAAACAATAAATGAGTAGCACTTTACAGCTTAGTGTAGTTTGGTAATAAGAGTAATAATTAGGAAATACCAGGTAAGAACTATGTGCCCAGCAATAAAGACATTCAACAAGCAATTGAATGTCATAGGAATGTTATTTTTCTTTAATTATTATTTATTTAATTCACAAACAGTCAGAGGAGAATGGCTGGAATTGCAGTGACGGTGCATATTTATTGGACTGAAATTAAAACTTTGATGAAATGACTTACAAAGAATATTTTCTAAGATGCAATAACTGAACCACTTATCTGACTAAAGTACAAAGAAATGTTTTATGTTTTTTCTTGACCAAATTAACCCTGTAAAGCCTAAATCCTTAAGTCATTTATCAAAATTCCAGTTCTCTGAAACTGGAGCCTTTATTGATCCTTCTGAACAACTAATTTTTTTTATTTTTTTCCCCCAAATATCCATTTCTATGTTTGACTCATTTTCTTTCAGGGGCCACACTCAGCCCAATTTGATCTCAAGTGGCCTGGACCAGTAAAATAATAGTATAATAACCTATAAATAATGACAACTCTAAAGGTTTGTCTTTGAATTAGTGCAAAAAAAAAAAATCCCATTAAATTATGAAAATACTTACTTTTATAAACTATCCAAAAAAATATGTAAACAACCTGAAAAAACTGAAATTTCTTAAGAAAAATAAGTTCAACTTTAACAATATTGTACCTCAACTTATCATTTCTGCATGTGCACTATGGATAGGATCCACAAAGACACTAAACACTTAGTAACAGGAAGAAAATTGTTCAAATTGTGCTTAATTTTCTTTAGACATTTCAGGTTGTTCATAATAGTTCAGGTTATTCACATTTTATTGTTACAGGATAGTTTGTAAATATAAATATTTTATCATTTAATGTTATTTTTTACACTAAGACGAAGACAAAAATTTGAATTTATTATTTATAGGCATAGTGTAATATTTTTTCTACGTCAAACCAAGAAGAAAATATGGAGTCATTGTTTTTTTGAAGGTTTTTATACGATTATTTTTACTTGAGATCATATTGGTTTGTATATGGAACCTGAACAGCCTTGTCTCTGGATTTTTTGTACTTTACAAATTCATCCCACGGGCCACATTGGAACCTTTGGCGGGCCGCATGTTTGAAACCCCTGATGTTTGAGTTTCAGTTTTGTATCATATTGGATACATTGGGTCTCAATGCTCAAATATTATTTTTGTACAAACAAAATTCTGATATAACACAAACATGTCTAACAAATTGTAATTCCTTTTAAAAAACTGTCAAACTTCTGCCTCTTTCCTCTGTAATGAGAATCTTGTAGTGTCACTGTAAAGGCCTCTGATCAATGAATTCCTCCCCCCTGGTGGATTATCTGTGTATTGCTTGTATCTAATCGTATACATCAGGCTTTTTTTTTTTTTAATATCACACTGATCATTTAGAGGGCCTCAAAACTCATATATCCAATATGATATATTTGGCGTTATGCAGTTAATTAGAAATGTTATGCTTAATCATACATTGTTTTCATTATTTGGGAAGGTAAATCATGTAAATATTTAAAAAAAAAAAAAAAAAAAAAAAAACATCAGATGCTTTATTTTTTACAGTGAAATGCTGAGAAACTCTGAATTAAAACAAAGACACAAGTCCCACACACATGGACCAGGTTCTACTATCTTATTCTTATCTACTCATTACTTCCTTTTAATGTATTTTTCCAATGTGTGACATAAAAAAGTCCAATATTTCTGTTTAGTTATAGGTTATATTACACTATTATATTCCACAACCAGAACTGTAGAGTATTTGATCACAAATTCTGTTGGTCTTGTGTCAGAATTTTGTGAAAACACATCTGATCACTTCAAAAAGCAACACTTGTACCTTTCTGGGATACATTATACTAAGATTCAGCAGTGTTTACATGCAGCTATTTCCTCCATAACACAATTCCCCATCTCAGAACAGCTGTGATCTTTGCAGCTCCTTTCTTTGTAGTTTCCAATGTGAATTTTAACCTTTTGTATTTGTTTGTTTTTTTTCCGTAACTTTCCTTTAGTCTCACAATATCAGTGAAAAACAAAGGATGTACAATGTATTTTTGAACATAGCGTCTGTAATTTTTCAGTTGTTTTCTTTGATTGCGTAGTGATATTTTTTTTTTTCTCTTAGACTCTGTTTACGAAACTGAGAGGAAGAGTCAAAGCAAATTCCTCCCAGACTTGTCTTATCTGATATGCGAGTGGCATAGCTATTAAGACAGTTCAGGCAGTTTGTGTTTGTTTCCTCAAAAGTCACTGCATATTGATCTGCATGTAAATATAAAAATATATTCAAGGCCAACAACAATTGTGTGTTGTTGTCAAATTCAGGATGATCTTTTAGTCTTGATGGAAACTCTGCAGCACAATTCCCAAAAGGCCAAGTGGAAGCAGCATTTTGTTTACTGTTATCTTAACAGTACGTGATTCTATTGGTGAGACATTCCTTTAACAGGCCCAGTGATCACACAGAAGTAACAGAGTACTACTAAAGGGACCAAATTACCAATTGCTTCCCTTTATACTGAATAGTAATAGGGATTTTATGGGATATATAACTGTAAATAATTTCTTTTTTTCTTCATACTTTTTTCAGATAAGTGGTTCATTGATTGCATCTTAGAAAATGTTCTAATGAAGTCGAATAAATTGGCAGCATCACTGCTATTACAGCCTCACAGCCTACATCCTTTGACTGTTTGTGAATTAAATGAATAATAATAAAAGAAAAAGAAAAGAAAATTCCCAGAAAATGTGATTGCTTGTTGAATGCATTTATTGCTGGTTACATCGTACTCATCATTACTCTAGTCATTATTACTCTTATTACCAAACTACACTAAGCTGTTGTGTAAAATGCTACTGATTTATTGTTTATGGATAAAAAAAAGAAAGAAAGACATTCCTCAACTTCTGTTTTCCAAACCCGCTTATATGGAATAATCTGCTGCATAATGTGCACACCATATGTATGTAGGTGGAAGAAAGACACATAGTCATGGAAAAAATTATTAGACCACCCTTGTTTTCTTCAATTTCTTGTTCATTTTAATGCCTGGTACAACTAAAGGTATATTTGTTTGGACAAATTAATGACAACAACAAAAAATAGCTCATAATACTTCAATTTCAGAGCTGATATCTATCTATTTTCCATGTTTTCTTGATAATAACCAAAATCACTGCAGTTCTTACATCAATATATATCTCATTGTACTGACAAAAACGGTGCTTTAAGGCATTCCATGTTTTCTTTTCTGTCTGTTTTAGTCACGTGATACACACAGGAGTTAGTATTTGATTGCATAACCATTGTTTTTGCTGACTTTTGATGGTCTAATAATTTTTTCCTCAACTATAAAGATATCAGTGGCATGACGTCCACATTTGTGAACACATACTTTAAGGTCATTTTCCAAAGGGTTATAAAGGCAGTATTCTCCAAACCACATGGGGGCAGTCTCTATAGAGCATAAGGAAAACAATGAAAAAAGTAACATCTTAGTTTTAGAATTTGGGCTGTTCTGTGAGCTCATACTGTTAACATAAGATTTGTGGACAAAAGTTTCACAGCTTTATAAAAAAAAAAATAAAAAATGCTCACCTTAATGGATATTCCATATGTTTTTTGTTTTTTTTTAATACATCTGAAAAAGCTGTTGCATCATGATGTTTCCAATATAGACAATTATGTAATTAAAAAAAGGGGTCCAGGAGGATAAATACACTGCCTGGCCAAAAAAGAAAAAAAAGTTGCACATGCAATATTTGACTGCACCACCTTTGGTTTTAATTACAGGAAACGTTCACTGGATTTAACTCAGTAAATAGTTCACATCCTTCCATGGGTAAATAGTGCAGTGGTTAAGAATGTTTCAGCAGACAGAATGGTTCAGGGAGAATGAGACATTATTTCCACACATGGATTAAACAACAGAAAGTCCAGATTCTGATTCAGCATGTGAAGAAGACTTGATGCAGCGGTCTGATTGTCCATCATCAATAATCAAAAATTAATTCAACTATGAATGAAAAAAATATGATGAACCTTATTGTGACACTACATACGCAGATCCAGTGAATGTCTGCTGTAATCAAAACCAAAGATCTTGCAGTGAAATATTACATTTGCTACTTTTTTTTTTTTTTTTGGCTGGGCAGTGTATCTTTTCAATAAAACCATATTTTAAAAGAAAAAACTGCATAAATTTCAACTTTAACCTGATTTTGAGTAAAAAAGTCAATCTAAAAATAATGTAGATGATTTTTTTCATTCATTCATGCATGAAAGGGTTAAAGCAAAACTCCAAAACACGGTGGTTATGATGTGAATATAATGAGATGCCAGATATTTATGTGTTGCACAAGATGCACAAGGATCCACAGAGATTACATTGTTATCACTGTAGAGATAATGCCCAATCACAGCATCTGTATTATCCAGAGGCTGCTGACATAAATCTTTTGCGGTAACGTCGACTGTGCAAGTTTGATCTCTACAACAACATTCATGTTCTAATTGTGCACAATTGGAACTCACTGTGAAATTCATCTATTACAGCAAAACTGAAGAAGAGGAAGACTTTAAAACTATGAGGAAAGGTTGATTGAGGCTTTGACTATTACGTCTAATTAGATCATCTAATTCCCGTGTCGTACAGCAGAAGATATCGCTGGGAATATTTGGAACGTTTTCATATTTTATCAGCAGAGTTGCAAAGCTTCCTCGGGCAACCTGATGTGATTTTGCAGCGAGCTCCAACTGTGTCAAACATATTTCTTTATAAAAGCTGCCTGTCCCACACCTTTCCCAGGGCTGTGCAGTCTGTCACCCAATCGGAGCGTGTCCATCTGTCCCTTCCCATTTACGCTCTGCTGTTTTCACCGCGGCTGAGGCCGTCATGTAACGCAGGGATGGTTGACAGCTGTTTGTTGATTCAATGCCATGGCTTATTTCCTCTGTCTGTTTGTTTTGATGTCAGCATTCAGCGAGATCAGTGGGTGAGTCAGTGTGACTCTCTTTCATGGCCCACTCCTGACATCGGGACTCAGGAACCACAGCAGAGTTGATCTTTTTTCTGCATGTCTGACCGATTTAAGCTGACCATGAGAGCACCCCAGCAAGACTGCCAGAATGAGTCAATCATGAAGGTAATCAAACTCACTCTCTGTTGAAATAATTTCATCGTGCCAATAGGATTTGCTAAATTCATGCAGCATCAAAAAGGACATAATAAATGTAGTAATGAGAGTGTGTGGCATGTCTATTTTCAATGCCATCTTGAGGGCATTAACCCATAAAAACCCAGCACTACTTTTATGACACTTCCCAAAGGATTTTTTTTCCTCTATATTTAACATTTACTAAGTGATGTATCATCATTTATTCTAAAAAAAAAAAACAATTTTGCATTTTTGTCCATTGAAAATCTGGTGTTTTCCTATATTTGATTCACTGATGATAAACATTTTCATAAAACCTCAGATTAAAGTTAAGGGTTATTGTAGTAAAATGAAGAAAACTGAAGAAAAAGTTATTTTTTTCTGTCAAATCTCTCATTAACTGAACATAAACCAAGTTTCTCCATCTACTGTCATTTATCAAACTCCATTTGTTTTAATGGTGAATCATTGTTGTACAAGATGATGATGTTTCCACGGTAACTAGTGTCTGAACATCCAAATGGGTCATATCTGATGTCCATGAAAAGATGACAAACTGCATTTTACACCAATTATTTACATGTATTGATAGAATTAGTAGATCAACAGTTACATTACCTGATGGTTTTGGTCGGCAGTGGATGTTCAGGACTTTACGGGTTAAACAATGAGGTTTTTAAGATTTTAACACATAAAAATGTATTTGAACTCTTCAGTACCTGATACTAATCTGATCCATACATGTCAGTCTTAGATGTAAAACACAGTTTGTCATCTTTTCATGGTCATCACATATGACCCATTTGGACATTCAGAGGCTCTGTAGTTACCATGGAAACAGTGTCATCTTCTACAACACTGATTCATTAATAAAACCCATGGAGTTAATGAATAACAATGGATAGACACGCTTGGTTTATGTTCAGTTAATGGTAGACTTGCTGAAAGAGTCACTTTTACGTCAGTTTTCTCTGTTTCTCTAATAATAACCTTGAACTTTAATCTGAGCTTTCATGAACACCTACATGATCAGTGAATTAAATATAGGAAAATACATGACTTTCACTGAAAAAGATACAAAATAAAAGGATAGTATTACAATAAATAGTGATAAATCTCTCATTTGCGAACAGACATAAAAGTAGCCGTGATCTTTATGGGTTAAGATGCTATTTTAATGTGCTAAATATTTATTTTTCTTATTTGCACTCACAGAATATGTCTTAATTTTATTTCCAGTTCATCAGATTCTGTATTTTATTTTATTTTTGTATTTTGTTTTAATTTAATTTATTTTGTCTTATTTAATTGCATTTTTTGAGGGGTGAAAGCAATTTTTAGTTATGACTTACATCAAGGACTACATGAAATCTAAAATGATATTTCCACTGTTGAAAAAGTTGGAGGCCCAAGGTAACATTTAGAACTAGAGACTGTTTGTTTTATGACGGCTTTTCTCAGAAAGGTTTTCCAGTACACTTGGTATTCACTTTATTAAGTACACATCCTCATTTACACAAACAGCTTGCTCCTCCAGACATTGAGTCATACTGTATATGAATAATGCATGAGAGTGAAGCATGCAAACAGGGTTGAGAGGTTCAGTAACTGTTTGACTAAATGGTAGAATGGACAGGATGTGATCTAGGTGACGCTGAATGTGTTAAGAAGTTTGATCCCACATGTGATAATTCTAACATAAACACATTAACTATTCTAGGAAGTTTAATCAGAACGATGCCTTGAGAAAAACAAATGACAACCTCGATTTTTTTATTTATATATATATATGTATATATATATTTTTTTGTGACTGATCAGATTTGTTCAAGCTGACAGACGGCCCCCAAAACTACGAGTAGCAGTTGTCCCTCAGTGGTGTGCAACAGGGCATCTCAAATCAAACCAGTTAAATGTTCAAATGAATGCACGACAACAGCAAAAACAACACGCCAGGTTCCACTCTGTCAGCTCATGACAAAAGAGGTGGGGATGTCATCGCCAGTGCACAGAAGGAAGCGTTGCCCAGTCCAGTGATGTCAAGGTTTGGTTTGCAACAAGATCACAGCAGTGTGACAGTTCAGAAACAAATGCATGAACGCTGAGCTCCATCCTGTATGGACGACATCGACCTAGATTTCAAAGGGGGATGAGGGGCCAACTATATTTTCCCTCCCTTTAAATCAGGGGTCTCACACTCATTTTCTGTCAGGGGCCACATTCACTGTAAACCCAGATAAGTAGGATCTACTTAAAAAAAAGTTTTAAGTAATAAAGCATTAGTTTAATCAGTGAAGTGGACTTAGTTCAATGTACTTGAGCCCAAATTGGATC
>JAQQZY010000010.1:18953232-18979915 GCA_030068375.1 Ostorhinchus rueppellii | reverse complement strand
ATTAAAACGTATTATTTTTTTATATATATTATAGTTAAATACATGTTTGTTTACAAAGTTTTGAAAATTTAAACACCTTTGACACAGGAACAAATTTTGATAATTGCTGATGTGAAAGTTGGGGGTATTTGGCTAAAAAGGTATATTTCACACTGTAAAAATCTAAATCTTATCAAGTGTATTTTTCCAGGGGGGGGGGTTTTTCCCCCCTTTCTTAATTCAAGCAAAAAAAGTTCCCAATGGAACAGGTGAAAACTGAAATAAGATTTTCCGGCTCTGAAGTCTAAAAATAAGCTCTTGTATTTCACTGAAATGTTACTCTTTAAATGATTATGTCTTATTTAAAGTGTGATGAGATATTTTGACTAGAAATGAGAAAAATACACTTGGTAAGATTTTGATTTTTCCAGTGCAGAGGGTACTCCATTGTAAAAAAGGTTTGAGAGCCACTGGTGTAGATGAATGGATCCGTTTTTAAAAGAACTGGATGATTTAACTGAGACAAAGAAAAAAAAAAATCCCAGTACTGCTGAAACTGCTGAACAACTGTACTGAAGTTCAGATGTCATGCTTGCTCAGCTTTAGTAATGTCCTATTTCAGCATGTCCACAGATTCACAGATTTTCTTGCTTGTACCAAATAATTCTACAGGTGTGAGTAAAAGAATGAAGCAGAATGAAGTAATAATAGATTTGTCAAGTTGTGAAATGTCTGAGAAAGCACCACTAAATGCATCTCCTTGTATATGATGTTAATGCAATCATCAAATTTGCACACGTCTGCCACTAAAAACAATAAACATGCAGATATTAAGCTACTGGATGTAAACAATGGCAACTTTGGCTGAAATAGAATTTTGCACATAATATAATTTATGTAATAATCAGTTCTTACAAGCACACTTACAGCTAATGAAACCTTATGTTTAATCCCAAACCTCTGACTGAGTTTTTTCGTTAAAGTCATATACATAATATATAACGCTGTGGTATTTCTTTCCTAAATTCACTTATATTACGTCCTTTCAAATTTTCCAGAGGTCACAAAGACTCCACAAGAAAAGGCAAATATAACACAGGAGGGAGGTTTTATCCTTCATTTTCTGATCTTTGTTTTCAACCACCAAGGCTTGTTTGATCACCGTAAAGATAACATGTTTGTCTTCCTGTTAATACCAAATAGGCCATTTTATTTGAGGAAGCTTATCGTGGAATAAATGATGGCAAAGGCAGCCTGCGTGCCTGTGTTTGGAATGTGTAACCACTTAATCTCTTGATCTAGATAAAAATAAGGATGCAAACTTCAAGTAAATGTGAGGTTTTTGGGGCTATTGCACATCCTTTAAGCCTGATGCCATGGCTGCTCCAACAAATACATGGGTGAACCAGGCATTAGTTGAGATTAATCTTCAGATAATGTCTGTTGCACAATGATGAGAGTCTTGGCTTCGTCAACAATGAGATGACTTTGTGAAAGGGACAAAACAACTGATGTGAATCTCCATCTCCTGCTCCTTACTGCTCTAAAACTCTACTATTTTATCTCTGAAAAATGACTTTTTACTTGGAATCTATATGTATTTATGTATAATCCTTGTCTTCTCTATTTGTTTTGTCAATAAGACTAATATCTATTATCACTTTAGGATGTTGTTGCTATAATTTCATGGTCTTTATTAACCTTCCAAGACCCAAACAGCCACTGTTGACAAAAACCATCTACTGATCTACAAATTTTAATGACTGGCGAACCATTAATTCTATCAATGCATGTAAATAATTAAGGTAAAATGTAGTTAGTCATCTTTTTTTGCTCATCAGATATGACCCATTTGGATGTTCAGAGGTTCTGTAATGAACACGGAAACACTATCATCCTCTGAAACATTGATTCACCAATAAAACCCATAGATATTTGACAAATAATAGTGGTTGCAGACACTTTTTTTATGTTCATTTATTGATATCTTTGCTTTCTCTGTTTTGATGTAATAACCTTTGAATTTACTTACAGTCTATACAATATTTTAAAAAAAATTACGAGACCAAAAAAGTCATCAAAAATAATGGTTATGCAATCCAGTACTACCTCCTGTGTGTATCATGTGACTAAAACAGACAAAAGAAAACATGGAATGCCTAAAAGCACTGTTTTTGTCAGTACAATACCATAGATACTGATGTAAGAACTGAATGATTTTAGTTTTTGTCAAGAAAACATGGAAAATGGATAGATATCAGCTCTGAAATTCAACTACTATGAGATATTTTTGTTGTTATCATAATATTTGTACAAATAAATGTACCTTTAGTTGTACCAGGCATTAAAATGAACAAGAAATTGAAGAAAATAAGGGGTGGTCGAATATTTTTTTCCAGGACTGTACATTATGATCGATGAAGTAAATATGGGGAATAGATGATTTTCACTGACAAACAGAAAATATGGAGGATAATATTATAATAAATGGTGAGGAATCACTTAAAGATTAAATAGAAAAGAGAGAGAGAGAAAAAAATGTATTTGGTAGCTGCCACAAAAGTAGCACTGGGTCTTTAAGGGTTAATATCAGCTGTGGTTTCTTACTATGATGTGGTTCCAAAGCTTTGATATGACGAAGGTGCTGAAGCTGACTGAGTCACTGTGTGGTCGCACTTTGTGCAACTGTGCTACTGTCTGCACAGAAAGCAAATCTCATGACTCCTCCCCCTGAGCAGGCTGTTTAATTCCCGTGAGGTGATGCCCAGTTAGTAACTTAATAAAGCTGCTGGATGCAATCCCGGGGCACAATGTGCACAACATGTTCATCTGACAGAGCTGCTCTGCGCTGTACTCCTGCACTCAGACAGCCTGCTGCTTCACTGTAAGTACTGGAGGTCACAGCCATTTCAACTCGTACATGTGATGAGAGGAGAGATGTCTCTGCTGGTGGAATAACTCACCACGACTAATGAATGAAAACACATCAAACACAACGGGGACAGAGAGAAGGAGAACGTGTTATTGCTTTTGGTAAGTTTCAGCCTTTAAATCTGCTGCAGGAAAAGTACTGATCAGTGCTAGTTGGATTCCCTGAAGGCTCTCAGAACCAAATGCAATAATATTTCAGAACTCATTTTCAACATTTCTCTAAATTTAGAGTAACTTAAAAGTGCTTTATTTGATGTCAGGCATTTTTTCTGTGGCAATAAAACTCAAAATAACTTTTTTTTTTCGTCTTTTTTGTGGTTTAAGGTTCACTGAGTGACAGCAATAAAATGTTGTGTGCTCTGACTGTAAGGGTGATAATTTGCCCCGATACACAATATTTAAAGAATGCTCTTTATGGCATTTTTTGTGATGGAAAGTCACTGGCTTAAATCCCTGGTGGAGTTATAAATGTTGTGCCTGGAGGCTGCTATCCTGATAGGGTTCAGTACATTTCCAGCCACACGCACACCCTAGGAATACGTAAGTAGGCTAATCATTTTGCTCATTATTCTTTTTGCCAGGAGGTTCCTATCCTGGTGTAACTGTCAGAGCATAATGGTGGCATTTAAAGGGATCTGGACCAAGGACTTCTGGAGGGCTGTCTCTGGAGAATACCTGGCCACTCTCATCTTTGTCCTTCTCGGTCTGGGTTCCACCATCAACTGGGCTGCAGGGGAAGAGAAACCTCCCCCGGCTGACCTAGTCCTTATCTCCCTGTGCTTTGGCCTGAGCATCGCTACCATGGTGCAATGTTTTGGACACATCAGTGGTGGACATATTAACCCAGCGGTCACTGCAGCTATGGTTGTAACGAGAAAACTAAGCCTGGCCAAGGGTTTGTTCTATGTGGTGGCTCAGTGCCTGGGGGCTATTACAGGAGCTGGGATCCTCTACTTGGTCACACCTGCTTCTTTGAGAGGAACCTTCGGCGTGACCACGGTAATAATAATACTCATTTGTACTTGACACTGATTTTTTTTTTTTCCCTCTCTATAAGTAAGATTATGTCTTCTCTTTCTAAGGTAAACACAAAACTCTCATTAGGACACGGCCTTCTTGTGGAAATCCTCATAACTTTTGAGCTTGTCTTCACCGTCTTCGCCACCTGTGATTCCAAGCGTACAGACTTGGGAGGCTCAGCTGGCCTTGCCATCGGCTTCGCTGTTGCCATCGGCCACTTATTTGCAGTAAGTAACTTCCACTAAGTTAAAGAACAGAAAGATATGAAGTTACAGTCCGAATAAGGCAAATGGCAAGTATTTATAGAAGGGTTTTATAACTTATTTTGATCTTTTGATATTGTACACTTCTGATTCACACCCACATGCACATCTTCACTGGAGGCTGCCATCGCATGGCAACCAGTCTCTAGGGGCTTCTTAAACCCTGCAGAGCAAATAAATGCACCAGGAAAAAGATCTGAACTCTTGCACCACTCAGCTGATTTCTCCTTGGATGGGTTTAACCAGAAATTATGACTTGCATTAGACATACTGGGACATTCTGTGACTAAAAAACTGAGCTTGAAATATTTTTAAAAATGTATGATTTTGAGATTGAACAACTAAATACTATGTTTAAGACTTATGCATTTGTGTTACAGATTCCTTATACAGGAGCCAGCATGAATCCTGCTCGTTCTTTTGGGCCTGCAGTCATCACACTTAACTTTGAAAACCACTGGGTAAGACTCCAACAAAAAAAACTTTTAATATCCAAAAAAAAAAAAAAATCTGATTTGTATTTTTTTTTCCTATGACATAAAAAGTGATGATTTGCAATAATGAATAATTACGTGGCATCAATGTCCCAGAGAGGGCAGGCACTACTGTAACAGACTGGTATGGCATGTTAAAACCTTGGAGGGTTAGTGTTTCACTACAGTTGCCAGAACAGCAGAAGTGTCCTGGAAATACTATTGATGCTACTACATATTATAAGATGAAAAAAAAAAAATGCTGATGTGTTTTCAAAACTCAGTGTATGAATTCATCCTACTAAAGAAGCCGTAAATCATTTCCCATTTACAGCATTTTTCTCTGTAACATAAGATGATGCCACTTAATAAGGTACTAATAGCATTAGCTGTAAATGTTTGTATTCAGGCACTTTTCCACTCAGCTGTTTGTGGGTTATGCAGTGTTTGTATGTGTGTATTGTTGTACTGGGGGATGCACTTAGGTATAACACCATCCATTACTGTCACTGTAGCTGGTATCAAATTCAAAACTATTTTTCTCTTGGGGGCAAATGCTTGATGGTGCAAACAGTGATATACCAGCCAGTGATGAAGACCCTGTTGCCCCAGTCTTTAACCCAACAGAGCAGGACAGTATGACAGATTCCACTGCAGAGCCTTGGCTGTATTTTCTGATAATAATGCAACAGCTGCTATGTGTAGTAATTATGCAACTAGCGAATGAATTCACTTGTTTTGGTTTTTACTGTAGGTGTACTGGCTGGGACCCGTTCTGGGGGCTATCCTGGCTGCTGCTCTGTACGAGTACCTGTACTGCCCTGACCCCGAGATAAAGCAGAGACTCAAACAGGTCTTCCAGAAGGACCAATCAGGAAAATACATGGAGGTGGAAAAAGAGGACATTCCAACCAAGTCAGGCTCCATCGATCTGGAGAAAGCCGAGAAAAAGGATCCTTACCAGGACTCGAGCGGGGAAGTGCTGTCCTCGGTATGACTATCACGTGCACTGGAAATGGAGACCAATTTGTAGTGCAGACTGACACTGCAACTTTGAAGTATCCATCTTGAACCTTGACCCCTTCCAAAGACTCCTCCTCAAAGCATAATCTGAATTCTATCAATAAATGAAACATCTCAGCTCCTCTCATTGCCATAAAGTAACTCGGTGTTGTGGCTCAATCCGAATTCTGAAGCATCCACAAATTTCTACCGCCTGGTCAATACTAAGTTCTGAAGCTGAAGTGTTGTTATAGCAGTGTTTTTATGAGGCGTATATTGCACACTGCAGAACGGCAGGCAACGATACATTGTGTTCATGAAATATGTGTAAGGTCAACCAATTATCTAGGGTCATCACACTGAATTGGACAAGTGAAGAAGAAAATGCAGCCTTGTTATTTTTGGATTAGTGTCACATTTGGTCCACGTAGTGTATCCGAGAGGTTTTCCTTGTGGTCAGAAAAACACTACACAGGTCCCATCCAGTGTAGGACCGCCACGATGAACCTTTAGAGTTGCATTACAGCGCTCTCTATTTTCAGTGCATGAGTCTGGGAAACAACGGATTCCCCTTCACGTAAACAATCTATAGTCGTGTTTTTCCTCATGTGTGTTTTTCAGTGTCCGTTACTGCATAAGGAGTTTTATTTTTTCATGTTGTAAAATGCCTGTAAGCTTTTAAAACATTTCCCTCTCTGGAGATTTTGTAATGTATTCTTCAATGTCAAAAACTGCATTATTTATACAAGTAAGCTTAAGTTATTGTTAACAAATCT
The DNA here is from genome assembly GCA_030068375.1 of Ostorhinchus rueppellii. Taxonomy (NCBI): domain Eukaryota; kingdom Metazoa; phylum Chordata; class Actinopteri; order Kurtiformes; family Apogonidae; genus Ostorhinchus; species Ostorhinchus rueppellii. Next base: position 18,973,471 of record JAQQZY010000010.1, on the reverse strand, counting down.
TAATCTGATTTGATAAATGTTGCCCAGCTTTTCTTTTGTGTTCACTATTGAGTGAATGATAACCAGCGTGTTTTAACAATTGTCAAAAAAAGGAAAACTATACATATATATGCATTGTAATAAACGTGTTTTTTCTTTGACTGCTTTGATAGATGTAGCCACACATATATATACTAACATTTTTGTGCATTCATAAGAAATTAAATGAAAAAATACTGTGAGTTCCTTCTTCCTGGTGTTATGAGCTGAACACTGGGGAGAAGGAGGTTCAGATCAGTGATGGATTGGCTCATCTACCTTTAGATAATGTCTCCCTATGGCCAGATAAATGTCCATGATGTGTGTTCCTTGTGAGTTAAGTCCCTGAGAATAGCTTCATGTAATCTCATTCCATCAGCAGAGAGCACAGGAAATGATCCCACTTTGTGATAGGGAATAGAGGTGATTTGTTATGCCTGTGCTTTATTTCCTTTTGCAAAGGAACAGGTGCAATTCAATCTTTTCTTTTCTTTCTTCTGTGTTTTAGAGGACGTGATAAGCTTCACTGACGCAACTGCATCAACTGGTGCCGTCTACATGGTGCAACTGTATTGCATTTGCAAGTGGAGAATGTTAATATAATCCACTTACAAAATCCAAATTGTTTTTACTCCTGTTTTGTCTGGCTTCCTTCCATTCCACTTTCTCAGGGCTTCAATTCATTTTTCTGTGTGACAACAGCATCACCTACTGGACAATAGTGGTAATTGCCCGTGGTGAAATAACCCCTTTAGTTTTATTTGTCCAGAGGAGGGCAGCCACGAGCCTTGGATGTGCAGGTTACACTGCAGTCGTGGGTAGATACAAGTCAGTTTTATTCATAATTCTGAGCTACATTTCATTTGAAATTGGTCCAGGCTGTTAATTCAGAACTACACAGGAGGATTAAGTGTTGCATAGCCCCATAACACGGATCCGGTTCTTCAATACAAGGTTTGATGGCTCCAGAAAAAATTAAAAGAAAGTAGTTTAACTTTTGTCAACCTTGCTGTACTGAACATTTTTACAATTTAATGGATATGAGGGTGCTTCATTTCACTGCTTAATTAAACTGCATTCCATCTTCTTTATTAAAATGTTGCAAACAGTCACAGTCACAAATCTAACCCTTGGAGTTGGGTCTGGCGGGAGATTTGTAATGTTAATGGATGCTGTTCTTCAAGGCCTACTGGAGTTGAAAATGGACAACACTGAATCTTTCAGCAGCACTTTACCTGTGGGCCGGCTGCCTGTATCCCTTAAGGCTCTGGTGGCTCCAGGCCAACACCCTCTCCGTTTCCCTTAATCATCTTTATGGCCCAACTAAATGAGTACATAAATCTCATGCTTTATTCATTGATCGTCTCCTCCTGGGACAAAAGATGGGAAATGGACTCTCTCAAAATTGGATTTATCAGCCTTTGCTTATCTGAAGAGTAGATGGAGGAGGACAGGTGAGAAGAGCGGCTCGCTGTGGATTGGAAATATGGTGATGTTATGAATTTTGCTACAGTAGAAAATAATCACGCGGCTCAAAAGATTTGTATGTAGAACAAGACTTTGTACTTGAGATCCTTGGAACTTAGATGGTGTAAAGTGTCAATCAGATGCTGACGTTTCATTAGAAATAAGTCTTCTCTGTGTTGACAAATTTCCACAAGGTTGCTACAGACACCTCGATTATCAAAGACCAAATAAGAAGTGACAAAGTATTAGACAAGCTCTTATTCAGCGGTCTAGTTGTTCACTTCTCGGATGCCTTATCAACCAAGCAAAACGGATAGCCTTTACAACGGCTGCCTTCAGAATTCCTTCATTTACGTCCATGTTCGCAGTAAATACCAACAATGACTATATGATGGGAATATTATTGTGACCGGAGCTTCATTTGCACATCATACAGATGCCAGCCGTGTAGATCTCAGACTACATCTCCTGCTTATCTAACTGGGAACAGGCCGATTTCTTGCAACTTGAAAGTTCAGATTCTCAATTCCCAGCATGCAACAGAAGGGGCAAATGATAAAACACACACCTTAAAGATCATTAGCAATTAATATTTGGGGATTCATGAAGAAAAACAGCGTTAAACACTTGTTTAATAATTCATACTATAAACAAGAAAGTCTCCCACTTCCTTAATAATTTAGACGTAAGCTAATGTTGATTTATTCAGGAAGGTCTCTGCCACCAGCACCGCCTGGAGTGCCCAAATTTGAATTAAAGTAGGACAGTAGCAGGCGAGTCTGTAATAACATTTGTATAATTTTATTATTGCTCTGGGCTCAGTTCATTTCCTCCTCCAGTAGCTGCGTGAAATTGTTTGATTCTGGAAACTGCCTTGAGTCTGCGGCTCTGGGGTTGGAGGGTGGTACAGGAACAGGAAGGCATGCGACACTCTCTCTCTCTCTCTCACTCTCTCTCTCTTTCTGTCTGATGCTGTCAGACACATAAACACAGGCATTCACAACTCCATGTACGCACACATACACACATGCAAAGAGAGATAAATAACTTTGTTATTCTGGGTTTTGTAATACTGTTACATTGGCTCACTTAATAACTCAAGCTGTCTCGAGAATATGATTGATATTCTCACTCACCTTGTCACTTATGATAAATATTTTCCTGCATATATGAGAGATAGTGGGAAGAGGAATAACTCATTCATTACATTATCAAATCACATAAATATGGGAGTCTGTGTTTATGTTATTTTGCAGCAGAGAGATTGCCATTTCTTGTTAACATTACTCAAATACTCACTTTCCCTGTTCCTGCGCAAAGAGTTTGTTTATGACAGACCACAGTTTTGGATTTTTTTTTTCCTAACTTTCTAGTATGGAATATTAAATTATATTTGGTCAACTCTGGAGTATTAAATTCTATAATCATTTGAAGATGCTGAGCTCATCATGTGATTCTACTTCGCTGTACCTCTATGATATTAGGATTTTGTTTACCAATGATAGAACTATCATTTCCAAAATGGTAATTTACAAAACTCTGATTACTCTAACACAAACAATCAAGTTTGGGAGGTATTAGCTCATGTAACACACACCTGAGACCCCAGTGGCTTTGACACAGGAAGGGAGGGTGGAGAAGTTCTGATTGGTTTCCTCAGGGCTCTGCTTCCAACTTCCCACCCGCACACATTCCCTCACTGCTTCTCTACCTCCCCCCTTCAATTCCTTTATGCAGAGCAGCCCAAACTGCAGTTTGATGAAACACATTTGTTTGACTTAACTCTTGCTTTGCCATCACGGCTAAATCTCGAAGGCCTGTTGGTGTAATGTGGCCCAACAGCAATTGGGTTAATGAGAGGATATATGTACAAGTGTGGGACTTGACCGGAGGAGCTGTTTTCCATTTGGGTTTGGTCTTCTCGTGTTATTAGGGAAACCTTTATTATTGTTGCCCTCTAGTGGGAACCATATAATAGGATTACATTTTATTAGAGCCTCCCAGCATTACCCAGGCAGCCCCCTCCTCTTGTCTCTCTTCCCCTCATAGTAGTGTCACCGACTCCTGTGTCCACTGTGGGTGGGATGGGTGAATTTAGGGCTGAAAGGGAAACTGAATGTGAGCCTACATAGTATGGGTGCTCATCTTTTACCAAAAAAAATTAACTTGTGAAATAAATGGAAAGAAATGATTAAGAGAACAGATTTTCGTCATGCGTGCCAAGTTTGGTTCAACTGTTTAAAACCGCTATGACGACAACATAGACTCATGCAGCCTTTACAAACTTTGCATATTTAAAGTTTCTGCAGACATGTGTGAACAAAGACACTAGTATAGTGCACAGACCTGTCGGCCGTCCTTCTGTTTGCTGTTATTTACCGAACAAAAGAGCTCCTTTATCATATAATGACCAGTGGTAATGTTCTGCCTCCCAGAGCCATGCCTAATGCAAGGCCTCGGATCACAAAGCACCAATGAAGACGCTCTCGAAAGGTGCATTACATTGTGCCAAAGATAATATTTGATGAACAGTTCTGGCCTAAAACTGTGTAACCCTGCAGGGCAGATTGAGTCAGGCTCTGGAGCAGCTTCAGCACTTTCCCTTATCCATCCCACTCGCTTACATAACCACAGGCCATTGGAGGGGTGTGGCACGTATAGCAGCAGTTATTAACATGGTCTGGGGCTAAACCAACATCTCTCTTAGTCCACACTAACAGGCTCGCAAGGACAGAGAAGCCCAAAGTTAATCATTAGGTGCAACGGTTGTACTCACAATGCAGTGTGTGATGAACATGACGGAGGATTTCGTTTTTAGTAACGCATCCTTCACCTTTCCTTCAAACTGCCTGTACAGCGGAGTAATTAAAGTACTCAGAAAGTATTACCACATGGAGTTACTGGTGTACAATAATGATCAGAATTATTGTCATGTTATGTAAAAACACCAAGTCCTAATTACACTAAAGAGCTTTTTAGGTTTGGTAAAATGACTCCAATCAGTTTCTGAACATTCCAACAACTAGGGTACATTTTCCACAGCTTCTCCCTCCTTTTGCCTGTGCTTGCATTTATAACCCTATGATGTCATTTGGGCAAGGCGGTTTCTGCTGGGGCAAATTCACATCTGCAACCAATCTGGATAATTTGTCCACCAATGCAGCCAGAGCTTGCCTGTTGTTGCTGCTGTAGCAGTTAGGTCTAGATCCAAGGAAAATACTACCATTCCAATACGGCACTGGAACAATGGCTTTGTTTTTTTGGCATGGAGCACCATGTGTATCCAAGCTCTGCACTCGTTAGTTTCAGGAACATCTGATGCATATTTTGAATACTGAAGTGAGAGGATCCCATTAAGAATGGGCTCCATTTGTGTGGAAAATAGATAACGTATGGGATTTTAAGGCCTGGGGTGCTCTCTGTTCACTATAGTTTGTCAGACTAATGGCATAATAATGTGTGTGTGTAGCCCAGGGTGTGTGTAGTTGGGGCTTGGTGCATTGTGTGCCAGCCGCTAACCTCTAGGGCAAATACCTTCATCATAACACTTTAATCCTGTGTTTGTTTTCCTCTTGGCCACGATGGTCAAAAAGTGGAAAGTTTAATAGTTCCTGGATTGGATGAGAAGAAGGATAGCTGGCCCCTCCTCAAAAGCATTAACTTTTTACTACAGTATCTACAAAAGGAGCCCTAAAAAGGAGGGAGACATGGAAAGAACTGGAAAATACTTTTGTTTATACGCTTGCATTTCAAAGTCCATCAGTTACTCAGTGCTTGATGTTCTTATTCTAGTGTTGTTTTAGCTTCTGGACAAAGTTGGAATCAGTTTTCTCCCCGGATGAACAGTAAAATACACAGTTTAATTGCAAATAGGGTTTCCTTCATGTTTTGTTTTTTTCTTATACTGTCATGCTTCTGATATTGTCTAATGTTACAATCACGTGGCTAAATTAATTTGTTGTTTTAGCTGCTTAAAAAAAAAAAAAAAAAAAAAAAAAAAAACTATGCTCTCAACAGTAGAGGGCGAAAGAGCAGGCATGTCAGCCTTGCTTCAGTGTGTTTGACTTGAGGATATCTGTCATATGTAGGAATAAAGCAAACCCAGTGAATGCTGAATCCAGATGTGAACAAAACAGAACTCCTGAGTAAGACCAAATGATTACATTCACAGGGAGGAATTTGAGAGGAATTTCATTACAACACCTAATTCCTTTACTGTCTGCATCCCCCAAGTAAAGCTAAAAGCCTCAGAAGTGCCTCAATCTTCCTGAAATCATGCATGGTTGAACATTTGAAATGAGCTCGCACATCACCCTCAGGCACTGATTCAGACTTGATTGGGGCAAGGCAAGCTGCAAGTGCTTATTTATACGTCATTTGGAGGTTGTCCAAAGGGAGAAAAGCGACTGAAAAGATTACAAAGGAGAAACTACACAGTGAGATTCATTAACCACATTCCATTAATTTGATTAAGTTGATTTGGGGTGTAATCAACAAGTCTCCTGATGTACAGTACATCCAGTATCCATGACATGTGTTTAAGGAATAGACTAGATAGGGTTAGATGTTTTGAGAGGTAAAGGAAGAGGAGGGGGGGGGATCAAAAGGACTCCACCAACAATCTATATAATTATCATCATCTGCTGCTTTTCCTCCCTGGCAAAGAAACACTCCATCCATTTGTAGAAATCGCCTGAGGGAACGTTACATCAAAACTAATCATAACGATTAAAATCAGCTTCTCTGCGAGAGGAGAGCAATAGGCAAGTTGGAGGCAGGAGGAGTGTAAATGCAGAAAAAAAAAGATTTCTTTATTTGATTTTATAAAAACATAAACTCAACAAAGACTGAGGCACCGCTGCTGTGATCTCTTCCTTTGCTCGGAGTTTTATTCTGCAGATTGGTTTAGACTGGGGCAGAGACATGAGCTAATTGTATCCTGATCTTTGCCTTGAGGGGTTTCGGAGCCCTGGAGCAAGTATTCTCTGTATTTTGTTCTGTCTACCTTAGCCAAGCTATTGCATTTCTCTCTGGTGTAGGAAGAGAAGCAGGTCGTGGGCCAAATCGGACGGAAAAGGTGCACAAAAAGATACTTTATGCCGCTCTATGTTTCAGGTAAGCGGAGATTTATTTGGTTTGCTATTATTTCCTAGGCTGGATGGACTGGGACATTGAGGCGCAGCAGCTTTTACGCATGTGCCAAGCGATTCGAGCGGTACAGTTCTTAAAAAATATTTAACCACTTCCTGGCTATTGTTCCTAAGTAAGTGTACAATTGTATGCGCGGGGCTACAATACGTGAGGCTTCTGTACATCTGGTGTAAAAGGAAGAGCAGATTAGTGTGCGATCTTGTCGAGCAAACACTCTAGTTATCCACCGTGTGAATTCGCTCCTGGCGCGTTTCGGCTCCGAACACATCACCGTCTCCGTGTCGCTGTGACTGCATAACTTGCTCATAAACTTCCTCAAATCGCATTGTTTTGCTTCCATATGGATTTGACTCGAGTTAATTTAATCGCTAAACTGTTCTATTTCCTGGCTGCCCCAGATCTTCTAATGAAAGACGCCATTGTGGAGTAATTTTGCCAGAGGCGTTTTTCTTTTTCTGTAAGACAGGATGTACCTTTTACACACGTCAATGCAGAATCTATGAATCATCAATTAATACGAGCTGTGACAATGTTAAAAGAAGCATACGTATCGAAGCTAAAAGTATTAAAATAAAGACAGATTTGGTCATCTCCTCTGGTGAGTTGTGTATCCGAACCGTGCGTAATAACTCCAAAATAGGATTCTGCTAAGATACTTTACGGAGTGATATTTTGATCATATTTTGCGTTTGTTTTTACAAACCTGACACTTGTTTCCGTCAAACTTTCAAGAGTAAAAGCGCATGTTTATTTCTTTTTTTTTTAAAGATAAAGAAATGTGGTCATGTAAATAGCTCCATTTCTGCGTCACGAATACAGACTGTAAATGTTTATTCAAAGTGACAGAACAAAATCAAAATCCTCCAAGTTGTATTGAAAGCCAATAGTGGGTTTCACTAGTTTATGAGACTTGAGATATAGGGTTGTCAGGAATGATCACTTGATGGCGCTGTAATAACAACACTATATTATCTTCTGTAGGTAAAGCATCTGTGCATGTGTTCTCAAGTAGAAATCCACTAGTATGAACCCAAGAACCTCACAGAAAACTTGTATTTATCAGAAATTTAGTCTGCCTTCTGGTTTATTAGAGTGTAGTTCATAAGTTCAAGTCAGAGGCGTCTCACTTGTTAAACTGTAAATCCAGGGAGAATGATACTGTTATTATATTTCGCATTAGAACTGCCACTCCTGTGCCCTGCGGGTCCCATGGGGTACTCCGGTTTGTGCCAGTGAACATGTACCACTGTTTCCAACAGCCTGCAGCAACACAACCCTGATCACACTTCCTTATCTGTGATGTCATGCTGATCCACTGCAACAGTAACACTATAAAAAGAAAACTGTTGTTTGGCCTGTTTGTTGTAAAGTTCAGGATACTTGATGAATATGGGGTTTGTAATGATACGTTACTCATTTGGAGGGAAATAGGTCCTCCGATTGGGTGTTTTTCATTGTGTGAAAAGTGGCACGACTTCAGTAGAACTTCTCTGGCTTTTGCTGATTCACTCAGGAACAGGTTCAGCTCAGTATTGTAAAAGCTTCTTTACAATATCCTTTACTGCTCAGTCATATAATGTGCTTTATCCAGAAAACACAATACCCTTTAGTGCAAGTCTGCATTATCACCTTACTCTCTTAACTTTCTTTTGCCAGGCAACCGTTTTTTTCTTTCCAGTAAAGTGGTGAATCAGTGGCAGCCAAAGTGTCTTCTAAACACACTTCTATATTTATATTTAGCACCGACAAAGCCAGTCGTGTTCTGGGAAGTATGCATTTTCAAAAATCCAGTCGGATTGAAGTTGCGACACTGATGATGGCAAACAAACTTCAGACGAGTGCTAAAGTGTGCTTATGAAAATATTTTTGAATTCTTGTTTTCACTTGGGTCATTCTCTTACAACAGCCTCTCCACCTGATGTATTTTGCTTTTAAAGCTGGCAGTGACTGTAGTTAACCCAAAGTCTGTAGTTGTCTGTGCATGGACATTTGAAACAAATGGCCATGGGCAACAAACCAGAGACAACCCATCCAGATTATGTAAATAACAGTCTGAGTGCCTCCAACTGAATGTTAATGCTCTGATCTGAAATGCTAATTGTGTCTTGTGCGATATGTTGAAACACTGAAGAGCTGCATTGTGGGACAGAAAATTGAAAGCTAGTTAGTGTTGCTGATCTTAACAGGCCTTTTGGTAAAGAACGAACCCACATGCATGATTGTTAAGTTTTGGATGCTTTAGTGGGTCATATCTTGCATTAGGTTCATACTTAACTGGAGCAATAGTGTTTGTTTTGTGTGATGTAAAGGAAAAAATGTCTTCAAAGTCTTCATACCAGTGATGGAAAACAACAGGAGTAACTGGAGCAGCCGGAGTGTTCCTGTCTTTGATGCCGTGCGCCTGTTTTAGATTTGTTTGTGCATACTGTGGTACGGCTAAATTATACAAGTTGGGTAAACGAGCAAATTCCCCAAACGCATACATTTTGCTTGTTTCGCCAAATCTGGAAACATGGGAACATGTCTACACGCAGCTGAAACGTGTCTCTGTTCAGGGGCTGTATCAAATTCACAATGGCAACAGGTAGTAAAAGGGATGGCGTGGACGGTCTGCTCAGCACATGCCTGTCGACGGGCTCTGGGGGCTGCACTGGCCCCTGATCTGGACTTGAGACAAAAGCGTTAGAGATAATAATGTGTTGGAAGATTAGAGTCCAGCAAAAGGTCTACATGAAATATCTACTTCCACTAACTTGGAGTGATTTTTATTTTTTTGATATAAGAGCACATTCCCACAGCCCATCACCCTCCTCAACCTCCCACCTACCCAGCCACCCGTTCCCTTTCACTCTCTCTTCTCTCTCCCCTGCAATTTTCCATAATGCCTTACAGATTTTACACTCAATCCACCTTTGCGATGACAAGGCTTTGAGGAAATCCAATTCCACCAAGCTGTTTTCAGAACTTACTCTCCACAGGCACACACACTCTCTTACATACACTCACACACATACACACCACCATCTCCACAAATTAGTCAGGGAACAAATTACCTGCATTCTGAGTGTGATCCCACGCACTTTGCCGGCTGCCTTACACAGGTCCCCTTTTGAAGAGCAGCCATGTGATTTCTCTCTCTTTTGCCCTGCAGGCCCCTTTGCCTTCTGCGAGGGATTCTGGAGTTGAATTTTAAAACTATGTATGGCTGCTGCCTGTGCTTATCAGCGCGTGCACAAACGGCATGCAAATCAGACCAGGATCACACACCGCATTGGAGGCCTACACTCAAAGGCAAGCTTAATTGCTAATTGGGTATCTAGGTGTGAAACTCACACTGCCAATGAGAAGCAGGAGTGTGGATGTTTTAAGGCCAGTGGTTGAACTAATTAATTTTAATCTAAATGTTATTAAAATTTGTGGATTCCCTGCATTTTCTATGAAAAACAGCCTAGGAGAGTGCTGTAGCAGTACTTTTAACTGCAATGGGACATGTCGTGGTGTGGTTTTATATTTCATAATGTCATTAGTGGGGTTGCAGGGCTGGTGTGGTCTTCACAGGTGGAGTGGCACAGTAACTTGAGGAATAAACTGAAGTGAAACTGCAAAAGAGCATGCTTCAGGTGGGGAGCAGATTGCAGTTATGGATGGGTGTGATCTGCAGCAGTGCTTTGTTGGAGCATAAATCATGAGAAATGTACTTTTATTATGAATGCATGGAAGAAAAGGGGGTTTTGTGTGTGTGTGTGTGTGTGTGTGTGTGTGTGTGTGTGTGTGTGTTTATGATCAGGGAGGCACTGAATGACATGTGTGCGTGTGTTTGTGGGTGGAGTGTAATATGGGGCATTTTTGTCCAGGTGGCTGAGTATGTTGGTCACCGTTCTTTTTTTTTTTTTTTCTTTTTTCGTCACTGTAATTTAGACTTGGACTGATGAGGAAGGGTTTCACTTGCTGACAAGGACAGAACAATTGGCAGCAGCATCCACAGAAGGGATGACCATGCGCAGACACAGTGCATCCAAAGGGCAAAGGCCAGCTGTGGCAGGTCTCCATGCGCGCGGTGACCCGACTCCCACTGTAAACATCTACTTTTGGTTTGGTTGGCAGGATTTGTTTTATTCTGAAAATGCGACACACATACCTGCCACTGAAACAGCGACAGCCCAGAAAAGCCGCAGGCGCTACAATGCTAATGTTGTCGGGGGCTTTGACTTCTCCCAGCCATTGCATAGAAGCAGCTCCGTGTGACAGCCACGGCGCAGCTCTTAACCCGGTGTTCGCTTTTCCCCTCTTTTCACGCCTCTCCACATTTGGCAGGTGTGTTGGAAAAAGCCGACCGCATCCTATCTCTTCACCTTAAAGTCAGCGCAGTAATGGACGAAACGGATATCATGGACTTAACGCATCAGAAAGCGAGAAAGCGACCGCGTCCAATCAGTTCCGTGGATGAGTCCGTACACGCTTCTCTCAAACGGCTGCCGATCCGAGCGGAGTGCAGGGAACCCACGCTCATGTTCGCAGTCAGAGGAGAGCCTGTCCCCGCAGCATCTCTCAAGCAAAATGACCATTCGGTGACTTCCTCTCCAACCACAGTGATGCCGGCGCAGGTAACGCGTAAAGTCCAACATGGTGTGTGGGGTGGGAAAGGGGGCTTTTACTGTACCACTGAGGTCGACTTGTCACTTTTGTTGGATGAGAAAATTGAATACACGCGTGGTTTTTATTGGATGCAGTGATTGAATAGATTATCTTCCTGCTGCCCTTAAATGTACTGTGCGCAAAGGCCTGTGTTGCCACGTTAGGAGAATATAACGCACGCACAATCGTCTGCTTTTCTATTTCGATTTACTTCTAAAAACCTTTTTTTTTTTTCCCGGAAAACGTTTGCAAACGTGTGTACTGGGGAATGACTGGGCTACTCTGACAGCAACACGTATTGTCTTCCCTGCACACAGAGGCTGTAAAACTTTACTGAAAGTAATTTTCCTCCTGAAAACTTAAAATAAAATCGTCTGCTAATGGTGTTTGTAGGTTAACAGGAGATAATTTCTCCAAATCCTATTACAGCTTTGAAATCAAGAGTCATTATTGCTCATTTCTAACAGTGTGAGATTGATGCTCCAAATTAATTTGGTTTTGGAGATTATGGCCCACAGGAGGAGATGCTTGTGGATTGTGGCAACATTCAGGTCAAGGTCAGGCTGCTCCAACTCACAGGGAAAATCTTCCCTTTAACTCGTGGCTGTGGGGTGTGCTAGATTTCAGAAATATTTAGATGATTCTATCAAGTATTTTTGGCATTTTTAATTTAATATATCACCATAATAGAATCCCCTGTGGTGCCAGGTGTTTCATGTCTTTAATTTGTCACCTTGTTTAGCATCAAAAAAGGAGTGTTCCCTTAAGTTTGCAGTGTGTTTGACTTGTGTTCTAATATTTCCTCCCCTGTGCTTTTACCACATGTCTGTTCAGGATAATCGCTCCAGCATGTCCAGACCCATGATCACACGGTCACCAGTGTCTCCCTTGAGTAACCAGGGCATCCCAACACCTGCCCAGCTCACCAAGTCCAACGCCCCTGTGCACATTGACGTGGGTGGACACATGTACACCAGCAGCCTGGCCACACTCACAAAATTCCCAGAATCCCGGTGAGTCTCCCCTGCCACGCATGTGTACATCATTAAGTATCTAATGGAGATAAAGTTTGTGGTTTTTAGCCAGAGCAAGACATTAATTCAAGTTTATTAGTCTCCGAATTTAATCCCATTCTCTTTGAAATGTAATGTCACCCTCTGACATTAAACCATGAAATGTCACATCTCTTCCATCAAAAAAATGATCTCATAGATGCTTAGAGTACATTAAACACTATATATGCACTATGAAGTGGTTTTAGTTGCCTTTGGGTTGATCACATAGTATCACACGCCAGCAGTGATTTTGAGCCGTAAACAATTTGTAGGTGCTCCGAGTGCAGAGTGCAGCATGCAGACAAAAGCAACTTGCTTATTCTGACAGATGTCACAGCAGCAGCAAAGGGCCAAAGGGCACGGGGCCATCTGGAGGCTGGGAGGCCGGACTGTCGCTCCGAGCCCGGGCCTGAGGCTGACTGGCACCCTGCCTCAGGCAACCCACTACCAGCTGGCCCCGACCTCTGCAGACCACCTCTTTCTTTCTTTCTGTCTTTTCTAATATGTGTGTCAGTGCAAAGGTTTAAAAAACACATTTGTGAGCTTCAGAGAAATGAAGTCCATCATTTTTGCCTCGCTGTATATTTTTCCCTCCATCATATAAGATGCAGAAGTCACACTTTAGACAATCCTCAGGAGTGTTTAAGTCTTATATTAAATAATGTCCTGAACTGCTGCAGCCAAAAATCAAGATAAATAAGATTGTTAATGACAAGTGGTCCCCCTCCCTCTCTCCTTCCTACCCTTGTTGCCTAACCCACCATCCCTCCCCTCTCTCTCTGGGTAGAATTGGTCGTCTCTTTGATGGCACAGAGCCTATAGTCCTGGACAGCCTGAAGCAGCACTACTTCATTGACAGGGATGGACACATGTTCCGCTACATCCTCAACTTCCTCAGGACGTCCAAGCTTCTCATCCCAGACGACTTCAAAGTGAGTGGATGTCCATCCTAGAAACTGTGAAGTCCCATCAGCCAGTCAGCAGTCCTTCAACTTAGTTCACATAATGAATGCTAAGGCTGCAGCATGCCTTTGGTCACTGGCCCTCCTCTGGTTGTCCTTGGTTTGAGATAAATATCTAGACTCGGTCACTTTGTAAATTTTATCACAATGCATTTACATATTTTGGGACACAGTTCGGTCTCCTCCTGATTTTACTGGCCGGAGATTATTCCAGATATGTACGACTTCGGCGCTGTCCTGTGTTCTCATGCTGATTATCCACTCAGGATAAATCTTACTGGATACATTAGCATTCCTTTTTTTTTTTTTTTTTTTTTTTTTATTCGTGTATGTCATTTAGTCAGTAATTACTTAACTTGCCCTGGGAGAAAACAAATAACCACATTATCTGATGGACTGTCTACAGGGTGACTCAATCACTGGAAAGTATGTCAGCTAAAATAAGCAAAGACAAAAGACAGACTCAAGTTCACGCTAAGGCCAGATTCACATTGGGTCCAATTTGAAAGGAGCATGAGAAAACTCTAATGTATGTAATTTGGGGCCTGCAAGTAAATAATCTGGTGCTCTACCTCACACAAAATCCACATCTGGTTCCACATGCTATTCTCTTCATCTCATCTTTTGTAGTTTTTTTTTTTGCTTTAGTGAACGGTACGTTAAGTTCAAGAACAACGTAAAACTCAACATTCTATTTTAGCCTTATGGCAACATGTACACGACAATCTGTACATCGTGACGGATTCAACTAAAACATAACCAGATAGAATACAGGCTCTCACTCAAGTCTTCCCACATGAAAACACTGATATTTCTAAACACCATCTTACACAGCTCATATTAATTTAGTATTTTTTTTCTATCTCTTCTCTCTGTGTGTATCTCAGGCCTTTAATCTCCTTATTCTTTGGCTAATTTATAAGCAACATTTTGACATTATTTAAGGTTTAATACCTTTTACAGTATTTGTGCGGACTTTTGGTAGACACACACTTCTGGATGGACTTCTGAAATTAAGTATTTTTCTCCTCTAAGAAATGGGAAGAATACCAAATGTTGATGTACATTATACAAACGTTGTTGTATTGTTGCTGTCAGGTGGAATCCTCATAAGTCCATTTTGTCTTTTTTTTGTTATAAAACTATTCTATTGGTCAGTCTTCACCTTAGCCTGACTGTTTTAGAAATATTTAACCAATGAAAAGTGATTTGAAAAGGGCTTGTGACTGCATCTCTCATTTCAACCTTAGTGTGTTATTGGAGGACATAACAAGACTTTATTACTTTTGTGATTTATTTTTATTTTTTTCAAAATGTTTTATGGTTATGTAGAAAATCAATGTCAATGAAGTAACCATATTTGGTTCCTTACCCACAAGTGGCAAAGAATCTAAGAAATAAATATAAAAATTGATGATTGATTTGAAAAGGGCTTGTGACTACATCTCTTAACCCTTTGTAGTTCACTCAGAAATATTTTGAAATTCAACATTTCAGCCTTAGTGTGTTATTAGAGGACATAACAAGACTTCATTACTTTGTGATTTTTTTTTTTTCTCAATTTTTCGTGGTTATGTAGAAAATCAATGTCAATGAAGTTACCATATTTGGTTCCTTACCCACAAGTGGCAAAGAATCCAAGAAGTAAATATTAAAAAAAAAAAAACAATAAAAATGCATGTAATGTGAAAGGACGGAACATGTATTTTAGAAGATCACTATTAGAACATTAGACCAGCATGTGTGCTGATCCAGACCCGTATCCACATCCACCCTTTGAACATCATTCCTTACATTAGTACCATTACTTCATGGTACCTAACAAAGCAGGTCCACTCACTGTTCATGTACAGGTGGACCTTACAGACCCTGGAGACCACATTGGACCTCAGATTGTTGCCTCACTGTAACTGTTGACGTCACTGTCTTGGAATGTGTGGAAATGCCCAAAAATAGTCACTTGCTTGATAAATGGTTAACTTGACTCATTTATTTCAAATATACATCGTTTTTCCAGTTTCCTGAGAAATAACCAGCTTGGAGATGAGAGGTTTCTACCCGACAGTGACGATACACCATATTTGTCGCGTTGAGACTCAGATTGTACATTCCAACTCATGTCATTTTAGCTGC
This sequence comes from Ostorhinchus rueppellii, assembly GCA_030068375.1. Lineage (NCBI taxonomy): Eukaryota > Metazoa > Chordata > Actinopteri > Kurtiformes > Apogonidae > Ostorhinchus > Ostorhinchus rueppellii. Next base: position 18,958,050 of record JAQQZY010000010.1, on the reverse strand, counting down.
AAACAAAAACGTGACGCCATCTACTCTGTCTCCTAAAGGACTACAGTTTGCTGTATGAAGAGGCTCGGTACTTCCAGCTACAGCCCATGCTTGCCGAGCTGGAGCGCTGGCGTCAGGACCAGGAGCTGGGACGGGTGTCGCGTCCCTGCGAGTGCTTGGTGGTGCGCGTTGCCCCTGACCTGGGCGAGAGGATCACACTGAGCGGTGACAAAGCCCTGATTGAAGATGTGTTCCCGGAGATCGGTGATGTCATGTGCAACTCTGTCAATGCCGGGTGGAATCACGACTCCACGCACGTCATCCGCTTCCCGCTCAACGGGTACTGTCACCTCAACTCTGTCCAGGTAATGATAATATCCGGCCGGGCTGGGTGTACAGTTAAGTTCTTTCATTTTCCCACTGAATTGACTGAGGTAATGATCTGTTCACATCTTTTTTTATTCACTATTATAATACAAACTCTTGAAATCTCATAACATCTGATTCCACAATCTTATCTTTTCACATCTAATCGAATCACAAGAACAGCCTTAAAGAAAAATGGGCTCTTTGATGAGCTCATCAAAGCATTAGTTAAGCAACTCTACCGCCATCTTTACTTTTCCGTGCTCAGACTTGAATATGATTTTTGGAGTTCAGAGCTTATAGATGCTTCAGCTTCAGTGTGTTTTCCTTCTGTCACTTTCATGTTGCGACCCTGACATCCTGACCAATCGCTGTCTGCGCTTTATGTTGTTTAAAAGAATTAACAAATAACATTCCCTCTCTGTGCGTTTCCTCTTTTACCCTAAAGGAAAGCCAGTGGTGTCTGATATCCAGTTGTATTCCTCAATGTTAACAATTAAACTCATAAGTCACTTTTAAAACTTTAGTTCCTTAGTGGGTATCGGTGGCAAGTCGCTGAAAAAGAGCCAGTAAAGGGTATAATTGTGTACTTCTCGAATACGCTATACCTTCAATCAAGGTGGCGAGTCACATGAATGTGCAGACTGAGGGGAAGTGGCTGACAGCATGAGGAAGTGAGCAATTTAGGATGCAGTGAAAACACTTAAGTAGACAGAAGATGATGCCCCTGAGTGTTTAAGGAGGTTGTTGGATCAATGCTCCATTTAGAATAAAAATCAAACCATTGAGTGAGTACACTTCAAATATTATTTTTACTTTTTTGTTTTGAGCTTCCAAACAGCCCAACATGTTTTCTCCACATTAGCGGAGTGTAGATTTCTTATTGACGTTAGAATTTATACATATTAGTAACTATAATTTGCATTTTCGGCCCGAAACTAATCACAGATTTTATTTATACAACGCAACATCATAACAAAAGGTATCTCATGACACTTTACATTAAGAGCTGGTCTAAACTAGACCCTTAATAAATAAAATGAATTGAAATCATGTTGTGTATGGATTTGCCTTTTGAAGACTTTCATACGATGAAGGGAAAAGGGATTTCTGCATGATCAAAATGACAATTTCAGTCTTTCATTTACCAGAATTAGCTCCATATGTATGTATGTATGTATGTATGGTTACTTTATTCTTTCATTAGATCATGTGGATTATTTTATAGATTCCTTATTCTGTACATATTTTGGAATGGAGTTTACAGGAAAGGAAACCTCAAGAAATCTCCTGCATTGGCTCAGATACAGTTCAATGTATTAATTTACTTTTCTATTCAGCATGTCTTTGGCAATATTGTCACTTCCTTGATTATGAATTGATATCCTACTAAGTCATTGATGGCAGCATCCTCAGATACACATCAATAAATGAAATGGGATGGGCATATTTGAAAAGATTTCACAATGATTTGGACTTCATCTCCATATGAGGAAGTCAAATCTTCATCGCCTTCCCCCAAAAACACACAAACAAACCCCTCTCTGAAGTGTGTGAGTTGTAGAGAGCGAGCAAGAGAGTGAGCATACTCCCTGGCAGGTTGTCCCCAGGCAGGGCCCATAATCCTGTTTGGTTATTAAAGCACGCCGGCGGTGGATGCTGTATCTGCGGCTAATGGAGGCAGGGCGGGGGTTTTGAGAGAGGGAAGGAGGGGGGCAGATAGAGCTGCCAGCAGTAGGGGGACCTTTGTAGTTTTGGCGGAGGCTTGGGCCTGGGGGCTGGGGGAGAAATGGGGAGAGGGGGTTTTGCTGAGCAGCCTACACTGAGCCAAGTGGCAGAGAGAAAGCCTCGCTACTCCCTGGGGCCTCTTTGATGGAATGTGATCCTACAGCCCCCCTGGACACGTCTGTAGATGTCTGCAAGGCTGCGAGATCAGGAGCGGCTCCACACACATGCACACCGACAAACACACATGTACACCAGAAAACAATGAAAATGAGGCACGAGGCGGTACGAGAGGCTCTCGGTGTTGTGAAAATCTCATCCAAATTCTCATCACAGGCCGTATGTTGCTGTTGCCTACTCCCAAAGCTGTTTCCAATGCTAGACCTAGCACCGAGTCCACAGCCTATAACAAGACGATTCTCGAATTCTATACTTTTCCAGCCTCGCGGTGGTAAGCAAAAGGTTAGAGGCTGCATTAATGTTTTAGCATCACATTTTGCGGTGACTGCAGCATATCCACAAAAGGAATTCTGCAGGATCTGGAATACTGTGTGGACACTTGATAGAAAAATGTGGAGGAAAAAAAAAAAAAATGAGTCAGCAGACTTTGCATTTCCACCAACTGACATCTTTCCTTTCCGGTTTCCGCGTCACCTTTTCTAGGTTCTAGAGCGTCTGCAACAACGTGGCTTCGAGATCGCCGGCTCCTGCGGGGGAGGCGTGGACTCATCCCAATTCAGCGAGTACGTCCTGCGGAGGGAACTGAGGAGGACGAGTCAGCGAGGGCCCAATTCAAACAGGATAAAGCAGGAGCAGCTGGACTAGAAGCCTCCTGAGCAGTAGGAGGCGCTAGACTTTTCTGTGGCAGCCAAACGCTCTACGCTACAGAGCTCTGTGGACTCTTTCTTTATGATTTCCTTGTTGATGTTTTTGTTTTCTTAAACTTGAGAACCATCTAGAGAATAAAGGTGAGGTGCGAACAGGAGATTTTTGCCATAAGAAGATACAAGACATTTGATAAGTTTGAGATTGCAAGGACATTGTATAGCTCCCATCAACCAATTAAAAAAGGATTTATACACGCTGGATCCCCAAATAAAGTTTGTTTTAAAACTTGGAGCCTACATTAGGTTGAATATGATTTCTATTTTACCCATATATTAAATTTTAAAGGCTTTTATTGCTGATGTAGTATGTTGCATAGCTTGTCACCAGTGAATTAAATTAGTTGTCTCACTGGCAAATTGGCTGTTTTTATCTCCCGCTGTAAAAAGGTCACTAATGTGTTGCTTACAGTACAGAATGTCTCAGTTGTCATAAACACTTAGTTTCAAAAAGCATCTGTTTTTCACAATAACCATGATGTTAAATATTGTGATACCAATGAAGTGTTTTTCTTTCTTTCTTTTTTTTTTTTAAACCTTTAATGGAAGTTATTTTATTGGAATATACCATGAAATATAGTTGACTTTAGTACCATCAATTTTAACATTTAAAGTCCTCTCCTTTTTAAAAAGTAAAGAAATTAATTTAGTGAAATATTACGTCACACAATTTGCCTCACTGGGGAGTAAGAACAACTAACCCCCATGTGTCACCGTGGGAATTTATTTAATTGGATAAAATTCCTCTGAGTCATGACCTGTAAATTTTTTCATTGTATATGTGTTTGTGTTTTTTTTACATTGAATCTTTTTAAAGGAAATGTGTTGCCTCAGACTTGACTGAAAAGATTAAAGCTTATTGTACTACCCAGTTCGAGATCACTTTTACTTGTAGCACATATTGAAATGAAGTTGCATATAAACTATTTCTAAGATGACTGACCCACCTACGCTCCCTAGATTTGAGTAAAGAGGAATGTAGCAAAAATGTGAAATAAATCTCAGCTAAAGTTGTGATGGTGTCTCCACTGTTTTCACTTCATTACAGGAACTGCTCTGACTTTTTCTATCTGTGCCAAGAGGTTAGTTAGTTTCATCGTACTGCAACTTCCCAACCAAAACCGTTTATGCGAGTGTTTTAGCGCTCTACAACCAGAGAGGTAAAGCTATCTTCACTAAAGCAATATTGTACCTTGGAGGATTTATGCTGGTGCATCAGTGACTACATGGGGCATTCTTTACTTAGTTATATTGAATAGAGTCGACTTCTCCACGCAAGTCCTGTCAGTTGTGCTTCCACATATCCCTGCAGGGCCAAAATCCAAAGTGAAATCCCACACGGAGCCCTGTCGTCTTGTCTTCATCCCTTTTGGCAGAATCTCCACTTTCTTTGGCTATCTACGGTTTGTGCTATATGTCTCCCTTTCAGGCCTCTTTGCCCTAGATTCCCTTTTGACTGACTGTTATTCTCATAGGCTAGAGGTGCAACTGTGAGTGGAACAGGGAGCGGAGATGTTCTGCTCTTTCAATCATTTAATCAAAAGTTAAGTGTATTTAACAAGCCTTCACAGACAAGGTATCATGCACAATATTACTAAGCAACACTGAATTTAAACCAAAGTTAGTACGGTGTCATATTAGTGCACATTTCACTAGTAGCACTGCTCTATAATTTCTTAGAAAATATCTGCTTCAGACATTAAATGTGCTAAATCTTACATTTAAGAAGATGAATCACAAAACAAATGACCAAAGTGCTGGTTAGCTCATGTTTTCAGTATATATGGTGGTGTGTTATTCCACATATATGTTGGTTTATGTACATTTATACAATGGTTTTATAAATGTTCCACTAGAAAGAACC
>JAQQZY010000010.1:18869554-18930981 GCA_030068375.1 Ostorhinchus rueppellii | reverse complement strand
AAAGAAAGAAAGAAAGAAAGAAAGAAAGAAAGAAAGAAAGAAAGAAAGAAAGAAAGAAAGAAAGAAAGAAAGAAATCCAACTGTGGGATTTGCAGCTTAGCGTTACTGTCCTTCTATTTCTATGGTTAGAGGTGGTGATGGCGGCAATGTTGTGTGAGCTGTTTGGGCTTGCCCTTGCCTCGGGCCTCTAGTGTTCCTCCCCCAGGCGGCATGCGAGGGAAATGGTGTGTGGTGCGAGGGTAAACCTTGACCTGCCTGCCAGGAGGCTGCACACGGAATGAAATGAGCACAAACAAAGCAGGAGAGAGAGAGAAAGAGAAGGAGGAGGATGAGGAGGGGTGTCAGACAGCAGTGGAAGAGGTATATGGCTTCGCTCATATCACCACTACCCCCCCAAGAACTGCTGCTATGAGGCTCCTGAGTAGTGAATAGTGTGTGATTTATGTTTTTGTATTGTATCTGTCATTTATTGTTGATGTGTGTGTAACTGATGGCTGTGCAATAATTTGCCCTTTGGGGATAATAAAGTACCTTGAACCTTGAACACCTTCTTCTTCTTCTTTTTCTTCTTCTGTGGTTGTCTGATCTAACTCTGAGTGGCAGGATACCCACTGAACATCCATGGCGGTACACACATCTCGCTGATTGGGAGTGCTCAGGTGTTGTGGGTGGCATTCTGGTACACGGTGAAGATGCAATGTGAAATGTTGCTTTTCCCTTCATGCTCTGCCAAGTTCTGTCTCAGGGAAAGATGGAAATCCCATTATGTCACATGCCTAACTTGGCCTTACTAACTCTGAAACTCATTTGTGAAATTGGGTTCAGATCCTAATGAGTTGCAAAGTGGTTTTAGTCCTATAAGTGTGTATAAGAGGCGATGTTTGTTGAGACATTAGTGCTGCAGTGTACAAGCCGTGTTTAAAGTTTACTTTCAGACTGGAAATCTTAAATTAGACTTCTTTTGTTTTCTATTATGCCATTTTTTCCTCCCTAGGTGTTGTATTGCAAGATATTTGTTCATCTTACCCAATGAGGATTAAATAAGTCTCAAAGGTATAATCAGTGTAAGCTAGCGTGTTGACAGTACATATCCCCAGAAGTGTGTATGCCATATCACTCTGCTTACCTGCGAAAAGCCCAGTGAAATCCATTACATACTTTAGAGACGACTCATGAATGGAATAATTAGCACAGCATGCTTTCCGCCCGGCTGGAAGTCTCTCTCGATAATGAACAAAGGAAAGGAAATTAGCTTTTGTCTCATAAAGTCACAACTTCAAAGATCCCTGCCATTGCATTAATACAGCCATAGCCTGCAGCAGCATGGAGGAGAATAAAATAAGCGCTCTCACTCAGACCCCATTCCTATCAAGGTCTTTCTCAGGACAAATACTGGGAGTTTGGCTCTTGCAGACCACACACATAGGCTGGACCAGATCACTAAGAGAAATTAGAAGAGGAAAGGATATGCAAATCAATCAAAGGCATGTCTCATAATAGTCCATATTCCTTGTAGTGACACAAAACGTGACTTATGAAAACAAAAATCCAGGTGTAACTCGACTTCCATGCATTATCCCACTATGCAGCTTAATGTACATTTAATCACATCAGGTCAACTCTGTGTCCTGGGGGGTCCCAGCTGTGGTCTAGGCGACCTGCGACGGCCGTCTCCCCTAACTGCTGTTCCAGTCAGCTGCCCTCAGGAGTGTGAGTGGTACACTGATCTGGTGCTGGGTCATTCAGCCTGACACTACTACATTACAGCATATTAAAAAAGGCCTAAACAGGCATGTTTGAGGTCTAGCTGACATGACTGACGACGACTGACACAGTTTAGCTCACAAACTGAATGAATAAAAAGGTTTATCGTATTCTGTGCAACATAAAACACAACACAACCTGTACTCTCATATACAAGTAGGCATCCTTTTCAGAAATTATCATGATTTAGATGTTTAAATGGTCACTGTTGGCTTTCTTATGCTCATTCTCATTCTTAGCATCATTTTCTCCCAGCAATTGTTATCGTTATTACCTCAGAGCAAAAGGAAACAGCAGTGAAGACCAGGGCGAGGCTAGGATTGGCCAAGGCACTCTCTCTTCGCCTATCTGCTCCTTTATCTGCCAGGATCAGTTGTTAGTGCTGGCAGTTTTCCTCTCTTGTCCTCTAGAGAGAGGTGGCTCTCAGCTGGAGAGAGGCGCCAGAGGCTATGCACTGTCTCCATTGTGTGGAGAGACACACGGAGGACTTGAGAGACTCAGTGCAGGTGCAGAAAGGAGAAGAGTGAGAGGGAGCACACCTGAGGGGGCTTTTTTTCTCACAAAACTCAGGCTTGTTTTTTGAGGGGCCTTTTTAGTGCAGGGACATTTGTTGTAGGGAGGACAGATGTAATGGAGGTACACTAGAGGGAGAGAAAGTGCCCTTAGATAGAATGCTTCCTGCCAGAGACATTTGGTTAAAGACACATGGTGCCGGAATAAATAAAATGTTAGCATTGAGACATAAAGCAGGACACTGCCATTGTTGCTAAATGACCTAAGGAATCTTATGAAGTCAGTGATTGAATCAGCATTTGGTTTCGGAGGTATGGTACTGTATGATGAGATGCAAAACTGTTCCATGTGCGGCCATCTGAGGTCATATAGTTTACTACAGACAGTTGCGGTTAAAGGTGTTAACCTCACCTCAGACTGGGAGGTTTCTTATGAAAGCGATCCTTTGCTAACTGTTTGTTTAAAAGCTGACAGGCTACAAGAGTCTCAGTGACACCATCTATTCATCTCAGGGTGTCAGCCAGAGAAAAAAAGAGAACGAGAAAGAGCAAAAGAAACCGAAAGGCGGCAGATGATGAGAGATGGTGAGAGGTTGGTGCGCTTTAACAATAGACTACACACCTTTAGCTTTTAAACATCCTCAGATCATCTGAGTAGCAATTTCAGAAATTCATCTGGCGAGTGACTGAATGAGTGCTGATGTTTTCATCACTTTGGTTTTAATTATATGTCTCACTCAGCACAGTCTTCCTTCTACTCTGCTAATTTAGATTGAGATCCTTCCAGGCTTTCCCCTATCTTTCATTTCCCTCCCCTCCTTCTCTCCTCTCTGCATCCCATCAGCCCCTTTGTAGAAAAAAAGAGGAAGGAAAAAAACCTTCATGTCTGTGACTTTCTTGCCCTCCAGCGTATGAAGCCCTCTTTTATTTTGATCATCGCAGCACAATGGATTCATGCCATTCTGGCAACTTTATTCAGTATCAGCCCAAATTTACATACTGCTTAACAAGTTTGTGCGTGACTGTTGATGCCTCTGATCAAAGTGCTTTTGGAAATCTTTCTCATCTGATTTTTTTCCCCCCGTCCTTCATTTCAAATGCATGCTGCAGACAGGCATCTTTAACTCAGGGGCAAAGAAAGGTAACCTTAGTGCTGCACAAGCCCAAATGTCATCCAACAAGGAGGGCTCATGTCCTGGGGATAAAGATAATGTAATCTAAGCAGTATACAGTGTGTGACTGTGTGTCTTTGAGTGTGTGTATCTATGCTAGCCTCAGTGTTTGTTGGAGGCTTGGGTTTGGGGGCGGAGGGAGACGGGATGACAAAAGTCAAAGCAGTCATGTGTCATTTTTGGTGCTGAAGGGCTGGGACCTGCCTTCGGGGCTGTCCTCTCTGTCAGACACACTCAGATATCTGCACTGAACTCTCTCGCTGTCTCTTTTTCTTTTTCTCTCAGTCTTTATCGCACACATATACACAACAGTTCTCTAAATAGCATATTGTAAGGTGCAGGGTAACATTTCTACAATGCAAATCATGTACCAGTGAACATTTAAAGCCCTAAACATCTGCTTGAATGTAGTTTGGAGCGACTCATTTCATGTTTTCACATTCTTGCATCTTGACCCCATCTGCTGCAGGAGCAATACTAGAAGGGCCATAATTTGTACCATAAAACGCAGACCAAAACAGTCTGAGGATACATGAATTGGAGAAAAATGTTGGCAAAAATCAGGTGGTTGATCAAAAATATCACAGGTCACACTGCAAAGCATTTGTGCGTAACATTCCCATAGGGTATGAGGGGATGCTCCACAGAAAATATGAAGTAACAACTCAGAGCAGGAACACCGTAGCCTCCATCTATAAAAATGGAGTGTTTTGGTAAATATATGTGGCTACTAGAGCAAACAACACAATTGAAAACATTAAATAACCGAGAAAGAAAAATGGCTTCAAAAATACAATGAAAAGAGGGTGTGGGTGGAAAGAGTGGAATCGTGGGAATGCAAGATTGCACCTCCCTCAGGCAATCGAATTATCCTATGGGCCGATGGTTCCTCCTTATGCGTCGGCTGACATTTTCCTGTAACCCCATCCCGAGTAATGCTATGTGATGTGTGTGACTGGCTTCTGCCACAGCCCTGAGAGGCCATGAAGCCCTGAGGGCCATTTGTCTTTGGCCTCCAGCAACTTGGGAATTGTTTACTTTAGTTCTGTCGCCTCCTTTTTGCTTCTTCCTCTGATTTCGCCCTCTCCTTCCCTGACTCTCCTGGACTCTCCTTTTCCTTTTCTCCCGATCTAGCCCAGTGGTGTCTACTTTCAATTAGAGGAGGATGCACTTGTATTCTTCTGTGAGCCCAAACCCCTGACAGGTGACTCTGGAGGGGTAACTTAAAACCATGCCTTTAGTCTGTTCACACAAACTGTTGGTATTCCTGCACCTTTCTGGTGACACAAAGGTAAACCACAACCAAAGCTGTCGGCGGTATCTGTTACTCAATTGTATATGTTGCTCTGTGTGATGATGATAAGAGTGGAGGGTGTGTTCAAGAAGAAAACAGTTGAAAATCAAGATGTGCTGTGTGTTATGCATGTGCGCAAGAGAGAGAGGAAAGAGATTTAAGGATGGAGGAGATGAGATGTGCGATACGAGATAATAGAATGATATTCAAAATGTCTCCCTGCAGCTACGAGTTAAAAGAGAACATTAAAACAGAACATATTTTGATCGCTTATGGATATGTAAGCCAACACACTAGCATACCCAAAGTTTACTTTATACTTCACATCCCTACAGGGCATGAGTGGAGGCGGGTCAATCGTCTATACACAAATAGTGTATGTGTATAACTGTCGACATGTGACAAGCAGAAAAGGGACAGTGTTGAGAGCATAGCCTTTTATGACCCAACACACTTTGACAGCTTGGCCATTGCTTGAGGACACAAGCAAAGTTGCTTTTTCATCTGACAATTTTAAGCAAAATAACTCTCCCTCAGTGGATTAAATTGTTCAGAGAGCCTTTGTGGCTGTGTGTTAAAGCACAGAGACAAAAACATGTCAGTAGCCAGTAGATTCTGCTCGCTGTTAGCTAGAGGAGTCATACTGTCAATCTATAAGACAAAAAAGTGAGATGAAAGTGTAACGGATATGATGAGAATGCTGCTTTTATACAACACTGCACTCTGCTGGTGGAAGGTGTCAACACCTTGAGTATTTTGGCAGTAGTGAGGCATTCTTAACAGAGGACTAATGTAACCTTAGTTCCCTGGGGATGAAAGTGTCTGTGTGCGCCTAACCTTGAAGCAGTTGCTTTATTTGGACCTAAGGACATTCTGCACTGACAAATTTTAAACATCTCAGGAGGGGCATACTTTGAAACATGGCCACAGGGTGGCACATTAGAATGACAAAAATGTAGATCCTCAAAGTGAAATCTGCCTCAGACTTTAAACATTAGCTAGAGAAGAGAAGAGTAATGGATATATCAAAAGGGATCAGACTAATGGTGTTAGATACAAGCGCATTCTTTAAACATATGTGAGCACATGAATGTTTTTCTAGTATTTGTTAACCACAGAGTATGACAAATAAAAAGAGAAAGAGATACGGGTACGGTTTGGGAAGAAAAAAAATCTGTTGTGTGTTCACATTAATGCAGTGTTTGCTGTGTTTGTGCAATTGGCCTGTAAGCTCTGTGTGTGTGCATACAAACAATGCACTCAGTCGACAGCCCGCAGCAGTGTGCATTCTTGCTTGGAGAATACATGTCCTCAGGCCTTGTTCCTCCGTCGATGACCTCTGGTGAAGCCATTATTTTCTGCATTAATGATGAGCAGCAGCCAGCGATGAGAGAGATGGACTTTGTCCTGAGGCACAGTAGCGCTGATTATGGGCAACAACAATGCCGGAGAAAAAAATATATATAAATAAAACAAAGAAAGAAAGTGAAAAACTCTTCCCACAAGCAGTTCAAAAGACTAGGAGTCTTAACGGCAGCACAAAATAAGCTGCTCTTGCTCTATTGACAAGATGGATCAGATAACCTTTGTAGCTGGAGGATTAGCCAGAATAAACTTTATTAAAGTTTACCTTTAGTGTTTGTTGTCAACTCCTAAGCATCACCAAACCACTGACTGTAAGAACGCCCTAAATTAAGATGAAATACGACATGTGGCAATTAATGCATAGATGAAATGAATGAGTCAGACCCACTCTATGAAAATTAGTTTAGCATTTTTTATCACCCACCCTGAATTTAATGACATCATGTACGGGAAGTAACAACAGGGCTTAACTGATACTCTGACATCAACCATACACCAACATATAAGACTCACAAACAAGACAAATTGCAGACAAAGTGCAATTGCTCTAGTCAAGGCAGCCAGGGCACCCACTCAGGAAATCCTGGCTTGGGGAGATGACTCTAAATGAAGGACTTTACCATTCACCATTATGTCTTTGGTGAGAGTCAGAGGGAACCCCCGGGGCTCTTCAGCACAGCACGGCACAACTTTTCAAAGGGCTCCAGATTAAAGTCACTGAAAGTTCCCACTGGGGTCTGAGGCCAGGATCCCATTAAGCAGCCCTACCACACCGCCGGCCATAATTGTGTCGTTGAGAATTCAGAGCAGCGGTTGCTTGATAAGCGAATTTAGGGTGAAATAAAAATGGAAAGGCAAAAAGGGGTCTCGTTGGGCCACCATTAGACACTTCATTCACTCATCGCTAATTTGTTTTAAATGACTGAGAGAAAGGTGAGCACTTTATAAAGCAATCTGACTTTTTTTTTTCTCTTTCGTTTTCAGGTCTGTGCCACAGAATGCTGATGAGTGGAAAAACATTACACCATACTGCCACTACATGCATCTCAAACTATATCACAACATTCACAATCATCACCCAAAATGAAAAAAAAAAAAAAAAGGATGGGTGACATTTTAATTTTTTCTCCCAGTGTCTCCAGTCATAGAAAACAGTGCATTACCAGTGCTAATATTTAGATGTTTTAGTACAAATTAACAAATTACTGGACATGAGATACTTTTATCCAACTTTAAAGTACGAGCATATCATGTATTTTTTCAGTGTAATTGAGGGTTAAGTCATCTGATGATAGAATGACTGAAGCAGCTCGTATGTGTATGTCAAAAAGTAGCTAAAGCCTAATGAGACCCAAACATCATCATTCAATAAACTTTTCATCAATACTCAGTTTTCCTCATTGTTCGCAGGCGTAACTTTTCCTTCTAAAGACCCTTTCGCTCACTGAGGTGTTGAGACTTCTTTCCAATACAAGTAACGGAACAAATTGTTACAAACAAACCTACTTTTATTGGTTATTTGATTTCATTCTGATACTGAATGTTACAAATGGTTTAATTGGACATTTGACAAAGACATCACCAGAGCTGTCTGGAGAATATACAAAAACATCAAGTGTCTGTAAAGTTCTAAACCTTAACTTGGGAACAATATACGCCCGTGTACACATTAGTCAGATGGAATTTGACAGTAAGTCTTTTGCATTTAAAACAGTATCAGTTACAGATGTGCGCGACGAATATATCTCAAGTTAGGATTTAGCTCTTCATGATGAAGTAAATGTAAGAACCACCAACCTTCTGACTCTTATTAACATTTGCAAATGTAAATATGTAATGGTTTGCAATAAAAGAAGAATCAACTGCTTCAGGTGGATTTTTTCTGCTTCTTCTTTTCTGCCTCTTCTTCTTTCTCTTTTTCAATCTCAGCAACCAGGTTCTCAATTTCCTTAGATTCCAAAATCTGTAAAACAAGCAAGAAAAGCTCCTATTAATTAACAGACACGAAACATAAAAGCTGTATATAGTTTTCTGAAAGGTTACCTTCAGTGGTTGATTCCGTCTGATTACTGCAAGTTCAATATTTTTGCCTCCTGACTGGACAACCTGTAACAAATTAGATTGTGATGAAAAGTGGTCAAATAACTCCAAAGAACCAGTGTTTCTACTCATGTCTACATTAAAGTGGGGGTAGGACACGGTTTATGCGTTTCGAAGAGGGAAATTAAATCAGCATTATTACATTAATGGTTGAATTTAGAAAATTTAACCCTGGATTGAAAAGCTTTACATGACCAAATGATTATATGGCAAAATAAGATGTATAAGTGGTATACAGCTCATTTACAGTAAAACAAATTACATAACTAGATTAACAAGCTGGTTAAATATTTTGTAATGCATTTTTTTTTGCTGTTAAGTAATTGTTCAGTGTATAGCTGATACATAATGGTGAAGTACTGCTTCATGCATTTGTTCCAAAAAAAAAAAAAAAAAAAAAATCCAAAAACTAATAATCAAAGTGAAAGATGTGACCATGAAAAGACTGCATGTGACCTTACCTCAAGCAAGGCTTTAATTGCCAACTTGATTGCCTCATTGTCCCCAGCAATGGCCTCATCTGTATAATTCTTCTCCAGGAACTCCCTCACAGTTTTGGCACTGCGGCCAATTGCATTTGCCTGATGTTTTACAATTGAACACAATAACGTAGAATTTAATTTTATATAATGTACTGATATTTTGCTGGTTGTCTGAGATGAACAAAAAACAAACTCACTGACCTTCCATGCATGGTACGTTCCTGAGGGGTCAGTCTGATACAGCCTTGGAGTCCCATCATAGTCGAAGCCAACAATTAAAGCAGAGATGCCAAACGGTCTACGTCCATTGCTTTGAGTGTAGCGCTACACATAAGGGCAATACACAGGCAACTTTAAATGGTAATTCTTACAAATACACAACAAGTCAGTTTATGGAGAATTACATTTTTTTAGTTTCTTAACAGAGCATACATATAATATAGTTAGGGTCTAAAAGGAATGTCTGCCAAGTGGCAAATACAGTAAATTTTGGGTTTGGTGGATAAATAAATTTGGGTCACAAGTAAGGTGGCTCTCACTGTGCTACAATTTTTATGTGTACTGACTGAGGCTAATGTGACTCTCTGTCCACCTTATATACTCAAATTCTGGTATCTACTGTTATCCATGGCCCTGATAAATTATCCAAGCCATTAGGACAAAGCACCGGCAGAATAAAACAAACTTTGTTGCAGTTCATGCTGTTAAAACCATGGTTGCATAGTTGTGTACATTAGCTCTCCCAGCCTGAGATACATGTCCATAGCACACTTCTAACAGGCAATGCTGAGATAAAAAGGAAGACTAACATAGAAATAACCTGTCAGTGATACCTGATCTAAGTATTTGGGTCAGTATGAGGGCAATGGAGTGTCCCAACTCCAAAGGGGCACACCATGAGACTGTCAAACTTCCACCAGACTCTATATTTCCAGCAGAGCTTTTTACACCAGATGCTCACTTGTGTTATTCTGACTACAGGCTCTATACAGCTGTTCTGCTACACTACAAATCAATGACTGACAGTAACTAAAAAGTGTAATTCTATGAAAATCTTCAAAATAAAATTAAGTTGTATGTTTGACATTGTGTTTTCAGAATTATCCCTTTAAAGTGACACTAGAGATGAGTATGCATTTAACTAACCTTATCAGGAGTGCAATGCTAAATAATGTGTGATCCAATTTAAATATTGGCCCCAACATGGCAAAATACAATGCACATAGGCTATTTTTGGCACATTTCGTCAGTTTACCTGCCATTGGCAGGTGAGCCAGAAGGTTAATTTTGAACCCCAGAATATATCATAAAAGTACCTGTTTCAGTGTAGCTATGTAGCGTGTGATGTATTCCACGGTCACTGGGTCCTCAACAGTTAGCCTGTGGCTTTGGCATTCAACCCGGGCTCTGTTTATCACAATACGGGCATCTGCTGTCAAGCCTTAAATAAAGCAAAAGGTTAAATAGTTAGACAATATATGAATACAAAAAAAGAGAGTTTATGACAACTGATTCAAGATAGCAAAGTCTCAAGTCAGCCTGTTGAGATTTTAAATCATCGTAGTAATAATAATAATAATGTTACAATTAAATGAGCTGGTGAGGCCAGTTTTCTACTGTTTGAGATTTTGATGAAGATAAGATGACATCACCTGTCAAATAATTTCATCCTACGGAGCACATTTTTCCAGCTAACCTCTATTGGTACAAGTGATTTTCATTAATATCTTTGTATATTTCGGTATTATGCTTTGTGTCATTATTTATGTCAAATCTTCCCTATGAAATTTTAGTTTACAAAAGCTAAAAGACAAGCAATGTCATATTTATTGGTGTGTTCCACTGTTCAGTGACAATAAACAGCTCCTTTAATGCCTTTTACTAGTATTTTATTAGTGACATAAAATGTACAGAAGTAAGAAAAAAATAATTACACTTATTTGTATGACATTTACCTGTCACCAAAGTTTCAATGTTATAACAGCCTGTGTCACAGTAAAACTGATGAGTAAAAAAAAGCAAAAAAAAAAAAACAAGTTTGTTGGTTGAGGTACCTGCAAACGCCATACAGACATGCTCGTCAAGGGCGCAAATCTTGCGGACTGTCCTCTCCTCCTGCAACTTTGCTACAGATTTCTTCTCAACACCAAGAACGACAATGTCTTTACCCCTGATACCCACCTACAGAAACATATAATACAAAATTATAGTCAGTAATCACATGTTGGCTTGACAAAAAATAATAAAAGCCGTGGTACAATTTAAGAGCAGGTTTTGAGAACTGTCCATTAAATGACCTAAAGGGCTGAGGGTCTACTTCAGTAAGACTTTCTGTCTCCAGGTTTGTATAACTACAACATCATGACTTATTCCGTACGCCCTCTAACTGTAACCCATGTTGGATGACAATCCGCGTAACTACAAACACTGCCTAACATATAATAACAAACAGAGATGCATCTTATTTTGGCAAGCCATTCAAACTGTAAAATCATGTGTGAAAAACATCATAATACTAAAACCTGCTCATAGATCTTAAAGATGGTTTGGTTACACCGTCCAAAATTGTGCTAGAATTACGAAGTGTATTACTGTTTATCTTTCAATTATTAGCAAACGTGCCCACATCCTATTCTAACTGACGCATCTATAGGGCATGGACAGGCAGAACAAAATATAACTTGAGTCCCTATTATTGTTTCCAAAAACTTGGCCAACTTTATCGTTTACTTCACTGACTAAGATTAGCGTTAGCATAATGAAACTGAAACTATTGTCAGAGTGACACAGCGACAAAATGAATGTTCGTGTTACTTTTAGCATGTTCAGTTTATAGGAATACTATAAGCATCGGGAAGTCTCACTTTCTCTCCATCAAACAACCCCATAATATGACAGTGTTTAACTGTAATGGATAACAGAAAAAAACAAACAACTACAATTAGGAGCAGGAAGAAAGCATGCTAGCTGATTGGCTAACTACGGCAGTACTTGCTAAGGTTCGCTCGAGTTGTGAACATTTTACAACTTACCGCTGTGGAGCCTTTCTTTACCGCTTCTTGCGCATATTCAACCTGGAAAAGATGGCCATCCGGAGAAAAGACAGTAATAGCTCTGTCATATCTTGCCGCCATTGTCCTGCAGCACACGTACAATCAGAAGAAAAAAAAGACTGAATTTTCCCTAAATGATTCAGCTAGTTAGCAAGAGCGGCTCGTCTGCATGAGTTACAAACTACGCTTGCGCGTCACCTCTGAACTCGGGCGATACCAATCCATGGGTCTGCAACCCACAACGCCTACACCCAAAAGAAAAAAAATAGAATTGAAAAAAAACGTATCGTGTTGATTTTTAAAATAACATTTTATATGAGCAAGTTTTACCAGTTTCAAAATCAAGAGAAATTTGGCTAAATTTCTATATTACTTCTTCATTACTCCCCAATCTATACTTCAAGCCACTTTATGTGTGATAAAAGCCGATGAAAACACAATTTAATGAAAAAGAAATGTTGGTTACTGTTACCTAAATATGACTAAGACATATTTTTATATTTTATGTACATGTAAACTTCAGCTAGGGTGCCCCTCTTTGTTGAACAGTCCCGTGGCCTTCAGGACTAAATCCAGACTGTTCCACTGTCTCAAAAACAGGGGAAACTGTGATTTTATGTAAGTGAAATATTTCTGCTTTTCTCCAAATGAATACACCTTTGGAATTTCATCAGTTTTTTCAAACATATAATGAAACAATATGCCTCCATGACCACATAAATAAAGTTACACATAAAACCTATTTTGAACTACTGTATACTCCCCCCTAAACGGACCACTGCATTGCAAAATTGCATCCTCCTATTCTGAACTGTTTGATCGGAGTTCTACCGATTTGTTAAGTGTGTTAGCTACATTTGACTTTTATGATCTAGCTTACTTTCAGTTTATACAGTGTTACCATGTCGGTGGCGTTTGCACCTCACAGGCAGCGTGGGAAGGGTGATATAACACCCGCTGGAATACAAAAGGTAATTCATCTTTTTTAGCGCGTCGCAGAATGGAGGCTGTGGTATCAGACGCTGCTAGCCGTTGAGCTAATAAATGTAGTATAGCCCATCCATGTCTAACTGTGAATAGATCGGGCACTGTGTACAGGGTCAGAGCGCGGTGAATACGAACCTCTGTGGAGTTGAGACGCCATGTGTTAGCGACGACTCTTAGGGCGATTTCAAAGACTAACGCATAATTGTATATTCAATGAATGAAGGCCCCGCGGGTTTGTTAGCTGAGGACAGCTAACTAGCAAGACGCGTCTTTTGTTAGCTAGAAAGGCACAATCACATTTCACAAAACGCCCCCCCTACATCCCCTGATGTTGTTTAATCAAAACCAAATGTTCACCACCAAAGCCAGTAGTAACCACAATATAGCCATTACGTTTTATAAAATAAAATGTACTGTTAAAGATAACATTAACACGTGATGTTGCGTTAAATCTCTGCTTTCACTGTTGCAGTTACTTGACGAGAACAACCAGCTCATCCAATGTATAATGGACTTCCAAAGCAAAGGCAAAACGGCTGAGTGCTCACAGTAAGTTATGGAAGTCTTGTTGTACTAACATCTTTCTGAAATGTCAAGTTTCCAAAACTTTTAATTATGTCCCTCACTTTAAAAGGTATCAACAGATGCTGCACAGAAATTTAGTATACCTGGCCACAATAGCAGACTCAAATCAGAACATGCAGTCTCTCCTTCCTGCGGTGAGTATTAGTCCACGTTATTTGTTGTGGTTGAGTGAATTGTTAAACACTGTAGATGTCTAATGATATAACTCTAATATTGATGAACAGCGAGAGCTTTGCTTTTACATCTGTATTATTTTTACATCATGTTTGACACCAGCTCTAGTTTGTCATTTTCTGTTGGTTTTTTTTTTTGTTTTTTTTAAAATAAAGTTTCTTTGTATGATTAGGGCTCTGATGTTTCTAGCAAAGCTGATATGAGTTTGTTTTTTGTCTTTCATTTACCTGCAGCCACCCACTCAAAACATGCCCATGGGCCCTGGTGGGATGAACCAAACTGGACCTCCCCCTCAGCCTCCTCATGGTCACAACATGCCCTCTGAGGGTATGGTAACTGGTGGCCCTCCAGCTCCACACATGCAGACCCAGATGAATGGACAGATGCCTGGTAGGTGTCCTGCCCCCCCGGCCCTCCCTCATTTCTCCATTTCTCTCTTTTTTTTTTTTTCTTTCCCCTCTTCTCCCTCAGTCTCTGTCTCACTTGGGTTGCCTAGCAACAGCACAGAACTGTGAGGGAGGTCGGTCTCCTGGAGGATGATGTCACCTATTTACCAGCATTGGTGGTCTTAGACTTCCAGTCTGGTTGTTAATGATGTTTTTCTCTCTTCAATTAGAAATATTTATTTATATTAATACTTTGTTCTGTTTACATACATTGCATTTTAATATCTGTCAAAACTTCAATAGATGGTATGAAACAAAACAAGAATTCTTTCTGTACAACACAAGGAATATATGATGTCAGGAAGGTCCTTTATTCCCTGGAATAGATCATGTATCTTGAATATACATTTTTGCAATTTTAGTGAAGCTGTGATGAAGTCTGTTGCAGTGCATAAACATGGGTTATTAAAAAAAAAAGAAAAAAAAGAGCTCCTTTTCTTAGATGCTGCTGCTTCCCAGAAAAGGTTGTCACTTGTGAATGTAACCTATTGGTTTTAAAAAGGATATGATTTCTATCTCTGGGTCATAAATGTTGAGGCAATTTTCTTTGTTTATTTGATTGTTTACATTTAGTTCTTTCTTTTAGTTGAGTATTATTTGTGTATTGTGGTACAATTGCTGTTTACATATGTAAATCTCTGCTTGTAATTAGTATGAGGCTGGACAGTGCACTTAATGTGACTGATTATGTAAAATAACCCTATTTTCTAAATGCATTTTATTTTAGGGAAATAATAAATCAATTCTGCTGTGTTTTTATAGGACCTAATCACATGCCTATGCAAGGTCCAGGCCCCGGCCCTAACCAACCCCCAAACATGCCCAGCGGCTCCATGAATATGCCCCCCAACAGCCATGGCTCAATGGGTGGCTACAATCACACCGTCCCTTCTTCCCAAGGCATACCAGCGCAGAGTCAAATGAACATGACCCAGGGCCAACCCATGGGAAACTATGGGCCTCGGCCAAACATGAACATGCAGCCTAATCAAGGTAAACAATCCATTGTAATTTTCTGCCTTTTTAATGGCATTTGAGTGCAGCTTGAGGTCTTACTTCACATCATTCTGTTGAGTTTTGATCACATTTACTGTTTGATTTTACTTGCACAAACACCCTTGGTGTACATCAGGCCCCATGATGCACCAGCAGCCTCCCTCCCAGCAGTATAACATGCCTCCTGGTGGTGGTGGGCAGCATTACCAAGGTCAGCAGACCCCAATGGGCATGATGGGCCAGGTCAACCAAGGAAACCACGTCATGGGGCAGAGGCCAATGCCACCCTATAGGCCCCCACAGCAAGGTATGCCCCATAGAGTGTGTCTGTCAAGTGTGCAAGTTGTGAGTGTTAGTCTTTCTTTTCCCTAACCCTCTCCCTGCATTTCTTACTCTTTTTTTTCCCCCTCTAAATTCCTGTATTTTCATTTCTGTTCCTCGTATAGACATCTTGAGGCCTTAATTTATAATCTTCAGTAACTAAAAATTAGTCAAGTGATCAAAAGAAAGATTTCTAACAAGACCTTGCAGCAGGGAGTCCAACCTCTCTCCTCTTCCCCTCACACAACCTTTCCAACAACACCTTGTATCTACTTGTATGTATGTTGTGTGTATGTGTGTATAGGACCCCCTCAGCAGTACCCAGGGCAGGAAGACTACTATGGGGACCAGTACAGTCACGCAGGACAGGGAGCCTCAGAAGGTAGGAGAAATGGAAAAAGAAAAACAAAAAAGAATCAAACCCAGGAGTTGTGTTAAAACACAAATGATGCAAAGAGACTGTGAAAAGCCAATCTATCAGTTTCTTCATTATTTTCTGGGAAATCAAAGTGACCTTTAGGTCTAAAGAAGTATGTATCTCAGTTTGAGCATCCTCATGTCAGCATTAATCTCACAGTGAAAGAAGCTGCAATCCATAAACCTTCATGGAATACCATCCCCTAGTTATGCCAGGTACTCTATCTGTTTTTGTCAAAGAGAAGTCAGGGACAGAGTTCTGTGTGAGTCTTGGTGGTTGAAGTTATTAAAGCACAAAGTTGTATTTACATTTTTAGAAGAAAACTGTTATTCTTTCACGCTATCGTGTTTGTGCAACAGGACCACCTTTCATACATTTACTACCCCCTATGTTACAGTGGCTCTTAACTTTTCTGTTCTTGCCCAGAAAATAATGCTTGTGATTTGCAGAGGAGCAACAGTAGTGAATAATAAAGCCACCCGGTATTGTGGAGTAATAAATTTCGTCTTTTTTCCTCACTGGTGGTAGTGTTATATTTTACATTACCAAAGTAAAACCAAACTCCTTCTCTTTCCTTGTTCAATTAACATTACCTTTTATGTTTATTGTGTTTTGCTTTTTCCTTTACTGACTGCACTGTTTTCTTTGACCTTTGAAACACACAAATCCCTTTTTTTGTATAAAACACTATAAGCTATAATGATTGCTGCTTATAGGACACAGACTTTTATAAACCTCTGATGTCATTAAAATGCTGTTTGTACAGTTCAGCCTAAACTACTAATTTACTTATCCTCATGTTGTCTTAATTTTGAGGTCATGGAGAAAACCAAAGTTTCCAGCCACTACATTTAAATAGTTTATTATTAATTCCACAGCATTAAAATCCTGGAATGTGTAATTTACTGTCTTTTTTTTATTTTCTCTTCAACTATGACCGTTGTTCAACTTTACATAACATAATTTTTCTGCTGTTCATGTTCCGGGAATGGAGAGTAGAATTTTTAGAATTTGTTGTTACCCAGCATTGGCTGGGGATTAAAATAAATACGGTTTTCTGAGTGTCATGCCTACTTTTTATGTTAATGTGGTAAAATTATTTCAGCATTTCCACTATAATTTCTCATAGCTGCTATTTTTCCAGCCAAGATTGTATTGCAGTCAAAGGTCCCTTCATATTTCCTCAAGATAAAAACCCTGTCCTTTTCTTACAGTTTTTCCTCTTCCTTTTTTTTTTTTTCTTTTGTTACCTTTTAACTATTTTATTACCTAAACCATGACACTTTAAAAGTAAATGCATGTTTTTAAAGATTGCTTGTCGTGTGTGCTGTAATTGTCAATATGTGGCTTACATTGCCTGATGTTACTCCCTTAAGGTAATGCCCAGTACGGCCAACAACAGGAAGCGTACCAGCAAGGCCCCCCTCAGCAGCAGGGCTACCCTCCCCAGCAGCAGTACCCGGGTCAGCAGGGCTACCCTCCACAGCAGCAGGGTTATGGTAAGTTTCTACCCCCTCTTTGCCCTGCAGGAGGCACTAGTAGCTCTCTCTTCTTTTTTTTTTTTTTTTTTTTCTTTTGGTTCCTGCCTTTTTAAGTATTGAATAATAATTCTTCCTGAGTGAGTTGGTGGTTGCTGCCCCTTGGAAATGTAGTCATGCCAAATGCATGTCAAGACATCATCAAGAGCAAGGAATTAAAGGAGCACCTTAATGAATGGATTGGGGATTGGAGTTTGGTGGAAGATAAATTTAATCAGTTGTGGTGTCTGGCACCGCATTAGCATTTCTCCTGGTGCTTTAGTTTGATATGACACAGACTTTTGACAGAGTGGGAGAGCAGCTTTGGCTGAGGGGCACAGACACTGGGCAAACTGTGTCATGAGTGGCAGCCAAACATTTTTGACGTTCTTACATTCAGGCATAGTCAAGAAATATGCGAACTCCAAATATCCCCCCCAAAAAAGTATGCTACATGATATTATTTACGTTTGTAAACTGATGCATGATTACTTTTTCCAGTTGTAGGAAATTGTCTTAAAATACATAAAGGTATTTTATCTGTTATGACTTGAACTGGGCATCTTGCAATTGTCAGTAATTGCAAATAGTCTGGAAAACAAACATTCTCCAGTTTCTTTCAGATTCATACATTGTCTTGGTATGGGGTCTTCACAGTATGATAAGTATCCCAGGAAATATTACAGCATCACAGCATATGAAACACAGTTGTTTATTATTGTAGGTCTGTGACTAAAAGGAATCAAGGTAGAAATTTAGATTGGAAAAGTGGCTGAATATTGAAAATATTTTTGAAGTGTATGTACTAAAAATCTTCCTTTTTGAAGACGAATAAGAAAGCTGTTCATCGCTTGTCGAGCAATGGAAAATCTCTTCAGAAATATATAGATTCAACTCTGCTTTGTTTTTTTTGTTTTTTTTCATTAGGAACAATTGAACATTTCATACATCAAGATAGTCTGGTTTTTTTTTTTGGGGGGGGGGGTTCACAATGACCATAAAGTCACTAGTAATTAAAAATGTATTTTTACAAAAGTATAATTTACATTTAACTAAAGGAAATGAATATCATTGAAAAAAGCTAATTTATTCCGTTGGTTTATATAAAGTCTGATCTTAATGAACGATACCATTTCAGGCCAAGATTTCCATTGTTCCATCTCGTTCCTTTCTTAAAACAAATGGCTGTTTCTTCGTAACAAATATATAGTGAATCACACGAATCCAGGCTTCAACCAGGGCCTTTTAGACGCCATCCATTTCTTTAATCTGTCCTTAAATTTTGCATTTTAGAGGTAATGCAAACACAAATGAGGTTCTCCATTTGGTTGTCAATACCTTAGAAAAGCAGGTGTCCATAGAACAAAACCCATCAGTTTTTCTACCACAGGGCATCATACAACAGTATATCATGACATTCCTAATTCATGGATTCTGGACTGGCAACGAGAGTAACCGGAATTAAATAAATTCCTATCTTTAATATTAAAAACATATTTGCAGAGTTTATCTAAATCGATGCATTTTTTAAAATCATCCATTTTGAGCAGTATTTTATACTGTGTGTCTTATAACATATCTGGAGGCGATCTTTTAAAGCATACAGTGTTTAAAAAAAGTTTGACATGCAATCATAGTATTGGAGCGCCTTCCTGTCTTGTGTCTTTTTCTTCCTCATCCAATTTTTCAGCAGAGCCTTCCATCACTCACACTCCGTCTCCGTCTGAGCTCAAGTTAGTAATGAGCAAGCGGAGAGGCAGAGGCTGTGAGGTGAGATCCATCTGGCACACACACGCTTCCTCTCACAGGCCCCCACAAGGTTACGCTCAACAGCATCAGGCATTACGAGAGCCTAACGATGCTGCGTGGGCCTCATTTGACTTCAGCCCCAGTCAGGCTTTACTCGGTCGTTCACTGCTCCTGCATAGATTGTTGCGGTGTACGGGGGCTGATGGAGGGATTTTTGTTTTGGTTTTTTTTTTTGTTTTTTTTAATGAAGCTTGCTTCGTTAATGAAGACCAACAGAATCTCCTTGATGTCTCCTTGCATTAGGGAACGGCTGGCTCCAACCTGACTCACTTACTCTCTTTCATTACTGAGTCAAGCGTTGTGGAGGCAGTCTAAACAAATGGGCCTGACACATTCACCATCCTCTCTTTGTCATACATCAGCCTTTTTTATTACAGCCCATTAGTGGTGGTAAACTAACAGGGATTCCCTTGAGGTCTCACAATAACAGGTAGGAGATGGAAACGGTTAATGAGCAAAACTATGACCATTTTCAACCTGAGTATGAGTTTTCCGATGCCCCCCCTCTTTAAAGAGATGTTAAAATCAAGAATAACACAATAAGCTACTCCTTTATTGTAATGTGGCAACAGGTTGTGCTTTACTATTATTCGGTGCTCATCAAAATATTTTCATCAGTTTCAGAAAATGACAGTAAAACCTGTTTCTTAATGAAAATGGATATTTGACCAGTATTCCCATTTTCCATGCAACAGTGCATATTCCTATTAATGTAAAACATTTCCACTGGGGCAGATGTGCTTGACTGTGCAATCTCAGCCTCCCTCTTTTAACTCTACAACTACCACCGTGAAAACATTGATGTTTGTGGATATCTAAAATGTTATGTTCAGAAGTAGCTTTGTTTCTCCTAACCAGAACTGTTTTCTTTTTTTGAGGGGGGGGGCTGCCATACAGTCTTACTCCAGCAGATTGGGGCTTACTATGTATACATGTTCATGGATCCATCTTCCCTAGAAACACAAGTGATACTTGTAATTTCTACATGTTTTAATGGGTAAATCCTGTACTTGTAGCATACCCTAAATCACAAAAGAATATGCTGTTAACATGACCTGCATCAAATTTGGAATTTTGTCACCTTCTGAATAGTAGTGGGATATAAGAGTGCAGAATTTGCAAATAAAGACCATCTTTCTGCAGCTCTCTCCTCTCAGTCCAAATCAAGGTTATTAGCATTAAAGGAAACAGAAAGACGAAGACTAGAATTAAAAAAAAAACAAAAAACATTTTCGTCAACTGAAATAAATAAAAACTGTAATTAAAAGAAAAAAGTAACTAACTGAAACTGTACTGTGTGCTTACAAAACTGAAACACATAAAAAATTACAGACAAAATTCCCTTAATTTTCGTTTTTGTCAATGTTATGTTGATATGAAATCGATTTATTTACATATGGTGCTTCACGGTCTGTTACATCTCGTCACTCATCATTTAAAGTCGGCTTTTCGTCCCCACTCTACCTGACAACATGGAGACTAAAGTTGGGAGAACGCAGCAGAGTCATGTATGGGATGTCTTTGAATATGACAGCGAGGAAGATAGAAGATAGGAAAAATCTAAAACTGAGCATTTAGGAAAAAACAAAAGCTAATCAAAACTAGCAATCCTGCTCTAAAAACTGATTCAAACTAACTGAAATAGAGGGGAAAAAAGTCAAAACTAAAAAATAAAACTAAACTATAATGTAAAATCCAAAACTACTATAACCTTGGTCCAAATCAATGTCACTTCACTTTATTATAGAACCGAATCTGATCAGTGATTGGTGAGTGTAGCTGTCAATCACATACTGTACTTCACCTCCCTACCTGTCTGAAAACATCTGTGATTCCACAAAATAAAGACACCACGGAGTAGATTTTCTACAACGTGAATGCACAGGCAGGGAGTAAATGCAGTGATTGCTCTTGCATAAATCAGACACTAACTCAAATATATTCATCAATATAGAAAAAAAAAATAATGCAGTTTACCTAGATAGATTTTACACTTAGAAGTTGGTGTACAATACAAGGATATATGAAAAAAAAAATATATATACATTTACACAGTCCTTTGTTGATGTTAGTTAAACAATTCAAGCAGTTCTCTCAGACCAACTGAATAACACACTCTGGAAGGAAATTTCAGAATTTTTGCCCAGTGAGTCTTAAAAAAAAAAAAAAAAAAAAAAACTATCAAGTACTGCATATCATGTTTTCTTGAATGGAGCTAATGCTTTTGGTCATCTTTGTGCGTAGGTGAAAACTGTGTTACGACCCCCAAAAACTTTTAAAATTCAAGAGCATCCAGTTGGTTGTTTTAGTTGAACCACACTGGCATTTAACCTAACGTGTCCATTGTGTAGGCAGGATCGTAGCATATAAATGATGCTTTAACTTTTCTCTGTGGCTTTATATATATTTGAAGCTTATGTAATATTCAGCTAAGTTGTCTGTTTTTTTTTTGTTTGTTTTTTTTCTTGTCTTCTTCTTCTTTTTTTTTTTTCTTTTAAATATAGGTCCCTCCCAAAGTGCCCCAGGACAGTATCCCAACTATCCTCAGGGGCAGGGCCAGCAGTACGGGGCCTACCGCCCTCCTCAGCCTGGACCCCCACAAGGCCAGCAGCAACGCCCTTATGGCTATGACCAGGTGAGTATATCAGCAACAACAGACAGTCACAGAGACTTGAGGTTGTAGTTTGACACTAATTGGGTTTTATTACATGATTTAGTAGTATATTGTGTGTAGACCAGAGAAGTTAGATACTACAGGTAGTATCATATGCATGCTGTCATCATATTGGGTGTTTAAGCTGTTTCCAAAATAGTCTGTTACTGTTGTTTTTGTACTTGTTAAGTCAAATCTAACGTATGTATCCTGGCTAATGTGGTAATGCCAGTACAGTGAAATATGAGGGCTTTACAAGGGGTTCTTCCTTAAACTTGATGAGAGTGCTCTGCTGTTCAAAGGAAGATCTATTTGTTGCCCTGTACTTCCTGTGGTCCTATGTGGGTGCCACAGCTACACTTTGATATCTTTATCTTTGAATATTCAGGGGCACATGAGGAAATAAAGGCCCGGGGAATTGAACCCCTGACTAGCTCTGTAAGAAGCAAAGGTAATGGTTGCTGTGAAGACCTCAACGTCCAATCTAGACGTTTGAACACTTAGCCTTAATTTGCATTTGTTATGTTTCTTCTGTCTCTTTTGTTGTCTTTATCTTTCCTCCATTTTTTCCTTTTGTCCTTCTTTTTTTTTATGTTGACAGTTTTCATTTAATTTGTTCTTCTTTTATTATGTTGGTAACCAGGGGTCGAATTGTAAGTCTTGAGGTCCCAAACACAGCCTTTTTAGTGTTCAGAGATACAGTCAAAAGCATGTTTGGCCATGTCATGAATCTCTGTAATTAACAGTGCTGGATTAGTTGGCTATTATGCTTTTGATAAATTTCATACCCTTGAAATCAAATCATATTTACATTAAACACTAGAGCTAAATTTGTTCTCAGTATATTTGTGATTGACGCCAAACACATACTTCGACCCCTGTTCTAGAAATGCATCAATTACTGCTGTTTTTACACTGAATTTGTCTGGATAAAATCTATTATCTAATAGTAAAGTAGGGAATATCGTCCTTTGCCATCCTGTTGCTGATACCTGAGGTGTCCAGATTGAATTTAGAGCTCACAAGCTGAGGTCATGCTGCCACCTGCTGGTCAATACCAGAAAATGCAGTCATAAATCATGGTTTGCAGTATGTGGTTAAAATCACAAATGTTTCTTTGCACTCTTTGCACTTAAATTTTGTAATTGCCTTTTTATATTTATTTATTTTTTTTAAATTGTGTGTTTTGAGAACATAAGTAACACAATGCTATCACATCTCTATCCACAGGGGCAGTATGGAAATTACCAGCAATGAGAGATGGTCACAGCAACCCACACAGCTCTGCTCTGATCTCTGAGCTTTGACCTCTGGTCAAGTGTTAAGCAGCCTTTAATGACGGTTGCATCTTACAGAGATTCTCTCAGACCGAAAATATACAGTACTCAAAAACATGATCACCCCCTCTTCCCCCCCTTTGGGCCCCTATCCTTGCCTATAAAATGTGTTCAGTTCATGTATTTTGACTTGATGTCAAAGTCGGTGACTCACCCTCTGGTCCACTGTTTCAAAGCAGCAATGCCTTAAAAAAAATGGAACTGCCTTATCCTTTAGCATTGCAGATTGTGAAATGGGCTAACAAAATTTTGGATATTGGAGATGATTTAAATGTACAGTTTAATCTATTACGGTTCATTATTTCTCTAACCTTCAGCACCCTGTCAATAAGAAGCAATAATGCCAGCAGTAGGGAAATATGTGGGGGCTTAAAGACATAATGCACCTGATGAACTTCCCGCTAGGCCATGGTACATGTCTCGATGTATGTGATGATGTAAAAATATATTTTATGCTTTTTAGATCAAGCTAACTTTGTATAAGACAAAACTAGTACTAAAGCTGTGTTGTTTATTTCATGAAGTGTATGTGTCAATGTTTTTTATGATGAACCCATCCAGCACTTGTTTTTCTTTTTGTTTTGTTATTTTCTTTTTTGGGGTTACATGGTAGAACTGTGGGATTGGATCTGCTATATTGATCACATGGACACTGTATGAGTTCTTTTGTGAGAAAACGGTCAATTAATAGAGATGCAGAGAATTCCCCTTAACAACAGAAGTAAACAGCACCTAGAACTTAATGACCTAAGCTCTGGGAAATGTTTCAAATGTTATAAAGCATGTAACCAGTGCTGTACCTTTTGTCTAGCTGTGTTTTTAAGTTGGTGAACACATTAGCTGACAGATAAAAGGCTATTGCCTTTATTTGACACGTACCCAACATGGTAATATGTAGCCACTGCAGATTGTAAGTCTATGCTCCCAAGAGCCATCTCTTCTCTACAAGCACCTCAGTCTTGTCCATTGACTGCAAAATGGTGAATGGGAAAGATTGCACTCGGTATTATAAATATTTCCAAGTACATTATTTTGTTAGTCTTGACAATGCTGGAATACCCTTTTCCCTTTGAATAAACGTATAAGTTGATGTCATTCAAATAGTGTTGTGTGTGAATAATAAAGATTGTTACTGTCAAAT
Source organism: Ostorhinchus rueppellii (assembly GCA_030068375.1). Classification (NCBI taxonomy): domain Eukaryota; kingdom Metazoa; phylum Chordata; class Actinopteri; order Kurtiformes; family Apogonidae; genus Ostorhinchus; species Ostorhinchus rueppellii. The sequence goes on along the minus strand of JAQQZY010000010.1, from coordinate 18,906,855 downwards.
ATGTAACATAAGATGTGAAAATAATGTTCTGCAGTTGATTCCTTAATTTCACAGTAACAACTGGTTGTGCAGTTTTATATCACTGGCTTGATATCTGTTTTATGGTGCATACCTTATTGATCCCATATGTACAGCAGCATAAAGAGGAGGGCCTCATTTTCCTCTGATATTGTTTATATGGCTGTTTTAATATTTTGCATTCTGCACCCCATTGAAGTGGTGGTCACATTTGTGTTCATTGCATTGTATAACTGTACATTATAATAAAATGAAAGAATCTTTAATATACTCTGACTTGTGTTATTTATATTTAGCGTTGTATCACAATAACATTTAATCCAAACAGGAATCATTCATCAAAATCATTCATCCTGAAGAAAAGATAAACAAGATGTGCACGACTGGTGCCGTCATAACCTGACAGTATGATCTAATTGTTTTGTCTTCATCTCCTATCTTGTAGTCAGTTTCCAACTGATAATGACCCTGCCCTACTCAGCAGCATGTCTGCTTTGTCCAGATGCATCCAGAGAGGTCCAGAGCACATTTACACCCAAAATTACCTTCCATGTCCCTCTTTCCCCTTCTGCTCCCTCCAGAGAGGGAGAGGGACTACCTGTCACATTGGGGGGAGTGATACAGATGGTACACCAGATGTGTGGCCAAAGCACGTGATGGGAGAGTGGTGTTGGTGTTAAGAGGGCCACAGACTGCTTGGGTCGCCTCGGTGCCAGTGATGAGTGTTTCTGGGAGTGTAAATGTGGGCGAGTGCAGCAGATGTGCTCTAAAGAAGGGCATGATTTGTCAACTTTTTTGAGCGCTCTCGTGTTTATAGACACACATGTATCTACTATATGTTCTTGTGTTTTTATCTGTGTACTCTATCTATCCTGTGGTTTAGTGGCATCTTATAGTCACCCCACCATCCTGCTGCTCCACAGCTGGCCGCTCCACCCTTCCCAGCTGCCACTGGGGCTCCCCCTGGCCCCTCCACTTGGCAGAGCTGGCGTTTTGGGCGCTCCCCCACCAGTCCTCCCTGGCAGCTGCTGCCCTCAGCTGCGCTCTCGCAGACGGTATTGGGGTCGGACAAAGTCACTCCTCCTGTGACTGTGTCTGGGGCCATTGGGGGAGAATGAAGAGGTGGCAAGGAGACTCTTACCTCTGATAAAAGTTCTCTTTTAAATGCTTGTCAATTCAACTCAAGTATAAGCAAAGCAGTGATGGAATCCAGAAGTATTAGTGTTTGATGCTCTAGCAGTGAAGTTTCAAATGGCTTTGGAGGAAAGCATTACTCCATGCATGTTTTGTGATGGCAAGGCAAATAGTGAAGTGGCAGCATCATTTAAGAGGATGATTATCTTGTTCAATATTTTGATAATTATAATTCAGGGCACCTTTCAGAGGAGGCTCCTAACCACTGAGGGGAAAATGACATTGTGATCATAGCTGGCAGGCAAGATGTGATTTCTCTCTCTCTCTCTTTCTTTCTCTCTCTCTTCCTCTCTCTCTCTCTCTCACTCCCACTAACTCTCCCTTTCACTCTCTCATACACACACTCTCAGTGTGACAGAAAGTCTATGGGGAGGTATAAGAGGTAGTTATGGGGGGAATGCAGCAGCCTCCACAGTTTAATTGGAGATGTGTCACACTAAATAAATGGTGCAAAAACAAGCGCTGACTGGAGGCTTGAGGGAGGGGCCCTGGGGATGCAGCCTGTTTTATTGGGCAGGAGCTTTGCACCACTCCAGGGTGAAACGGGGCTATGCACTGCTGAGATAGCCTCCAACCACCAAACCACTAGGCCTCCCAAAGACTACTGTGGAGGAAAAGACAAAGGCATTCATTTCACTCCACTGAAAAAGCATCTTACTGGTGCTGGGGAGAAGGTGTGCATGAACTTGGTGACCCATTTGTTCCTCCTCCAATAAGGATCGTATCATTTTCCTCATCTGCAATTTCAATTTCTGCACGCTGGTGAACCAATCCATAATTGTAAAATCTTGAGCAAATGCTGTCTGCCTCACTTGCTGCAAGATCCAATGTATGCCAATTTATGTTTTGAGGAAACTGCAGCCAACAGCCTCCAGCCAATCCCATTTTCCTGTCTAATCCATACATGACCTCTAAGTTACCAGGAGAATGTATTTTCCAATATTCTATCAATGTTGATATAAGTGTTGTCTCGCTTCGCTCATGCAATGTGTGGGTCTGTGCACCGTGGAATACAGAGTTCATGGCATGAGTTTTGATTTACCTCTACAGTGTGCCGCAGTAATTGGATGTGACACCATTCTCTCTTCTCTCCCTGGGGGATATAACAGGAATCTGACTATTATGGCCCCAGTCATGAATATGTCAGGACAGCTGCAAACAAAAGCTGCCGATCTGGATAAGTCTCCGCTGTATGTTGTATGTTGTCTCTGGACTGATATATGAGATAAATCCTGCAAGGGTAAATGACTTTCATGTAAAGCAATTTGCAGTGTTTACAAAGAATGATTAATTGCCATTGTTTGGATAAAACTATAGTACATGTTCAACGTTCATCATTATGCTTGCCAGATACATACTTGTCTAACAGATATTTGTCTAAACTATTATTTCTAGTTTCAAAACAACTGAAAAGATTTTTGGACCTGACATACACAAACAGGGTGATCCCCTTGAAAGACGTTGTTTTGCATGCATCTGATGTGCAATGCTTTGTTTAAATCCCATCGTTTGTTGAGGGTTTAGCCATCAAATCAAATTGAGTGTGCTGTTTTGTATGTGTTGTAGCCTCATAAAAGTAGTCTCTGGGTGAAATAGCAGGTATGCTGATATCAGTATTCCCACAGCCTGCATAATTGCTGTAATTTGCTTTCCCTTTGGGTAATCTGTAAACATGGCTGTTTTGATGTTTTTGGCATCCTCCATTGGCTGAGCTCTCTCCTCCTCCAGTGGAGCCCCCATCCCAGCCCAGGGTGACACAAATAGATCCTTCCCCAGAAGGCGCACGTAGTTCCACATGGGCACAATCAATACAGCCCAGTCGTCACTGGAACTGTGGCGGTATTAAAAGTACCCCGTGAGCTGGTTCTCACCATGCTGGCGTTTTAGGGAAATAAAGCTATTGATCCTCCAGGGCCTCTGGCAGAGCATTAACCTGGGCTCGCAAATTAGAACGTGCTCATCTGGACACATCTGCCTGCAATGTTCCCAAAAAGCTGGTCCCAGGGAGAGAGAAGGGGGGCTGCGAGACCTGCTGCTTCCAGTGATGAGTAGAGCGCTACTTGACGCCCATGTCAGAGTGGGGGAGACGTCTGGATGCCCAGGACTTCCATTAGAGGCCCAGGATGGTAGCATGGGTCGATGTGGTAAGGTTTGGTTGGGGGTACTCCATCTCAGACCAGTGTGGTTCCTTCCCCCTAATGTAGAAAAAAAGAGGGGGCTGACCCACAGTAAACCTGAGCTCCTGACTGGAAGGACAATGGAGGGAAAAGCTGCCAGTGAGTATCAAAGACAAAGACTCTTTTGTGCAGTTTTATGTCAAACAGCACAATAGGTTTCACTTTTTGACATATTTCTAGTAAATATCCAGCAGAACAATCCAATTCAATGCAAAGGCACAGTCACTGACTGAACATCTTATTGTAAATTATACATCACAACTTGCACATTTTATTGGTTGCTAAGCTCACTTCAATTTCCATTTTCACATTACGTTTTTATTTGCCTGCAAAAGCTAGAATTATGTTTCCCTCCATGGACACCATGAGCCATTGATTCAAATGCCTCACTTCCTGCAGTTTCATACAAGTCAGTAATTATATTTGACAAGGAGATCAGATTTTGGATACACAGAGACACAAATACAAACAGTTGTATGGATGTACATGCACAAACATAGTTTTACTTAAGAACTTATTTACTCTTTCTTTTTTAAACACATCATGCAGAATGCACGTTATCTGGATGAAACATTAGTAACTTTACACCTTTTCTGTCATGTTGCATAAACAGGATTTTTTTCAGTTTCAGTTTCGCACCATGCACAGTATACATCATAGGCTTACTGGATGCGTGAGGGCCACTCAGGACATCTTTAAATGATGTTAACTGATGGAGAAATTCTGTGTATCTCGCTTCACAACAGATTTTACCAGCCAGATTTACACAGACAGAGACACTTTGGAAACTTTCCCTTTTTTCTCCGCCTGCCCTAACAGTGGGAAGCTTGGAAGTTCTCTGCCCCAGTTCTCCATGTCCTTGAGAGTTGTGCCTTCGGGCCGGGGCTGTTGGGGTCCCGTGGTGCACAATGTGTGCTTCTCACTCAGGCTCCCGCTGTACTCCGCCGCCCCTGCATGGCTCTGGAGAGTTGCCAAACTCTGAGGGGTTGTCCATGCGAGTGGGGAAGCGTGCATTTTCCTGCAAAACCGCTCTAAACATCTCACTTCCTTCCCCCATGACAGTTGACCGGATATAAATCACTTTCCTGGATTTGTTGATGACAATGGGATGCATAGGAAGATGTCGTTATGAATAATCAGACTAATTGCAATAAACAGTGTGAAGTGATGTGAAAATAACTGAGGACCTTGTTTTCCACATGGTAAACATTTTCCAAAGGTTAAATCATAGGGTAAAGTGTGTGATGCCAACAGAAGTGTACTGTATGTACGATATGTGTGCAATACAATATATATATTTTACATTTTGGTCAGCACATTTGCATTGTTTTTTTTTTCTTTTTTGTAATTAATATGGATATTTGCCGAGAGCAAAGATAAAGATCCATTTTCTAATATTTTGTCCTTGGATTGTGCACTCAGGGAATTCACTCCCCTTTTTCTCTTTCTTTTCCCTGGCTAAAGCATGGGGAATTGGTGGGATGAGAGGCTATTCCCTAAATAGCCCATGGCAAGAGGTATCCTGATTAGCATGCTGCCTGCTCTCTGGCAGCAGTCCTCCAGGCCACCAGCACTATCACTTACGTGCTGTTTGTATTTGTAGTTGATAGTGTGTGCTGTTATAATTGGAATGAGCTCAGGAACCTCGTTTGCTTTTGATCCGCTGCCAGCCACTCAGAGTGCTACTGGGCCACAGCTCTCACCTCAACACTCCCAGTGGATTATGGGAAACTGCAACGCTTATGTTCTAAAAAGCGCCTGACAGCATCTCACTCAAGGTCGAACAATACAATGGTAAGTGTGGGGAGTAGAACAAAAAAAGATGGAGGAAAAAGTTGAACTGATATTTGATGTAACACTGGGTATTGAGTCAGGAACTGGGGAAATGGTAGTTCAGACTCATGGAACCAAGAGGCAAATATCAGAGGACATGTATGATTGTTTGGGGGACTTTCAATAACATACAAGGATATGCGGAACCACAACACTCAGAGGAGTTTGATTAAATGTATGTTGTCATATATTTATATAAAAAGGAGATTCATTTCCCCCAAAAATCTGTAATTTCACAATAGTTTACTTTATGTAGTGCTACTCATCTGGACTTCATCAAGATCTATAATGTCAGATGTGAGGAGGATTCTCTAATGGTGTATACTTTCAGTCCATTACTTTGCACTCCATGACATTTCAACAGTTTGATCTGCTGGCTCAGCACTTTTCCAGAGTGGACCAGGGACTTATGGGAATTTGATGCTCCTTTGCTGCCAAATGCCAGCAGGCCAATGAAAAAAGATATCTGAAACTCCTAAGCTCAATATTTAATCAGGCGCTGGGTTACATTTGCTGTTTGATTAGGTAAGAGAATTACACCTCCCAGAGTCTTTGATTGCTTTGAAAATATTTGGCCAAAAAATTAATACTCATCTTTGAACTGTGAGCTCTAGGCACTAATATTTCAGCATCAGTGATAGATATAATTGTCTTGGTTACAAATATATTCTGTTGTAGATGTCATTACCAAACATTTCTCTTCTATTACCTCTTGACAATATATTATTATTATTATTATTATTATTATTATTATTATTATTATTATTATTATTATTATTATTATCATTATTATTTTTATTATTATCTTGCACTTTTTCTTTGCTGTCATTGCCTTCTTATTCAGTAACCTTATCATTATCCTTGTTTTTTGGCCATGCGTCCATCTTGTCACATCATAATCACACAGGACTGGGTAAATCCACCTGAGAATAACTCTGATGAGCTTGTTCCAGGAGGGCATTACCACTGGTTAAGTACAAACACCTGCTAAAATATTGGCAATTAGGACATAATTAGCTGCTAATGTATTTCTAATCCGAAGCGGGCCATAGATTTGTCTTTTTTGCGTAGACTCCCTTTTTTAATGTTCTCCGTTGTTATTGTTTTCCTCAGGTATTTGTATCCCTAGAACACTGACTAAGTGCCCTAGTTCATCATATGCAAATGGCTTATTAATTACACATGCATTATGCCCATATTCAGAAGACATCAAAGGGTCTGCGAGGCTTCAGATGGTCCCCCTCTGTACCACACTCAGGTTACAAATGCCTGCGTGTGCACTTTCCAGTGTGTCTTTTCAGGCAAACAACTACATCCTCAATTAAAAATTTTCACAGGAACCTCTCTCTTCTTGCCTACTAATATTTGAGAAACACCTCCGGTGGTCTGTGGTTGTTTGGTAACCGCAAATTGCAAACAATCATTTGAGCCTAGATTACATTATTAGAAAGCTGAGACTGAGTGTACATTTGCGGCAAAGGCAATGCAATATTTGTTTAACTAAATGAGAAATGCCTATAGTTATTTTCTGCGTGACCTTATCAAGTTGGAGCAAATCTTTGAATTGATCAGCTCCTTGATCACTTCAATAGTGTTTTGGTATCGGCGACCCAGGCTGAGCTTCAGACATTTCAGTTCTGTATGTCTGCATGTTTGTTCTGTCTATTCGTCCCTGGTGAGTTCTCTGTTAACGACCCATACAGCAGGTGTCAGAGTGTGATTTATACAACCTATAATGCCTCACATTGATTAGCAATAGAGCTCTAATGGGATGCCAGCCCTCACAAGCTTTCTCTAAAAGGAAAAAGAACATTGCATACCACACCCTTTCAGCACAATTCTATATCATTATGCATCCTATTTTTGCATAAATCAGCCAGTCCAATGAGACAGGGTAGAGGTAGATGGTGTGTGCAATCACTGTAACCCTGGGCAGTCCTCTGTTATCAGTCTCTGGTGGGCTGCTCTGACTGGGTGCTGCAAGCATAATTAGCACAGTATTCGCTTTGATGATAAAATTGGTAATAGAGCATTTCTTCCCTCCCCTACCTACCTGATTTTACCATCATTTATTGATCTAATTAAAATAATTCAGCTGTTAATGTTTTTTTTTTCTTCTTTTTTTTAATTATGGAAAGTAGGTTTTGATTAAGGACAAAAAAGATTGAAAAGATGATGTGTGTTTAGCCAGCAGACACACACAGAAGACACATTAAGGTATATTCAGTGACTGTCAGTGTTAGACGTATTAGTGTTTAAATATGCAGATTAGAGTTGAGAAATATATTAATCTAGAGTTAAACAAAATGTTCTTATCAATCAGAATCATGTCAGAGAAGTATAATGGGTTAATGGGTTGCTGTAATGTAGAAAAATATTCCCTTTCCCTGCACAGCAGTTTATATTGTACATCAAAGCCACCAGGTGGGGCTGATTCTTTCACAAATGAATCCCGCTTTTGGTATTTTTGTTGGAATCACTAGAAAATGCCTAAGTGAGGTGTTATTCTATGGCATTTTTGTATGGCACCTTCAAAACTATAATTTCTCATTAGGAGACCAAACTGCTTGTGGTTGTCCTCATTACTAAAAAGGTAGAGCTCTTTCCCCAAAGGTAACTTCATCAACACCAGAGACAAATCTATCTTAGGTGCTCTATTTATATTTCTGACTCACTGCCACAAAGATTTATTCTGCACTCCTGTCAATCCATCTCTCTAATGGGCAATGGCATCCTTTTTAGTTTAGATTGCCGCTACACGTGTGTGTATGTGTGTGTGTCCTCTGTCTCTGTGCATCTGTGTGTTCCTGTGAGTGTACCCGTGTTCACGTTTTTAGGAGGATTTTTTTTTTTTTGTCAGATGAAGAAAAAAAAACAAAAAACAAGTACCTCGAAGACACAGAGACTGTCTCATCTCTAAAGAGTGTCATCTTTAGATAGAGAGCTCAGATGTGATGTAATTAAGATGATAAAAAAAAAAAAAGCCCATTTGCACTTCCATGGGTTATTAATGTGGACTAATGATGCTCAGATCAACTATAGATGTCTGCTAGTTATGGGGTTAATCTCCTCATTCTTGCAAAAGCCATAAAGATAAACATCTTTACGCAGAAATGGGCTCATGAAGATCCCCAGAGAACTACGTCGCAACTTCACAAGAAAAGTTTGAAGGACCAAAAATAAAACTGATGTGCAGACTTGTACGGACATTTACTAATTCTCGAGGAAAAGCTTAACAATCTTTAAACTGTGAGTGAAAAAATAAACTGAACTCACTCATTTGCATTATTTCAGTGTCAGCTGATTTTTTTTTTTTTTTAATCATTACATTATATCCACATAGGAAAAAACACCAATGTAAAAATGAAAGAAAAATTACAGTATGCAATACAACCACAACACATTCTAGAGAGTCTTACAGTAAATAAATATCGCAACTGATATAGATTTCTACAACTCTGATGAAATGAAAAATACAACCTAAAAAAAAATATATGAGCTGTCTTTAGATGCAGTTTGGCTTTGGATGTACAGTAAACACAAAATTTTATTCTTGCATTTACTCTGGTATTTGTACTTACAATTTCATATATTATCAATTATTTATTATTAGTAGGATTTTAACAGCTTCCATTAGCACCAAAGGTCAGACATTTTTACATCCTATGACAGTAACAGACTGAATATGAGAAGTTTTCACCCATAAAAGTAGAGCATCATTCATTGTTTGTTTCTCTGGATTTCTATGAAAAAAGTCTAAATTCAAATATTTATCTGAAGTGTCTCAGAGGAATCCATTCATGAACACAAATGCATGGTTCACCTGAGTGTATGGGTGGTAGAGACTCTACATCGGATGTGTAAATGCCATGGCTTCTGATGACTTTATCGTGAATGCTCTGATCATTACATTGTCATTAGTTAGCCGACATGGTTGCACCTCGTTAATGCACACAAACAATCCTAGCGGCAGCAGATAATGTTGTGTGGTGGTGGTGTTTAATGAGGGTCCACATTTGCATACTGGCCTCCACCCCCACTCCTATTCCCACCCCACTCTCATTTATAAAAATAAATCACATTAGAACATCACCAGCTAATAAAGTCGACTCCGGCCCACATCCCACGTCCCAGTGATGGCCAAGTCTCAGTGCAGGAAATACACAAAGCAGTCTCTCAGGATTAGAGAAAACCTATTACAGCAAATTCTCTTATGGCAGCAGAACATTCTTCATATTAACACTGTGCTGCTGAACTAAATTATGCCAGTTGTTGTGCATGCTACAATCAAATAATCTATCAAAGAATCTCCTTTGGAAGTTGGAGCAAATGTTGAAAGTCAGCCTAACAAATAATGCAACCACTTAGAGAAGTCAGATTTAATTACATATCGCATCACTGAAAATAGAGGTAAAATAGGAGTGTGTTTGATTTTGAAGTAGTTTGTAATCTTGATTGCACATAATTGTACAGGATACCACCTGAGGCGAGCTAGTTTCGCTGCCATTTTTGCATTATTGAAAAGCTTTGATTTTGTGAAGAAAAGATTGCGCTTTGATTATGAAACAAATGTAATTAATAGGAATATTTTGAAGTTGAACAGCTAAGTCTATTTAAAATTCTGCCCAGATCCCATGTTGTGCTCACTATGAACATTACCACCCAAACTAGCGAGGTCAAGAGCTACAACCTTGTAAGAGTGCTTTGTTTTGTGTCGATGTGTCTGACCGAGTGTGCACACATTTGTGCCCTCAAGTCAAAACCCGCTAAATAAACAGTGTGTTTCGTGATGCCTAACGGTGTGCACGGCCCATGCACCGCTGATGTCAATCCACCCAGGACTACCAGTGGCCCCACTTTACTCACTTACTTACTCTTTGGCTCACTCCATCCTTCCTTCATGCTCAAATTGACACTTGGTGCAGAGGCAGGCAGACAGGGGGCCTCTCCGCCCTGCGCCTCCAGAGATGTGGCCCAGCTGTCAGCCGTCTAATCCAGTCCAACCTCCCCCTGAGCCAGGCAGGAACTCCAGGCTGCTCCCCCTCATCCTCACGCCTAGAGGCACAGCAAACAACTCAGTCCTCGTCAACATTACACACAGCGGGCCGGGAGGGGAGCACTTTGCTAGTCAAATCTATCTTGACCATTCTTCATAAATCAAGCACAAGCATGCAATGGCACAGCCCAACAGCCTTGTGATTGAGTACGAAACACAACAGGTAACGGCCGACAGCAAAGCGCTGGGCCTAAATGTTTATTGTAACATAAAAGAGCTCTGAAGTTGATTTGACAATTGTTAGATTTGATTTTATTTATGTACTCAAGTCTTTTTAGCACAACCCCCAACATTGTATAGACAGTGAAACCACTTTTGTTTCCAAACGGCTCTCACATTGTGAACAAAGAATATTCTCCTTTTACATAATAGGTGATACTGTTGGTATTGTTACTATGGAAACAACTGTACAAGGAAAAAGACATGTTGGCAAATTTAGATACAGTAGTAGGCATGAACAAGAAGATATCCAATGCACAGTCTAAAGGATGTGAGTGTGGTACATTTGTGGGCATGTGTGTTTTCACGAGTATGTCTGTACCCTTACTGCAGCTCCCTATGGCATTCCCAATATCAGTATTCCTGTAGATGTGTTTGATGTGTTTGAAGCCACGTAGCATACCTTGGAACATGACAGTAAACATGGCAGAGGCTCTCCCTCAGTGGAGCAGTGATGCACGTCACCCCTCAGAAGTGTGTGACGGGTGTACAAACCAAACCCACCAGGGCACATTGTCTCATGGGATTCTCTCTCACGATGCTGCGCTGACTGGCTCCGTGTTTCCGAATGCCACGCTGTTCAGAATAATTTCACCCTCAGCCTGGAAAACAAAAGAGCAAACCAGAAGTGGTGGCAAAAACAAAGAGGAAAAATGCAAAACATGCACTTGTGACAAGTTATGGAACTCACTTAACTGGTTATCTGACCCAGCAGCAGTAGATGTCATGATATATCCTGTTCTAATGTTTTCCCTGTGTTTCATCCCTGGAAAATCACTAGTGTATGTTTCCTGCATGCATCCCTGGGGAAATTAAGAGGCACACTATGTATCTCTGGAGGATTCCCCCAAGAATGAGAATAAAGCAGGCAGCATGAAAGAGTAGTGTTGGTGTGAGAGAGTTATTGGTCTGGCAAAGGGATTGCCAACACATCAAAATAGCACGGGTGTTGAACAAGACAGAAACTTGCACCATTTACACCTGCCAGCAAGAAAAAGCAACATTCTGACAAAATTTCCATAGCCACATATGCACCGCATGATGGGAAGTGCAAGAGTTGAAGCTTCATGTCAGAGTGAATTTCATGAGGTGACATGTACAACATGTTCACATGACAGACGTGTTTTGAATGTTGTTTTTGGGGTTCTGAGAAAAGTAATTTGTATACAGTAGGAAGTAAAGCTTTGAAGAGATTGTTGTGACAAAAAAAATCATGTGACTCAACAATTTATCATGACTTCAGAATTGCAAGATTTTGTCAATATTTTCTTGAGTATTTAAGTTTGAGTACTAGCAATGTCACCTGTGATTTCACAATATAAAATGATTTTATTATATCTACGATGGGGAAATAATAGTTTTTATGATTAGCAAAAATCCATTCAAAACATCCTCAGGTGCCATAATATGACACAATGTAATACAATGCGATACAGTACAATAGATGATTTTCAAAGCTACGTCATCACTGAATGCGCGCGCATTGTTGACTCAAAACAAATCCACTGGAACTGAACGCAGCCGCCATTGAATCCCCAGCGAAGATCTCAATGTGTTGAACAAGAGAAAAACCATGCCATCTTCATGTGTGTAAAAAAAAATTAAGTTTTTCGCAATTCCGAGAGGGAACAGACCTTACCAGAAGAGTTGGAGAGCTTTGTGGTTGCAAGCAATCAAGCGTTCAGACTGGACGGAGGACATTATCAGAAATGCCCGTGTTTGTGGTGCTCACTTCATATCTGGTAAGTTATTATGACCATCCAGTTTCTTATCTTATAAACACCTGTCTGGTTTGCCGAAACATGTGCAGTAAATGTCCCTGAATCGTAGATTAATAATCGTAGAAATATGAGTCGTGGGCTAGCTAACTCGCCGTGAGGCACCACGCAAAATTCCTCGTCGATATCATGGTATTTCACCTCCTGTACATGGCCACTCACAGCAAACTGGTAAGCATCCATCGACTTGTATGCGCGCACTTTCTCTCTAGTGTATACACTGGGCTTCTCGATCAAATAACAATGTATATCCGGCCACTTACTACGATCATATTGCCACTCCGAAATCGCATAAGGATCAGGTAGTCGAATCCCGTTACTCAACGTGAGCTTTTGAATGTAGGCCTCTCTATCTGTGGCATTCAATAATTTGCAATACTCCGATAACCCGCTGTGGTCCACCATTGTCGAGTTTGGGTCAAAAATGCGCGCGCATGCCGGTGACGTCACGTCTGTTTACTAACGGTTAAGGGGTCAATACGATATGATATAATACGGTATGATATATGATACGATATGATATAATATGATATGATAGGATAAGATATGATACGTTGCAGTACAATGTAATAATAATGCGATATGATACAATACACGTTATTGTTCAATTGGGGAAAATTCCTTGAGACTCAGTAGTTCTCACATTCATACTGTAATCAAGGATTCGATTGTTAAGTAAAAGGAACAATCAATAAATTGTAACTGACAATCAATAATTGGAGGTTAAAAAGAAGTTACTGCTGTTCTAATTTTAAGACCTAAAATCAATGTAAATGCCTTCTTTTTATGACTTCAGAAGACAATAACTGAATGTGATTGAGTGCTCATAGAGGAATTTTGACACTAGATGACACACTAGGATTACAATCAGTTTCCCAAACTTACATTACAGAAGTCAGACATGACAGTTAGCTAGTTTCAGTTACTTTAAAAGCCGAATAAAGGAAGAAATTACCGCCCAAATAAACCCGCGCATATCATTTTAACAATCCGAATATTAAGTCATGTATGTATACGAATGAATTTGGAGTGACATCTGTGTGGCAGATTTGGGAGCTTCTTTTAACACATAAAGATCACTTTCCATGTTTCAAAGATCAGGGTTGGTGTGAAAGGAAAGAGAAAAAGACACAATGAAGTAGAGGGAGGGATGGTGAGAGGAGAAGGGCAGTTCATTGAGGTCAGGATGACAGTAAAGAACAGATGAGATGGGGCGGCTGAGGAGTGTTTTGTAGGTGGGATGTTGTAGGAGGGTGTAGGGTGGGGGTGGGGGCTGGTGAGAGGAGGGAAACTAGGCCAGTGTCCAGACTCAAAGCACCAAAGGCCCTGCGTCCCTGGATGCCCTGTGTCAGCCCTCTGACAGGAGAGATGGGACTTTAACACAGAGTTTTTCACCACCAGACGCTCCTCGTCTCCTCTGAAGAATACCCCTCCTCCTCAATGCACTCACCAGTCAGAGTTTGAGGAGAGAAATGCACTCGTTACAATAAGGAGGGCACATGGCATGGGACCTCAGGCTTTGAGTGCCGCCTCCTCCACACTCTCAGTAGAATTAGGATCTTTCCTGCAAGTACTGTGTATTTCCAAAGTTGACATGCAGTAAATAGAATTTTTGAGGCAAGTTCCCTTCACAGAGGTGCATGACCATACAATATGTTTCTCTGCCGTCAGACAATAACGCAACTTTACCAAGCATAAAGACCCGCCTGGCTGATAACTGAATCTGAATATTCCTCGTCATCCCTATAGTCTGTTACACACACTCTTACTGCACAGATAAAGCAGACTTATTGTCAGGCCTAATCAGGTGGTCTGTTACCTTGGCAATTAAAGCCTTGTTAGAGATATAAACCTTGAGACTCAAATGGAGAGTCCCTGGCGAGTAAAACCACTGAGCAAATCCTTAAACCAAACAACCTTCCAGTGGGAATGCGTCTTCTCTGAGGATAGATGTTTAATTATCTCTGCTTGTTTGGGGGGGAAAGGAAGGAAAACTGTTTCACTCCCTCTTGTTTGTCTTAAAAGCTCACGAGTATTTATTGGAATTAATTTAAGTGGCCGTCATTGTCACTGTGTTTGACTGTCACCATGTTTTGACCTATGACACTGATTATTAGGGAGCAACTGTGAGAGAATTTAGCAGGAAAGGTTTGTCACTGTATTTGGTACAAAAGGGAAAGCAAAGAACCAAAATGCACAGATATTGAGAAACTTTACCAAAAAAAAATATTTCGACTTATTTCTTAATATTAAATAGAATTGGTGTTCTTAATTTACTTAAATGAATTAATCTTTAAAATATTGCTGCTAAGTGTGATCCATTTATCATTTATTCCCAATTGATGCAAAACACCTATTTCAATGTTGGCTCTTCTAAACTAGGCCAACTATACTCCCAAATGAACAAATCTCTTTTGAAAATAATGCTACATATTTGAGCAATATGAAGTGATAATTTATCATTATTTAATGATCTCCCACAGACAGTACATCACACATGGCGCAGTCAGTGATAACATCTGTGCCGAATCTTGACGGAATTATTCTAAGAGACTCTACTTTCCTCTGTCTGCAGTCCCACAACCTTGTGACCTCTTCTCTGGTGTCTAAGTTGAGTTTTTCTCTCTTAAAGACCATTTCACTTTCTCTTCTTGTTTCTTTTCATCTCACACTTTGTCTGGTTCTCCTTACCTCTGTGACATACTCCTCTAAATGGGCCTGGCATGCATCCCACTGTCTAACGAAGCTATGTGTGTGTGTGGGCGGTGTTTAGGGAGGTGAGACCTTCTCTGGGACACACTAATCAGCTCCAAACCAAGGCCCAGACAGGGAGGCACTGGACAGGTAAGGGGAACCATTCGCTACACCCCCTGGCTGCTCCTTAGTGTGGGGGTCAAATCAGCTCCATCCTTTATGCCCCAGTCACTCTCTCATTCCGGTGTCCCCAATCACCTGGCTTCCATCCCTGGTCCCTGGTCCCCTTCTGGGGGCCTCCGAGGGAGGAAACAGTGAGCAGATGCTCTACCAAAGGAGAATCCTGAACGTGCCTTCTGCCAGCCCCGTGTGTGTTAACCTTTTCTTTTAATTAACACCATTCCAACTCCCAACTCCCGCCACCGTAGTCCAGAGAGAGGTTCTTGGGGCTTATGCAACTGTCAGAGAAGTGGGGGAGTCATTGGGGAGCAGAAAGGTGGTGGGCGGGTTGAAGTGATGAAGGTGAAAGGGATGAAGAGTAGGAGGAGGTGGGATGAATAATGCGTGCATGGCCTGGGAGTGAGGGTTCTTCTAATCCTTCAGAGCCTTCTTTATCCACATGCCTTCACAGAAATACAACACACCAGTCATTCTACACAGCTGCCTATTTTCCAGGGACATCCTGAGGTAAATTAGACATGCTGATGAGAAAATGGCTGCTCTTGATTTGGACCACAACTCATTACTGCGCACAACAGTCAGGGAGTCACTACACAAGTGTTCACATTATGAAAACTTACAGAGGCTGAATCTTGCTCTCTGCATTGAGAAGTATTTTGTTTTAAGGAGATATATGTGTACATCTAAACAGTGATGACCGAATACATACTATATGCTATAATTGTGAGAACATCTTCGACTTGTTGATTAAATCCAGTGTGAGATCCACCGTCTGTACTCAGAGGTGAATTGAACTGATTGTGTAAAATGTACCGTATGATAAGAGTACAGTTACGCCTGCTTAGTTAACCGGAGCAGCGTACAGAGAGGTGAGTAGGCCTGATCCCATCTTAAAGTGAGGATTGCCTAATGAGAGAGTGGTAATGAGCAAGAAAAAAAATGTATTCTCGGTTCTTTTTTTTTTTTTAAGCACTGAAAGGTTTGCTATCTCTTCCTTTCATCTTCTGTGGCTGGGCCAAGTGGAAAATGTCCATCTTTCACTGGGAGATTTTTATGTTCGTCTTGGCTCACGGTAATGCCCCCAGGGGATCCTCTTCTTGGCATGTTCATAGTGGTCACCATTTGCTGGAGACAGGCTGTGGAGGTCAAAGCCATTTGAGAAGGACATAAAACCCCTATGATTTTTGATCACACTATGAAACCATTCCATTGTGGTTAAATGGCGTACGATGTGCCAATAACACATCTTTGTGGAGATTGTTGTCATGACAATTAATCTAAAGTTGGTCTAAGGAAATAAATCTACAGTTCATAGGTGTATATTCTGGAGGATAAAGAATAAAAGACCATTTTTTCTAAGAATTCAATCTATCCAATGATGTGAATGGCTTTCAGTCTGTGAATGTGGTTGTACAGGTGTGATAGTACCGTCTAAAGCCCTGACAACATGCTACACTTCGGGTCATGATGTTACTGAAGTGAGAACTACATCTAACATCATCTAAAGTCTAACATCTTGTGACCTCAGTCTTATGATGGAGTAAGTAAGGGGGAAAACTGCCAGGACCTTCTCCTCACGAAGACCCAGAGCAAGGGCACTGTCTCCCCAGCCCCATAGATCAGCCAGCCCTGAATGTCAAACCGCACAGCAGCCGCTACAGTGCCAGGAGTCCCCCTCTCGCTCCCTCTCTGGCCCGAGATCTGCTGTCTGGTGACACCACTGCGCTAATGACCCGGTTTGGGAGTTACTCCATGGGGCTCCTTGGCTTGGGAAGATGGAAGTTGTGGATATCCAGCTGGAAGGTCACTGTAGAAGAGGACCACTCACACCACATTCCATCTACTTTGTTGACATCCTTCACTTTACAAGGGTATTGAGATAAGAAGCCTGGCACTGACCCTTTATAGAAACAGGTGTGGCTATTGACCATCTCACAACACATCAATATGATTCCACTCCATGCTCCAAATAAACTATTGTCACTTTGGGTACAATGTTTATGTGAATTGCATACATATGATAATTTTTTTTGCTCAGTGTGTAATTGCTCAACAAATTGGATAACAGTGAAGTTGGAAAGCAACACTTACGCCTTGCTTGCCAACTCTGAAGGCTTCTGATTGTTAGCTCTCCATGTTGTTTTTGTTCTTTTTTTAATCAGTTTACTGTGAGAGCATGCCTCAGTGCTCAGAGAGGGCAATGTTTTCAGTCACTCGCTATCTTGACTTTTTTTTTCTCAGCCTCAGGAGTTTGGCTTGTTGGAGCATAGTGTAAAGTCCCCAGGGACCACTCCTCTGGCGATGGGGGCACTGCTTCGACCTCACTCATGCTTGGTGTGGGTGGCATCCAACTAGGGAGACGCACAATGGAGAGCAAGACTGAAGATGGTGATGCTTCTGGTGGACTCTCCCAGGACCCAGCCTTATTCTCAGGGTCATGCATTCCAGCAATCTCTGTAATTATAAGCAAGTAAGAAAAAAGTTGAATCTTCTGCCTTTCTCAAAATGAACGTGCCCCACTCCTCAAGGGAAACATTCACATCTCTGAGTTCTAGTAGCTGGATGGGTTTTAATGAGGCAAGTCAAGAGTATGTGTGTGTGTGTGTGAGGGGTTGGTGTACATGCATGTCTGTATATCTGGCCTCTTCTAACGAGCGTAATTGACCGACTGTGCTTTTAAGCCGCCGTTTTTCTCCATTTGCGAGAGTATTCTACTAAATAGCCTTCAGTGATTATTATTTTTACAGGAGACACTTCATTGGGATTAAAACTTTCTCTGAGTTCTAAAGTTGAGTTAAAACTTATTTTTTGGACAATGTGCCGATGGAGCCAAATGGACAGAGGGTGAACAGGGCACAGGTCAGGAGAAACTGCTGAAGAATCCCACCACCCGAGGGCCACAGATTCCACTGGGGAACATTTCATCCTGCTGAGAGGCAGAGTGAAATCTCAGATGCTGCGGCACACACACTTGCCGTGGCGTCTCGATGTCTAAGTAAAAGCTATGGGTGGTGAAAAAATCAGCACTACTGCTCAGTTTAACTACAAATACTCTGGTAAGACAGTGAGGTGATCTGACAACAGACTGTGTCTTTGTGTGTTTAATACCATTTCAAAGGCTTAGTCTGCGCCTTAGTCTTTACGTAAATTAATTAATAAGTTGATTCACCATGTAAGCCTACACAAATGAATCAGCAACTAAATCTATGGCTTAATTTTTTAATATCTTGTGGGTATTATCTGGGTAGAAAATGCCTGGCTGGCATTGTTTTTAAAATGGCAAACATGTCATGCCTTTTATTTATTTTTGTTTGATTCACTTTTCCCTCCCGTATAGAGGTGAGGCTTTTTATTTTTTATTTTTTTTGATTTTCATTGTGCCTATTTGCTCCCCAAAACCTATATTTGATCTTGCTTTCCATATTTATAAGCTTATTCCTAAGGGACGAGCCATGTCAGGATTTTTGGAGCATCATGAGCAACATTCCTCACTTGAGGTTTCTTCCACTTGAAGAAAAAAAAAACAACTGAGCAAGAGTGTACTGTAACTTAGAGACTGAACTGTGCAAGCACTGAGTCAAGTCAAGCCTTTTCCCAGTTACTTTGTCACTAATGAAAGTAGCAAAGAGCCCTGGAGGACTGAAGAGCACTGTTTGTTTTTGTTTGAGAGAGCATTCAAGAGGTACAGGGGGGAGGCAAGGTGGTAAAACTTTGGGAGAGCCGCCTGACAGAGCACTGAGACAGAAAGGGGGAACTTCGGAGCATTGTTAAGATTGAAGTTTTAAGGCAGCTGAGACCTCCTGACAGATTCCAAGCACCTACAAATAGATGTTTCATATGTGTGTGTTTACCAACTTTACTGTAGTTTGCGAGGGCTTTGAATTTACCAAAGCACATCACGTCAATCTGTGTCACACATTGTTTTATTGATCTTAGCACATAGTTTATGGCAGCATGTGGGTGGGGAAATTATTTGGGAAAAAAACAAAGGGTGCAAATGAAATTATAGAGTACAAAATGAGCAAACACAATGAGAGTGTTTACATCATATGTAGGTCATAAATCCCACCTTCTGAAGGGTAAGTTTTGCTCCTACCACCAATGAGGGACAAGAGATGCAAAAGATAAAGCCTCTTAAGAACAACCTCTGAAATGTCTATTAGGCTACAAGTACACAATAACAATATATGGTCTCATTGTGAACTCCGAACTAAAAGGTGGGAATACCCTATAGGATCAGAGCAGCCTTATTACATGCCCACATCATTAACTTTTACTGTTTGGTTTATCTTTATAGTGAATTTTCTTTAGCAAATTTAGAAGCCGTAGTAAAGGCTATCGAAGGTTGGAGTTAATTTACTTTTTTAACACCGGCCCGTATAGCTGCCCTCGACTTTTCCTCTCCTTCCCTGTAGGTCTGCAGCAGAAATCCTTTTTTTTCCCCCCAGCCCTTCTAACACTGTCTCTGTGAATCAGTAAGAATAGAAATGCATTGGAAGTGGGAAAAGCAGTTGCGTGACTGTGATTTTTAGATGGGGCCCCTAGCTGAGGCAACCTCCAGACTATGGAGGGGAAGAGTGCAGAGTGAGAAGCCCACTGCAGGACTCCTCTCTGGATCTCATTTTCACATAGCAGGGGCATGGGGCCTGGACATCCACACGCAGGTGAGGGTGTATTCCAGTGCAGTGTTGTGAAGAATCATTTTGACAAGGGGAAAGAAAGAAAGAAGGAAAAGAAAGAATTTAGTGATGCACACATAATAACCAATTATAACTGCATATATGATTGCAGGAATATAGTAAATGTGTAGGTTCTCTTAAAAAAAGAAATTAATAAAAGCTACAAATGTGTTGAAATTCTACATAAATGTGTATAATTCTGGCAGTAACACTAAGGAAAGGAGGATATTTTATTACACTAAACAAAAAAAAAGTAATCATATTTTTAATATAAATTCTGAACGAGTAAAATAAGAATATTCAATAAGGCAAATCATTCTGAATAATAATAAAAAAAAAAAAATCCGACCGTAGCCATAATAAAGTCCTTATATTCTATTATGTTTGCCATTGCATGTCATATATGTCAACAGCCATACAAAAAATGTCTCTGCTTAACCATTTCTACCAGAAGGGGGACCAGTCCGTCTGCCGTAGATGGAGAGTGGCCGACGGCGAGCTGAGGCAGAGGAGACGCCAGGGTGAGCAAGCCGACTTTGGGTTTAGAGTTCGACTCCGGATCCGGGGACCAGCAGATCCAGCAATCCGCATCTTGCCATGATCCCTAGGATTTTAATCATGCCTCTCTGTCTGTGTGTGAGTGCAGGCAGGCTGACAATGATTTCCTCAGTGATTACGTACAGAGCGAGTCCCTGCGGGGTAGGGGCCCCCTCTGGAGCCATCCTGATGGCTTTGGGGGCCTTGCTTCCATTTTCCATTATTATGTGGACTACCGGAGCGACAGCGCAGTCCAAGACCTTGCAGGTTTGTGATGAGGAGGGAGCTTCCATCTTCTCTCTGCTTCTTCATCCTCTTTTAAGAGCAATTTAGACGTAGACTTAGATCAGATTCCGAACCTAATTCATGATTAGCTGACTGGAGTGAGAAAAGGAAGAGTCTAGAATAGTTTTGATGCTGTTAGGTGGATATGAAGTGAAAAGTGTAATTATCATTTTTCCTCCCTTTTTTTGGTTTTGTTGCATTTTTGCACTCTCACAGGAGGCGTTTTGCTGATGTCTTTCTCACGCGGATGCATTTGAGATGAGAGGCGAAAAGCAAATATTCCGCTTTTATTTCTTAACCAACATCATGCCTACGCGCGTGTGTGTTTTCCCGGAGAATGGAAGCGCATGACGGGATTATATTCTCACACTTTTCCCGATACCCAGCTCAACTAAACAGAGTCGCCTATACCGATCGGGCTAATTGGATTTTATAACATCCACCTACTCATCACAAAATAACAGCAAACTCGTGTTTACATCGCACGGAAAAGGGCGAAGTTGAATCTTTCTGTAATGCAAAAAAGGCAGCCGCGATTTTGGTCAGATACATTTAGAGAGATCGCACCTTTAGAGTATCCCATCTTTCCCAAATTATCAGTCAGAAACTGAACAACTTCAGCGTTTTCTATAGGATGTCGCGCCGCAAGCAAGCTAAACCAAGATCTCTAAAAGGTAAGTGATAAGCCTCTGTTTTTAGTGGCTCAGAACATTTTATTTTCACCTGATCACAAGTCTAGACGAGTATGATCTTAACTTATCGCTGACTGAAAATGTAACTGTCAACCCCCCTTTTATTATTTTGTTTTTTTACGCATTTCCAAGTGTTCTTCCTGTTATGTGGCGCATGAAACCGACTGCATCTATACGTACTTGGCATCGGGGAAATGCAGGTCGGCTTCAGTTCAGACAATCTAATCATACTTAAAGTGCATGGGCAGGGCATGGATAATTTAGAGAGCAACAGCGCAACGCGACGCTGGCAAACATCTGGATGTGTTAAAAGACGCTCCTGGTCGGAACTTAAGCCGTCTGATGGAATGGGGCGCAGAGTCACGTGACCCCCCCAGTCTGAGAAACTAAGGAGGAAACATTTTATATGTCGGGGAAAGGAGGAGGGGGAGGAGGAAGAGGAGGAGGGGGGTGGTGTGTTGTGTGTGTGTGTGTGGATGGATGCGTGCGTGCGTAAAAGAGTTAAAAGGGAAATTAGTGTTGGACTTAGTCTTTTGGTACTAATTGGATATCTTTATTAAAAAAAAAAAGTTGACCGGAAATTCCTGCAGGAAATCTTGAAATTAACAGAACTTTTTCTCGCTTTTATCACATCTGACAGTTCTGCACATTATGTCAGAGTATACACATGGGTAATAATGTATAATTTTTGTTATTTTCCAAGTTTTTTTTTTTTTTTTTTTAACAGTTGGATTGGTTGGTAATTTGACCGTGCATATGTGTGTGTGTGGGTAAGAGTGGGAGGCAGAAAGAAAGAAATAGAGACAGAGAAACATACATGCATACACACACATATTCACACACTACTTTTCTCTGTAGCATTTTGGTGGGGGAGCTGCTGGGTTTGGAGGTTGAGCTCCAGTTCATCTGGCAGGCATTGTATTTTGCTCAGCAAATAATTGTCCACAATTTCACATTCCCAGCTTGTGGTCTGTGGACCCCTTTCTCTCTCCCCTTTCGTTCTCGGAAGTCTTCATCTCAAAGGAAGATTACATGGTCTGCGGTAGTACATTCATGCAGCCACCATTTTAAATCAATACCCAGGAGAGGGTGGAAATGTGAGTGCATGCACATCTTAAAATTGTCACATTCTGTTTCCAGACCGGCACTGTTCTATTCACAGTAAACAGCTCTATAGATAGATTTCCTATTTTCCCACACCAGATTGGCATTGACTGTTTTTTTTTTTTTGTTAGTTGGTGTGACATTTGCTATTCTCAAAAGACACATCACTTATATATAATTGTCTCCTGCCAGCATGCCTACATTCTACAAGTGTGTGTATGTGTGTATTCAGAGGAACATCTGTTAAGATTTGTGTACATCAGTGTGTGTGAGGGAAGGATGGAGAAGGAGCAAATCAGTATGCAAATGAAGTCAGAATGATGACATTGTTTGTTTTGTTATTGTCAGTAAAATTTAAAGTGGAGAAATATGGTGCACAAAACATCCCAGACTTTTATGTCTTCATAGCGACTGCTCAAGCAGAGCAGAAATGCAGATACGTCACAGATATTTCCCTGTTTTGGATGAGACCCAAGAAGGCCAGGCAGATGTTATTTATTGTTCTTTGTCTATCTCTACCCTCAGGGACAGAGTTACACTTATACAGATGTCCACAATAACTTTTCATGTCGTTTTTTAAAATAGTTGCTTGACACTGTACTCCTCTGCATTGTTTCCACAAAATAGCAATTGGCATTTTAAACCTAGACTCCAATTTATTTTTTTTATACATCTCGAAATGCATGCCACCACATCTCTACGTGTGCATGTGAATATGTGCTCGCGTCTGCATATACTGCATGTTTAGTTTTTCCTTTTTGTGTAGAATAGAGTTGCAGAGTTCAGGTTTCAGTTTTTTTAGACTGTCTTCTGCTGACTGGAGGCAGTGGTCAGTGTGGACCGCACTTTTTTTGTGCAGAAAGAACACTTTGTTCTGCGGAAGGGAAGATAAACAGAGGTGCCGGAGGAGCATAGAATGAACGTAGAACACGCATCATACGCAGCGTTTGAACGACTTGTGATAGTATGGACAGAGTGCGTGTAGAGATGAGGAAATAACGCTGTGACAGTTGGCACTCTTTTTTTTTCCCCCCCTGTGGACTCCAACACACACCCACTTCCTCTGTATTGGCTGCTTGTGGGAGTC
Source organism: Ostorhinchus rueppellii (assembly GCA_030068375.1). Taxonomy (NCBI): domain Eukaryota; kingdom Metazoa; phylum Chordata; class Actinopteri; order Kurtiformes; family Apogonidae; genus Ostorhinchus; species Ostorhinchus rueppellii. The sequence continues at coordinate 18,883,322 of JAQQZY010000010.1, read as the reverse complement.
AGAGGTTATGTTTTTGGTCCCATCGAGGAAAAGGGCAACATTACAAGTCCCGTTTCAATTAAGTCTGAGAGACAGATCCGGCTATGTTATTGCTTGGGGGAATAAATGGCACAGGACGAGACCATACATCATTCGCTTATATGCAAACACTTCACCCAAGCCACTGACATTTACTCAATCCACAGCCTTCTACATTTCTCAACTGTAGGCACATTGTAATTTTGTTTTGATGTACAGAGGGTTTGGGTCAGCACATTGCCTCAGACAGTGTTGAGTAGCAAGTTAGGAGGATCTCACTGCAAATCCTGCATGTAGTGTGTAAGGACTGCCACGTTGTCTGTCCTACAGTACTTCCTGAATAATGTGAGGCTGGATTGATTTTTTTTTCTTTTTTCTCATAGCACAAATGACACTCTCAAAACTCTGTAGCAATGTGGATAGTGACTGTGTGGTGCGTTCATCTGCACATACAAATATGTACATTTACCGGCCCATTTACTTTAAGTATAGCAGATGTCATGAAATCAGCGCTGTGTCATGTGCACCTTAAATATTTGATGTTTTTAAGCTGATGAAATTTACTGCCACATGAGAGGAACTTTTGCTTGGCATAACATAAGAGGAAATATTATTTTACTCTGTAAATACAAACAAAACAAAAAAAAACAAAAAAACAAAAAACCAGGCTGATTTATGAAATATATAGATGTTTTAATTATGTGTTATACTGTAAGAGAAATACTTCTGCTCAGACATAAACAAATTACATTACAAGTGCATTTTTATTTCCATTCATGCAGTGTTGTCAAAATGAGTAACCTATCCAGGAAAACTAAAATGCTGCAATTCATAGTTTTTTGGTTTTTTTGGTGGAAAAAAGGCAGAAAGACTGTTTAAACTCTTTATCGCTCACTCATACTTGACCATGGCTGTTATGACTGGCGATGCATAACCACTCCCCCTTTCAGTCTTAATAAACATAGAGCTATGAAACTGAAAAGGAGTGATGTCACATTTATTTTTGCTGAAAACGAATCACCCAGTTTTCCTTCTTTATATTTCAGATATACTCTATATCCTGAATGTTAATTGGAATGAAGGGCCCTTTATAATTTGTACAATTAAAAGTGAGGATTTTTTTTTCCCACTTCTGTTAAAATGTCGATTAACAGTTGCGTCATTCTTAGTTTATAGGAAGCTGCAGTATTCCAGTCTGTTTGCAATTAATGATCTGTGGCATAACACCCATTAACACTTTTCTAATGTGACACAAAAATATGGTTAGTATTATCATTAAGGAAATTATGATTGAGCCGTGGAAAAATCCCATTAGCACGGCTGTCAGTGCTCTTGACATGCGGCTCAGTGTGTTGGACTGGGTGTCGCGGGAGCTGGCCGATATCTCCTCTTATTCCATGGCATGTGTCTCTCTTGTTGTCATGGATTGTCTGCCACATGGAGAAAGAGTTCTGATTCAGAGACAGTGATTGATTTCCACCACTGCTGCAAATGTAATGATACGTGGCTGGGCTTATTTGCATCTGTCTAGTTTTGTCAGTTCGATTGGCATTAATTTTATTTTAAAGGCAAATAATAGATTTTATTTATTTTTTTTTAGATTTATGATTTTGCTTACAGTACATGGCAACGTGAAGGATTACAAATATTATGCAACATGATTAACATGCTCCTCTATTGCAAATTATTTATGACACTAATCACCAGTTCAAATAATGCTCATTAAGAAAGTTATTCATGTGCAGTGCTTGTCCTCCTCCCTCCCTTCCTAGCCCTAATTGAGGAGGGTTGACCTCTTGACCCGAGCTAAATTGAGTTGTAGTCCCTGTGGCGAGCGTCTCCTTCCCGGTCAGTCAGGGCGGATTACACAGCCATTGTGTTCGGCACTGTATCGTCCAAACTGGCTGTAACCAAGCAGATGAGTCACGCATATCCAGGAACACACTCAGAGCTTTTTTTTTTTTTTTTTTGAACGTCTGAGAGGTGCTGCGAGATACCCATGCACAAGCACACACACACACACACACACACACACAAATACACGTTAATCCACACGTTTAAAAAGCTGCGCAGAATGTCTTGGCACTTGTATGAATCAATCGATGCCCTGTTATGCAGCGGGATCTGACTTGATTGATTGTTGCAACTAGCTACAAGTTTATCATATTTGGCTCATTATTGTCTATTAATTTTTCCCTTTTATGGGTATTTGTCGACTACAAATGCGGTGATCAATCTTTTTTAATTTGTAATTTCTTTTCTCTTTTCGTATTATGTTTTTGCTTCTTGTTTTGCTCTACTGTCTGCGGAAAATTAATTCATCCCTAAAAAGGAAATATCCGTGTCTTGGGGATTGTCACTCACAATATAATGACAGGCAGCCTGCATTCATTTTTTTGTGTGTGGCCAGTGTGTTAATTAGTGGCCTTTAATGCTGTGCCACTTGTTGTGGGATTATGCTTTTCCTGCTCTGAGTTCTGAAAATCAAAGGAGCAGCGCTGAAACGCTCCCATGTGTGTTTGGTATTGTATCAACAAAACCTAACAGCATGATTACAGTGTGTCACCGGCTGAGTGATACACTGTACCTTGTCAAACATTAATTAACTGATAGCAGTGATGCATTACCAACAATGTGGACATGAGTTCCATTTAGTTGAAGTAATAATTATTACAAGGTGAGCAGAGGCTTTATGATATTTTAATTAAATGTGTCCAGTTATTTGTATTCACCCAGTATTGTTGTGTCGTTTTTGATCAAATACCCAGATAATATAAAACATCACAAGCATTCGCCCTTACTTGACAGCCTATCCTCTATGATCATTTCTCTGTAATTATCAGACAGACAGGTGCAAAGAGAAAAGAATTTGTACATCAATGGTAGTTGTTTACTTTCAGTGACAAAACTTTTAATAAGTTCACAGTGGTGACAAATCATCACAAACTGTCGTAATGTTTAAGTTCTTATGGCATTGTAAAATAGATTTTCTGCCTGAACTCCCTCATCTCACCAACAGGGAGGATAATCAAAACAAAAACTCCAGCTCCAACGACCAATCTCTGATAGAACCATGGGGGATTTATTAGGACCCCCTATCCCTAGCCCATTTAAATGATCCGAGATGCAAGGCGCTCAACAGTGCTGGAGAAACTCATTAAACTCTCAGGGCGTCAGCCACTAAGGCCTCCTTTAAAAGGACTCTGGTTGGTTTCTGTCTTGGACGGAAACAGTCATCTTTTGTGACTCCGAGGGATATACCTCCACAGTGTCCAACTATGTCTACTCCATCACTTTTAATTGATTCAGCTAATTAATTACCAGCCCTGTGACCATTTGTTTGGCACATTTACCGTGTAGGCTACTTATAAATGTTAGCATGGAAAATATTTATGATCAGACACACTCTGATATACAGATGGAAAAAAGGCTGCTCTATTCAAAGATTATTTAGCATAAAAACATCTTTAGGCGTTACTCTGAATTCAGTTTTGGCTGGACAAGACCTGGCACTGAAACACAGTTGCTCCATCGTTTGTCGTCTTCATAAGAAACAGCTCAACACTTTCCTCTTCATTTTTCACTGAGGTTTGACACCCTACTTGACACTGACTCGTGCTCCCCTGAGGGAAAGGCTTCTGCCACCATAGGATCCTGCTTTAATTATGCAAAGTACAGGATATTTTGTGCGATTTTAAAAGTACGCCAGTTTCTGCTTTGGCAGTCACTGCCACACTCCCCTACTGGGAGGTCCTGTCAGACACCCCCTTCCTCTTTGCCCAGGAAAATGAAAGGCTAGAAAAGAAAAGACATAATGGAGAATGCATTTCAACTGCAGGGGTGGAACGCAGAGGCGTAAGAAGTCCTCAGTGAGACCCTCATTTTACATGGAACAGGTGGGAGACTCTTTTGTTCTCTTCCCGCTGTTAAAATCCATTTCATTTTTTGTACTTGACATGCCACAAGGAACTCTCACCAGTTCCAGAAAGGCTCCAATGTAAAAGGTTCTTACCTTTTTACTAAACAGGAGTGGTGTTTTTCAAGGCCAATGGTGTTGTCAAAAAGTCAGAAGTGGTTTAGTTGCCATGCACCTAATGAGTGGATCTGAGTGGTGATCAAGCCGTCACTATTTTGTCAGCCACCCTGTTAAAGAGCAGGCAAAGCACTTTGCAGCTGCTTTGGTGTAATGGCATCCACTATGAATACATTTTCTAAAAGTATGTTTTTTTGCTCTCTTTTTTTTTTTTTTTTTTTAACTTTTAATCATACTTAACTTTTAAGGAATGTACTATTTACATTAGACGTTACAAATTTCCCTTTTGATACTCAACTCATTTAGCTAACCAAGGCTCTGTGCAAGCTTCTTGCTAATGCAGCCATCAAGGTGTTTTTCACTTGGTCACTGTTGATGTAGGGAAGATGTTTCATGGGAGACGTTTATAATTCATCACGTCATTACCCAGTCCAATATGTTATTTACGTGGGTGGCTGTTTGCCTTGTTGCCAAAACTCATACATATGAAAGGCTTGCGTGGATTCCCAAACCACAGGTTGAGCTGTCGAAAGCTGTTGAAATCTCTTGGAGTTTCCATACAGAAAATCTCAATAGTAAATAATAAAAAAGAGGGAAATCTCAATGTGTCCAACTTGTTTTTCACTGTTAACTGTTTCTTTCCCTCTTTTTCTCCCCCTTCTCTTTTTCTGGCAGTAGAAGACAATGTGACAGAGGACCAGCACAGTCCTGGGCAGACTGCCATTCCAAGCGGTAATGCTCCATTTCATATTTCATCATTTTCGGCTGGAAAGTGGATCATGTGTCTGTGTGTGTGTGCGCCTGCCTGTAAAATCTTTGTTGGTTCAGAATGATACAAAGTGGGCCTGTGCTTGTGTCTTTTTTTGTTGTTGTTTTTAAGGTTTTCATACTGTAAGCTGTGTGGGTGCATGTGTTTATTAGAGAAAGGCTGACCGGCCTAGCTTGCTTTCCTTGTTCATGTGTTCGTGTGCATTTATGCATGCAGCTGTGCCTATAGCGGCCCATGTGTTTCTGTGTATTCCTGCCCTTTTTTTTTTGACTTTGTTTTCCAACCTTCTGTATGATGTAGAATAGAGCTACGCAGATGAATGTGTCCTGTCTTCCCGTATGCCATTCACAGTGGCCCTCCAGGAACAGAGCGGTAATTCAGGTCAGGCTAGCAGAAAGCCCCCTATGAATGAAACCTGCTCCTGATGCACCACACTGTATATTTTCATTTCATTTGTCTCTGGTAAAGGTTAAGTCTCAGGCGTGGTTATTTTAAACCCAATATGGATGGTTTTGCCCAGCAGGCTGGGGACCCTGGGTACTCAAGGCTGCCACATTAGTCCAGCATTTACCCATAGCTGTTTGAGTGCTCCTGTGCGAAATGCAGGCGCTGCATGCACTGCTACAATAGATTTTAGCTTTTCTCAGCTGCTTATGTCCACAATATTGTTGTCTCAGATTTTGTTTGTAATCTCTCCACAAACCTACACGTTAGCATCCAGCAGATATTTGCAAGTAAATTAAACATTTTTGAGGTGCAGGATGTACAATCAGAAACAGATGCGATGCTGCACCGAAAGTTGAGTTTCTTTCTTTAGATCTTGTCCATCACCTGTCATCTAAATTAACCCTTTAGGGTGTCATTCCAGTAAAGCTTTCTGTTCTGTTACAGTACAGTAGCTCAACAATATCTAACCGACGTTGTGTTAATGTGGATGGAGAGGCTTTTGTGGGTGGTTTGGTGAAAAAAAACACCCCCCCCCCCCCCCCAAAAAAAAACCCGCCTCCTTAGCCTCTCTAACCTCAGCTCAAGGGATGGAGGAATGGGCATAAGAGGCAGACTTGCCTGAGAGACCTCCTGTCATCCAGAGCCAAAGCAGAGCTAATGAGTGTGCCTGATTACAACGACCCCCTCAGACACACGAATCTCCCTCTACCCATCCCTCCACCACCTCTATCTCCAGAGTGAGGGGAGACAGCCGCCACATGATCGATGTCTGCCTGTGGAGAAATCAGGAGGGCGCACAAATTAATTTCTCACTTTCCTCATTTGACTTCGTCTGACTGATTTATTTTTTAACCCCCTCTCAGGATGCAGTTTGACGAATGGTCAATGAGAAAAGAGTTGTTTGTGGCAGTAAACTTTTAAGATGCTGGGAGCTTTCTCACAGCTATTTAGCAATTTGTCTCCAACTCTTAAAATATTTCTCTGCTTGTGCTTCACCAGCTATTCATTTGTAGCACCAGCAATTCATCCATAAGCTTAAATGACTTCTCAAGCCAACCTTTTTTTTTTTTTTCTCCCCTTGAATTGAAAGCAGTAGAAAAACTTACCTGCTTTTCATGCATTTGCCACTTTGACGGACGCAGCCACAATAGCCATTAGGCTGCTGACAAGCTAAGGGCTTAATCAGACATGGTGTCAAGATCTACCTCATAAGTAGACCCCCAGTTGCGCTCTTATGTGACTCTGTAAGTGTTCTGCAGGCCCTGCATCCTGTTTCTCATTCATGTTTGATATGTAGCAAAGGCAAAAGAGAAATGCTAACAAAAGAGGCCCTCTAAAAGATAGACAGTATTATGCATAGTATAGAGGGGCAGGAACAGTGTGATATCTGAGATTTAATGAGGCAGTGCGCTTTTTTACCCAGAGAGTGTCGAGCAGGCTTAAGATCTGCAGCTTGGCTTTACCACTGTGCTGCTTGTGTATAATTATAACCACATGCTCCATGCTTTTTCTTCTCTCTTATATATACATCCCTTTCTTTTTTCCTTCTTTCTCTTTTTGCTCTTGGCTATGTCAGATTGAGGCTGTTATTTTGGAAGAGGGTGTCAGCTCTGTCAAAATAGAGTGGACTGAGGCAAATAGAAGTGTTATAGAGATCTGAAGGGGTGTCTGGGTGGCGAAGCGCCGTAGTGAGGAGTAGTGTAGCGTAGTGGTGCGGCGTCTAAGACACTGGCTTTGGCTGAGGTTGAGGCTGCCCACAGATCAATGTACTGCAGGGCTCACTACAGCAGGAAAAGGAAAGGACTCTTTCACTCCACCACTTCAGAAAATCATATTCTCTATTATTCATTTCCTTTGATGTTTTACTGCACTAATGGCATAGCAAGGCGCTCCGTTCAATATTATCACTCCCTATGAGAGAGCAAGTGAGACAGAGTGAGAGAGAGAGAGAAAAAGGGCATTTGGTATGTTCAAATGTTGTTTCTCATTCAACGGCTTTGATTTCCATTCTTCTTTGTGTCTCATGTCTTTTTTTTTGCTGAGATTTTAATGGTGGATGATACCGTCTGTGTACCTGTGATTTTCTGCTTCCATTATGTAGGACTCTCTGTGTTGTCTTCATTGTTTGTTCTTTCTCCTGTAATTGTTTGGCACCTTTTTCTCCGTCTGTGCAACTGTTTTCTTTACCTCAGCATGCATCATAAAATTTTCATGAAAATACTGCATGTTTATTTGTAACATATAACTAGGTGTGAGGCGGCGTATCACTTTGGGCTTATAGAGCGATAAGTGTTTTATAGAAAAGGGCTTTCGACAAACACTTCTGTTAATCTACTTTAGAATTACAAATGCATCAAAATATTAGACAGTAATTAGTCTTTAATACGAATCTAGGGGACTTGGAGCAGATTAATCAGATTGCATGGACTGATCATGTGAATGCAGACTCTCCCCATGCAAATTCTTGACGATCGTTAACAGTCTGCAAAGTGTCAAGCTCACGGCCCCGTCATCGGATCATGACATTCTTTAATGATGGAGGATCAGTGGATGTGACGGTCTAAGTGGAGAGCCCCAAATCCCATCCACACAGAAGAGGATACACTTGGAGGCACATGTGGCATTAGAATGTAGTGTGACCTATATATGGCGGGTGCTCTGCAAAAGTTTTAGATTTTTAAATAATGAGGTGCCGGCAACCGTGTGAAGGTTATTCAATCTTAATGTCCTCCTATTTCTGACAGCCTCCCTCACTCTGATAAAGGAGCGTACTCACCTTTGATCAGGCCCGCCGACATGTGTCGACAGAAGCTGCTCGCTGGTTAAAATAAATTCTTAATTTGAACTTGGGGGTGGGTGGTTGTAGGGTGGGTTGCTGGGGAGGGGGCATCATAGGATCAGGATCTCTGGGAAATGATGGGGAAATGAGGAGATGGGTGAGTTAGTAATGATGTTTTCAACACCAAGGTCTTTCAATGCGCAAAGAAAGACTCAGGCTGATGGAGCGAAGACGTTCTGTATCTACAGGCAAGCGAGAACATAGCCCTCAGTGATTTCACACTTCTTGTGTGTGGTGTTTTGGGGCTGGATTACAATGATTTCAGTTAAAACTTTGTCATCCATCACATGTTGAATTCAAAAACAGCTTATAGTACCAATAACAACTTTTCCTATCGCTTTTCCCCCCCATTCCAGACCTTCAGTATTATATTTAATCTTTAATCTTAGGGTTCGACATGAAATCTCCAGTGGTTAAAAGCAGGGTTCATGCAGAGAGTTGCTTTTAAAGATAAGACCTGATGAATTCATTCCAGGCTTTGTAGATTTCCCAGACTCTGCTATTTACCTCTTTATATATTTTTTTTCCCTGTGAGTATTCCTGTACATTCACACCCTGCCTCCTCTCCCCCTGGTCAGTGTCTCCACTTGTCTCAGTGTGTGGGCCAGACAGTGGGGGGACGTGTTGTAGGCTTCCCTGCCAGGGACCACGGGTCCCTGGTGGGGCTAATGGAGCAGAGAAGAGAATATCAATTAAAAGGTTATAAATATTTAAGAGCAGAAATATTCAATAATATAAGGGTGGGGGTCCAGGGGACTCTTCAACTCACAAGATGAAAGTTGTGGCATGATAAATGTCACTCAACACCATAAGAGACAAGAGTGTGTGTGATGGATGCTTTTGGACTCAGACAGATATTGCCAAGCTCTAAAGGCGTCAATCACCATTCATATTACCACATTTTATTAGTATAGTATTAATGTCTTTTAGTACTATAAAGATTGAAATCTCATCCTTGAAAATTCTGCAGTCTAATTCTCATTATATGCTCCTTATTTTTTTTCATGTTTCACACCAGGCTCTGATCATTTTACTTCGAGCTGACCTTATCAAAATATAGATCAGCGGTCAATGTCGTCTCTCTCTTGTGCTTACTGTTTTCTATACCAGTACACACAAGCTCATTAGCTAAATTAACAAGGGTATTTGGCATGATTTTAAAAAATTCTCAATATGTCGTGCCATGCTCATATTCCACATGTGATTGTCAGCCATTCTAAGCCTCCTGGTATTGATCTGCTGTCCAGCCTGTAGAGACTGGTAGAAGAGGATGTCCTGATCTGATGGATTACTGTATGAGGCCCAGAGGCTCAGAAACCTAAGTATTGACGTGGTTTTTTTAATCCCAGGGTTGGACATGACCTTGCGGTGTCAAGCACCATCCCACCCTCCCACCCCCTTCCCCCTTTCTCTGAAGCTCCCTAACATCCACCCTGTGTAGCAGTTTACATTTCTAGCGCAGCATCACAGTGGTGCACCGGAGGTCACTCAGCTTGACCGAAAGCACTGACCCAGCTTGGATTCTCTGAAAGTTGCCGCTGAAACATGTCACTCTCAACAACAGAAAACAAGGGAATAAAAATCCATTCCTCACATGCATTACCCTCGTTGGGTTATAAGTTCAGATGAGCTGCTGTTTATTTATTTATTTTCATTTTTGTCGATGTTACTTCCAAAACAATGTTAGAATGTTAACTAAATATGAATAATAATAAAAACATATCCAGCACTGAGGAATTGTTATGCCATAAAAAAAAAAAAAAAATGCTTAAGCCATCACTTGTTTTCTCTGACAGAACTGAGCTGTAATATTAGGAAAATTAATGATTCATAAAGGCCGCTGGAAAAAAATATCAAAGTCTTAACCTCCTCCACAGACACCCTGTAAAAAAGACATGAAGTGTTCACATTTCAGCGCATATTTTGAATTCTGTGCCTGTGTGTGTGGATGAATCATAAGTCTATATTGTGTGGCTTTTGGCCTCAGTCAGAAGTGTTTCCCCCAGAGCAAGAAAGGCCTGCATCTGTGAGGATTGGGTTGGGATTTTCATTTTCTTGAAACACCTTCTGTTCTGTTCTGCATGGTCCCACTGGGGACCACAGTGCTGATATTTTTAGAGGGCATGTTCCGAGAGCCTCAGTCGCCAAGAGGGAAGGACAATGGAGGGTGTGATGTTACATCAATACTTGGCGCAAGTGGGGGAAAGGAAAAATCCTGGGTGGCCTTGATGAGTTCTGGAACGCCTTTCCTCAAGGAATTTCACAGTTAAAGAGCACCCTACAAGAGGAGGGCTTAAAATGGCCGCCCATGTCTATATACACCCAGTATATACACCCACACCTGCACACATCGTCGGCACATAGTCCCAGTCCTCAGGCGCTGTTAACTGTGTGTGGATGAAAAAATGGGCTTCCTCGTAACGTTCCCCTCCGGAGTTTCAGGACAAGCTGAGGAACACTTGTATCAGTGGAGCTTAAAATGGCTGCCAGTGAATTGCAAGGGCTCTTCTCCCCCACAAAGCCTTAACTAGCATTGACATGATGGTTCAATTGTTAGTATGGCTTTTTAATCAGTCTTATTGTGAAGTTTAATGGTCACAGCAGGGGATACAGTAAGGAGGGCTGCAGGCCATATTGCCATCACAAAGCTGCTGAAAGCCACGATCTGTTTCACTTGGCTTCTGACTGAAGATATGCATGGTATGCTGCGAGAGAACAATGTAAGGTTTCATGTGTTGTCTGAATGTTTTTGCATCACATGTCCAACTTCAGATTAGACTGGTGTTTTTAAAGATGACTCCTGGTCCTGATTCAGGGTAGTCAGTCGCCCACCCCTGGCACTGCTGCAGCACAAAGCCAACAAGAGACAAAACTGCAGATGGATTGAAGAATATTGATGTGCGCGACCCGCGGCTGCCTGCGAGCAAGGCTGAATAATTTAGGGAAGTGTGTCGTGCGACAGCCTAACACACACCAATCTCAGTTTTGTGTGTCTTACTGTGATACGCTCCATACATCCACACTTCTGGCCTAGATGTCTGGGTAATATGGCAAGGTCCGTCTCCTTTGATACACGCTGACTGATGCGATTCAACACTCATTGGCAGAATTTCATATTTCTTTGGTCCAGCCAAAACTGCAATCCTGGATTTATTAACTACACATATTCCCATCTGTCTAGTTTCATATACTGAAGTTTTGCTTGGGTGAAGCAGGGCAAACACACGTAAAACCATTTCTAATAACAGAGGTGTGTGTTTGTGTGGATGTGTGTGTTAGATTTGTGAGTGTGAGCATTGTGCCACCCTGTCTGTGTGCGCCTGTATATCTCTCACCCTCACCTGCCCAACAGTTCTGTTATGGCATGAGTGGTTGAGTTACGGAGGCCCAAATTGAACCTGCATTTTTATTACAGCTTTTATTATTGTTTTTATTAAATCCAGAGTCTAGAAATCCATTTTATTGTCACCCAGAGGAAGCTGTAGTACCTCACTGTGTGGGTCACCCCTCTGACTATGTGGTGCTGTCATTTCCTGTGGCTTGGCAGATCCAGAGTGCGCCCTCGAGAGGGCAGCGGAGGATGGTGAGACTGGGCGTCTGAGGAAGAGGCTGCTCTCTCCTGAGGAAGGAGAGGAGGGAGAGGAGGAGGACGAGGAGCCTGCTCTGCACAGCTGCGACAGCTGCCGGCAGGTGTTCGAGTCGCTGAGCGATCTCACCGAACACAAGATTAATCAATGCCAGCTGACAGGTAAACAACGTTCAGCCCACCGAGCCTCCCCTCCACTCTGCCACTCAGCTCTTCTCCCACTCCCACTCTCACTCTGTGCCTTCACTAGAGAATATGCCACACTGTGTGTTAGTACACTGCGCTAAGGGGAGCACAACACCAGACTACCAGTTTCCTTGGTTGATATCCAATAACACAGACACACATGAGCCCACCACACTTAGCGTATTGTTGATATGTGCTGCGCATCAATATCTACAAATGAGACATACAAACAGGCCTCCATGTGTCCTTATAAAAGATCACTGTAGGCTACAGCATGTGTATTTATAGTATCTACATTGTGTCCTTGCTTGTTTCAGTGCAACATTTTATACAGCACTATACTAATTCTAACATTTCACTAGAGTGTAACGTGGAGCTGTGTGGTCCCACAGTAACCAGACCACCAACTGGAAACAGATCCTTGCTCCAGGAAAGTCCCTCAGCTCGTCCCAATGCTAGCTAGCTGCAGTAGTAATACCTAGTGGGACTGAAAGAGAAGGATGCCATTGGCAGACTGTGTCATTGACCTGTTGATGGATGAATAGCGCTATAAATACCCTGACAAGGTGGCAGACAGAACTAATGATGTGAACTGAAGGTTTCCATGTGCTTCTCCTGGACTTGCTGCCCTCCTTTACACGTCCTGATGGGCCTGCATTGAGAAACACATTCCGACACACATTTCCCAATGTTTGGGCTGAGCCCCGAGTATCTTCCTTACTTGTGCAGAACACAAGCGGGCTAAAATTGAAGAACTTAGTTTTTGATGTATTGAAGATCCAGCTCTTAATTTCAAAGCAAAATCAAAGCATCAGTCATGAGAAAGCCAGTGTAGTCTCTACTCTGTTTACATTCAAGTACTGTTTGATTTCATATTTTGCAACCCACAATCAGCAAACCGCAAATTATAGGGTAGATATCCCATGAGTTTTACAAAGATTTTCCATTAACAGTAAGGCAGTCCTTCGAAGCAAATCTTTTGTTTTCTTCATCTATATGTTTTTTTGTGTGTATAAGCACACACATTCTTTCATGGCTACACTGGAGTGCAGAGATGCATGTGTGCTCACACGAGTGACTTTTTAACTTCAGATGGGCTTGTTTACATGTATGTGTGACTCTTGTGAGCTCATGTGTGTGCTTTTTTTTTAAGTGAATGCTCAGTCAACTAAAGGTGTGAAAATCAATATATTTGCTTTCACATTACTGCCATCCAACAAAAGCAGTCATCAGTTAGAACAAAACCGAGTGTAGAAGCCCCATCATACTTCTTTTTTCATACAACACCTACATCTATCAAGCTAACAGTTTCATGGATGGACTGTTTGGGGAACCTTGGAAATTAAAACACAAATTACACTATTAAGAAATAATGAGAAATGTTCCAATTTTACTTGAATATTTTTAAATTGTAATTATAATTATATTATAATGTGCAATAGTCAGTTATGTTTTGTATTTGATTCCAGGGTGGGACCTCTCATGTTCCACTTCATTGTAATGTGGTCATGACCAACTCAGTCATATTTTTCCTATAATTAAGCCTGGCTTTCATAAATGTCAATCTTATGGACAAATAACTCTTAATTGCCCAATGATAAAAAAAAAAAACACAGTTTGGATAAGAGCCCCCGTGGAAACCAAACAAAAGAATCTAATTGCCATTAGGGTATTGTGATTGTGCAGAAACACTCTATTAGTATTCAAACACAGTGGGAGAAAAGAAACTTCTAGATGGCATACTAAGTACTTTGAATGTGTCTGTGCGTGTGTGTGTGTGTGTGTGTGTGTGTGTGTGTGTGTGTGTGTGTGTGTGTGTGTGAGTGAGTTTGTGATTGTGTATTAGACAGAATATGGGAGGAGATTTGCTATGTGGAAATATCTAGACAT
>JAQQZY010000010.1:18855213-18869454 GCA_030068375.1 Ostorhinchus rueppellii | reverse complement strand
GTGTGTGTGTGTGTGTGTGTGTGTGTGTGTGTGTGTGTGTGTGTGTGTGTGTGTGTGTGTGTGTGTGTGAGTGAGTTTGTGCTTGTGTATTCGACAGAATATGGGAGGAGATTTCCTATGTGGCATTATGTAGACATCCATGACCAATTAATCTGCCTTACATCAAGTCTCTACTCACAGATGGATCCTTTATTAGAACCATTTTCTAATCAACCACCAGCACCTGCTAAACCCTCATTTTTACAATTTCAAATGTTTTATTTTTGGTAAACAAATTGCAGAGCTTGACTGGAACCAATCCACATATGGAGATTTGCTTGCTGTTCCCTGACAGAACTCAGCTCTTTTTCCCCCAGCTGATATCCCATAAGCGAATACAGTATATTACTAGAACCAGACATGCTTGTATGCACCCACTACCTCACATATTTTGAGGGCCGCATTATTATTTTTTGTCTGTGTAAATACAGAGAAGCACAAGTCTTTCTATAATAGTGACACGAAACAGACTTCAGTTAACTCCAAACAGATTCTAACTGCATGTTGACCACGCCCAATGGACAGAGAGAAAGAGAAAGATGTTACATGTCACCGCGATCAATGGCCGCCATTGTCTCCCCCAGTCTGGCAGAGGTATAACACCTTTCCATGCACTTAAGCTGTGACCACTGCAGTGCGCTAAGGGAGCGCATGGGTATGGATTGCCTCGTGTCCCCGATGCGATCGGTGCTATTGATCGCACTAATGCTGGACTGCAGAGGAAGGCAAGAGCCTGAGAAATGGAGCGAGGGAGAAGGAGGGAGATGGAGAGAGAAAGAGAGAGCTGCAGGAATGTGTCCCCAGGGAGCCCGTCTTTGGCTGGGGCAGGGCTTCAGGAATGCTCCCCAGGAGATCTCAGTGAAGGCTAGGGCAGGGCTGGAAGAATGCTCCTCTAGAGAGTTAAGAGTGGAGGCTGGCTGGGGCAGGGCTAGAGGAATGTTCCCCCAGAGCACCCCTTTAACTCTGGGGCAGAAGTGGAGGGGCTCCGCGGGGGGAGAGAGCTCCCCCGTCCTCCCTCTGGCTCCAGGATGGCTGCGGATCAGGTTTCCGTGTGGGGATCAGCATCCTGCCGACAGGGCTTTAGGCTGCCCTGGGGAGGAGACAGGAGGCTGGAGGCACTGCTATTCCATAGGCCTTTCCAAAAACACTTCACAAATGCTTTGTCTCACTGTCTCACTGTATTGTCTGTACACTCTTGTATTGTTACTGATCCTTCACATGGAAAGAGAAACAGTGTTTGTAGTTTGACTTTTGCTCTCTGTTGGCACAAAACATGGTCATATGCTGGATCCGAGACTGCAGTGGTAGGCAACAAAACCTGAATTCAGACCGAGTCACCAAAGAAATACTTCACTCCTCAGTTCATTTCTACTTGTGTTTACTAGGTAGCCCACACTGTAAATAAAAATAACACCTCTAGCTCAGAGTTTAATTCAAAAGATTGCATTCTCACAAAGCCTTTCACCATCAGTTGTCCACTTCCATGTCTCTGAAGGTATTTGAATAGCCTAGTGCATACATGGGCTGTCAGCCTGGTGGCCATTCTTTCATTACGGGTCCAGCTCCCTTGAGCAACACCTTTTCTTGTGTCCTTCACTAGAGGAGGGGCATGGCTGCTCCCCCAAGAGATATCTGTGCCCTGCTATTTTAACCCTCTGTGAGATGACCTTTTTAATAAGTGTCTTACTCTGTTTTCCTGCCGGCCACTGTGCGAGCAAACAGAGCATGTCTTCTGCTTCCCTCAGATAAAGGAATCAATCAGAGAGGGTGCAACAGAGAAGGAGAGAGAGATAACTGGGCCATATATGGATTTATATTATGTAGATTTCCCCTTTCTTCTTCCCTGTAGACAGTACAAAATGCACTCAGCTTCAATAAAATGCATTTCAGATTTATGAGAAAAATACAAATGAAATACTAATACTCTGTGAAAACAATAAGATCTCCCCACAATACAGAGGATGTTAATATGATAGAAATAGTTTGGGCAAATTTTTAATATAAAGTCACTATTTGTGATTGGGAACCAGACAAATTTTTTAAACCCAGTGATATATGTTTTCCCTCCTCCATTCCCAGCCACGGCGTGTTTGTTTGAAGTATTTCAATTCATTTACATCAAGTCTTTGGTTAAGAAGCATGGAAACATCCAGTAATACCCTCAACTATGAACAGGCTCCTGGCAGTCCATGTTTTCTACTAACTGTTTCCAACAGGCTGCTATTGGTTGTACTGTTTTTTTTTTTTCTTTTTCAACTAACTTTGTGTATCGATCCAACAGCTGCTTTGTGGCTGCCAAGAAGAATGTGCCAAACTGAAAAGACTTTATTTGCTTCAAAACGGCTCACATAAGAGGAAAGCGACATGAGCAAGACCTGATTAGCCGAACTCTGAGCCACTGCCGTTCATCAGAAATTCTGCTGTGTTTTTGCCGGAGCGTCTTGCGACATCCTGGTACAAAGAGCAGCACACTGATTACAAGGCTTTGAAAGGAGGAGAGGCGGTCAGGGGAGAATAGTTACTTCTGGCACAACGCAGCCACTGAAAAGAGACCTCATGCTAGAGTGAGCTCTCAGAATTGGCCTTGAGTCTTTCCTGTGTGTATGTGTTTGTGTGGAGGGCATGAAGTGTCTACGTAAGAGAAATAGGTAGAGAGAGAAAGGGAGTATTAAAGTAGAGGCTTGACTCGACAGAGTAGCATCTCTGCGCGTTTCCCTTTCTGTGCAACTGCGCTAGTAACGTTAACAGGAGTGTCATTAGGAATTCAAAGCATATGCCCTCGTGAGGACGCCCTCTTTCTCTCTCCCCTGTGCTTCACACCGCACACATTATGCACTGTATAAAGTATTTATTGGTCTTTGTCAGACGAGGACTGCATTTTCTACAGAAAAACAATAAAAAAAAAAAAAAAGAATTTTAGAGCCTGGCGTTTTATGTCTGTGCTTTTGTGCTTTTTTTTAAGGTAGAAATGACAATGGCCAGCTCTACAACTCTTCGCCTCGCTCATATTCACATCCCCCTCCATCTGACACACTTCATCTCTCATGTATTTGCTTGTTCAATCAGTCATCCGCTTAGGCATGCAAACACACTCGTATTAGTGCACACACACGTATGCTTCCTCGCAGCACCTGCATGCTTGCACTTTGCATTTTAGACAACACATAATTCATCACCCAAGAGGCTAAACACACACTGTGACTTCATCCAGTTGACCTCTTTCTTAAGTAGGTAGCCACCACAGCAAGGATGACGTGGACAAAACAGAAATAATCTGAAGTACTCACCTACAACTACGTATGAGTGAAAAAACTATATCAATGACACGATGTCAGTATTTCTCCTTCCTCTACTGTTTGCAGCATCTCTTTGAAACAACTGACTTCAATTGTGTGACAAAGACCTGGTCGAGGAGCGCATGTCTTGGTTTCTCTTGCGCTTCTTCATCTCTCCTGGCCCTGGCTCAGCCTGCTCTTTGTTCACTCTCTTTCTCAGCCTGCAAGTCTTTTTCGGCGGCACAAGCAGAAGAATGGCACATTAAATCTTAATAGGACTGCGTCTGGCCGTGTTGAATTGCAGAGCGTGTTAAGCCGGCGCTTTCCTCCCCCTTGGCACACGCTCGTGGAAGTGGAAAACAATTGAATAAAAGAAACCGCTCCCTCCCTCTGTAACACAAGTGACTTCGGCTGCTCTCATGAAGCTATGAGACTGAACTGACTCCTGCTCACAAATGGCTTAAGACCTTACTGAAACTGTAACATAAATGACATTAGTCATTTTCAAAATGCATAGACACACACTGAAAGATAGACACAGGAGTTATGTCACCTACCACAGTCAAGCAGTTGAATATTGTTCATGTTGCCAGTTTGGAAACGCTGCTACTAGATATTGTTTGAAACAGCCTGTTGATGAAACAGACAAATAAAAACTAGTAAAGGGCACACATAACATTCCAGAAGAACAAACTGAAACATTGAAGGGACAGACCTAAAGGGGAACTTTACAATGAAAAAGGGGGTAGGTAAAAATAGACAAAGACATGAAGAGAGACACAGTCTAGGTAGGGAAGAGCCAATCTTAGCAGCAGTAGCAATGTGAGTCCAGGCCTGCTTTGTAAGGCAGTCAGAGGTGGTAATTAGCCAGTGATGAGTTGACTGGTTGTGTGTCCAGTGCACGGCACTGCTGGGTGGGGCTGTGGGAGGTAGATAAGGCCAGCAGTGGGCTTATCTCTGAGAAGGACAGGCACCAGGCCTGCCAGGCAAATCCACCCACAGACCAGCCGCATTTTATTAACAGCATCATTAATGCCAGACAGGTTATGTGCGGTGGCTCGGAAGAGAGACAGGAAAAAGTAAAAAAAAACAAATGAAGTCTCAATTCCTGCTTGGCTGGCCAGTCTAAAGTACATAGGCACCAGTTGACGTGTTTTGAAAGCAAGGAGCTTGTGGAGATGTTTACCAGGTAGGCAGGCAACGGAAGGGCACGGAGAGCGAGCTTGGATCTTACCTCTGGGTTTTGCTCGCTCTCCTCTGGGTCCCCAGAATTCAAATCATTTTCTTTTTTCTCCTGCAAACGTGGGACTGCTCACCAGAATAATGATGAAGCAGATACAGAGAAACATAACTAGGCACAAAGAAAAGGTAAAATGTATATTGAAAACTTTATGGACATTTGGAACTGAATTTTCTAAGTAATGCTTTGTGTTTCTTCTTCCCTCTTTTATCTAATCAGGTGTATAAGGTTGGGTACTCATATGAACTTTTGCTGAAAAATGGTATCACCTGTAAATATGGAAAATATCCATAAAATACTGCGATTTCAATGTGTGAATGTGAAAAATGAGTGTTAATTCTCCACTTTTGATCTAATAAACAATTCTGTGAAGTATGCAATGTGAACAAAAGAGCTTGTAATTAACACTCTGTATTAGCATATCAAATGCCAAAGAGCTGTTTAGTGCTACGTTTTCCTATGATAATATGAACCAGGAGTCAACAGGATGCAGCATGGCTTTGAGACAAAGACAAGTTCACTAAACGTCTACCTCATCCCCAGAAAGCTGAAAGAAACATTTACATGCTTTTGAATCACATTAATGCTCCCTAATGAAAAGGTCATAGGATTTTTGCTTAAGTCTGTGTGGAAATGTACTGCACATTGATCCCCATAGGGCTTTTTCCTTAGATGGCTTTTGCCAAACTTGCCAGTAATGGGAGGAAAGGAAAGAGGGAGATGGAGGGCGGTGGAAAGAGTGACCAGTCCGACAGGTTTATGTCTCCCTGCAGGCTGAGCTCGGTGGAGTGGACCCACAGGAAGGAGCAGAGCCAGCTGTGACGGCATCCTGCTAGCCACAGTGGTTTAGGAACTTTGGGGTTACACTATCACCGACTCAACATTTCCCCCTCTTCTCTACCCCTCCCAGGGGTTGTTTTTGTTGGCCAGGGGGTAGTGTTTGGGTGGGGGCTGCTATGGGGCTCTGTGGAACAGCCACTCCTATACTTCAGGATATGGGGAGTTCAGCCACCCACAAGGACAGGGATTCTCAAATATCACACGGAGTAACACATTTGTTCCTTAGTGCTAATTGCCATTTTTGGACTGAAGGAAGGTTCATAAATTTAGTTTTATGGGCAGGATGGGTGTCGTTTAAGGTCTCCAAGGCCACCAGCTGGACTATACTTTGCAGAGGGAACAGTGTGTATGTCGGTACAGAATGTAATGTGTGTTGGTACAGAACTGTTTGACAGTAAAGTCATGCTGTCAGGTAATACAGAGATGTTCTCTTAATGTTAAGAGCAGTGGACAGTGGGGGTCCAGCACCACTGTGAATGTAAAGGTCATTTAAGCTATTCCACCTCCAACCTGGCTGGCTGATCGATCATCCTTGAGGAGTCAATCAATTTGATCAGAGAGACTCTCCTAAGAGATGGCCTCCCAACGACTGCTTGGGATTCTGTGGAAGGCTGCAGAGTCTGCCAGCTTGGTACATGTCTCTGCGATAAACCAAGACATTAAAATCCCTGATTAAATAGTAACTCGCCACCTGTGGTAGCCATTCTCTAAATAAGCTACTGATTTAAAACAGCAAAGAACATCTACAGTTACTATCACTCTATCATGTTATCAGACTCATTCTATATGCAATGCATGTACACTAAAATCAGATCAACAAAATCCTGCAGGGCTGACTGACAGCCAAGAGAGATTGGGTTGTAGTAAACAGAGTGGTAATCTTTATATTAGGACATTATGTGCCCCCAGTCAAAGCATGATGCATCTTTCTCATCATGAACTTGGTTTGTAGAACATACCCCACAAACAAAGTCAACAGACAAAACCATTGTGTGATTGGATTTTAATCCAATTGCATTATTATTCAGGCCTCCCATTGGCCATTCATTACTCTCACATGGAGCCTGTGTGGGTTGTTATCACCCAATCAGGCTCAAGACTCTATTCTGGAGAGCATGCTTTCGTTTGCATCCTTTAAACCCTGTGAGCCTTCCCTCTCTCTGGGCCCGCCAACGGAATACCTAATTCCAAAGTAAACTGATTGCTCTCTCCAACAAGATTACGCTGTGATGATGTTAGCCAAATGAGACTGCTATTCGGATGCAACCAGGGCAGGCAAGTATACTTACTGCAAGATGACTGATCAGCATGTTAAGAGAAACGAGGTTGGGAGAAAAAGGAGGAGAAACGAGGGATAGAAATCGAAAGAGTGTGAGAGAGTTGTGCGCGTGGGGGTAAGCAGAAATGTAATTTGCTTCTCACCTCAGGCGACTGGGCTCCGAGGCCAGTAAATATGCAAACAAGCTGAGCCTGGCCATCAATATGAAGACCCTAGATGATTACTAATCTCCACTGCAGAAGGAGATTGAGGTCTGTTCAGCAGCACCTTGCACCATGAGGTACAAAGAGGGAGGTTAGAATCTCCATATTTGCCCCTCAACATTACGTGCAAGTCAGGTATGGGTATGTTTGACCTTCGGTTTGAGAAGAAACGCACCCATGATGCATATGAATAAAAATACAGCAGCCCTAAGATATAGGTGCCTTCACCCATGTTGTAAACATTTGGAAAGGGTATCATTGTTTTGTGAATGCATTTCACAAACTGAAGCCGTAACTTCGCCCTAACTTTGAACCTTGTTCTCAACTCTCTCCAGTCTTTTCATCATGGAAAACTCCTTGTCTGATATGAGCTCTTAGACGTGAGGCACAGTAGTTTACTAGCCTATTGTCATTCCCCATCCGTAATCCAGGATAAAAAAACCTATGGGACATGGACCAGGCTGGAGTCATTAGGTGTGTGCGTGGCTTACCCAGACAGCCAGATAAACCAGATGCCTCGGGATGGCCAGGGGTCATCTCTCTGTGAGAACACGTTGTTGATGTCCTTGTTTCTCTCTACCTCTTCTTTGCCCTCACTTCTTTTCTCACCCCTCTTCATCATTCCTTCTCTCTCTCTCTCTCTCTCCCTCTCTCTCCCTCTCTCTCTCTCTGTCTCTCCCTTGATTGCTCTGCACAGTCATCACAAACACAGAGGTCCGTGTTGGAGCTTAGCAGTCGAAGAACCTGTCAGCTGAAGGGAAGGAGGAAAGACAGACAGGGGAGTTGTCTGTGGCCCTAGGTTGAATGCCTGAGGGTGTACTACGTGTGGAGGGTAGTTAGTGCAGAAGGACGCACCACAGTCTGCAGGTGAATCCTCTCATTTTGGGAGGCTTAATGCATTAGAATCATCACCTCTGGGGGGGAGTGTTATAACTCTCTGCTATAGAAGGAATCTTGATATAAAATGTAGCAAAAGTTGTGGTGTTTTTTTTTTAAATTTATTATTATTATTTTATTTCTAAATACGGCAGGAGGGCCACGTAAGAGGAATATATATTCTAAGAAAGCCTTACCAGTCTTAAACATAATTGACTATTTCTTGTATTTTAGAGCATGTTTCCAGCATTGAGCTTTACCCTCTGCAGTGAGTGCACAAGGCTTGAGGATGTTTACCTGGCATGGTGCCTGTTGTAGCTGCCCTCCTGTTGAGGAAAAGCAGGTCAGGCTATAGCTTTGTGTTTGTTTGTTAGTGCGTATAAGCTTTTTTTCTGGGTGTGTATGAGTTTTGTGAGCCTGTATGTGTTGTGTATGTACAGTATATATTTGCGGATGCATGTGTGAGGAGGAAGGGGAGATCATTAAGATGGAGAGAGTCTGAGAGTGCATTAAAATCAGACGGGAAAGAAGATAAAATGTATTTCTAATGTAAGCATTTATTTTGCAGGACAGGTAGGATATGTGGGCATGCGAGTATGGAGTGGCGGGTAGCTGGACTCTCAATTCAACTGAACGGTCCATCTGCTCAGTCATCAATCTTCTCTGTTCATTTACTCATCCAGCCATTTATCCATCCTTGCCTGTGGCCAGAGGGCTATGTCTCTTTGTGGCCCTGATAATCTTGACCAATTTCCTCTGCAATTTATTTCCCAGCCAACCACCCACCTGGTGAAGTAGCATCAGGGTTCTCAAGGTAGAGCCACTCATCCCAGCAAGCCCTTTCCCCTCCAATCACATTCTGTTTTTTTTTCTCTGAAGCCTTAGATTATTTGTCTTTTGTGTTTTGAAATAAGTCAGTCAATAGTGGTGGGATACAACCTTTTCTCTGCCTCTGCTATGATCTCTAATGCCACTCAGTGCTTGTTGTTTGCCACTAATGCTCCAGCTTCTGCCTGTCTTTGTTTTCTGTTATCATCTTCCATTTTCATCCGTAGCTCTCTGTGTTGCCTCACTTCTCTTTTCTTTCTCCCTCCCTCCCTCCCTCCATCCTGTCATGGCTCCTCAGTATTCTGCTGCTGTCTTGTGTGGAGTGATTTTGCCCAGACACGTCTGGCTCTGGGTAAAGTGCGGTCCCCAGAGACTGAGCTCCGCAGCCCCCAGGTCGCCGGCACCATGAATACATTATGATCCCCATTTCCATCCTGTTGCCACGGCAGCACTTTTGGAGCCGCAGGGCGATTAAGACGTGTGCTGTCGATACCCTGATAGGCGCAGAAGTTGGATCTAGACACCGGCCTTTGATCAGATTTTGTCTTCCCACCTGCTATTGGTGGCATCAGTACAGGAAGACAAAGAGAGATCTTGTGGGCTTTTTATTGGTTTGACAATCTCACCTGCTGTATGTGAGTACAGCATGCATCGAACCTCAAGCTCTTTTTCCCACCTCTCTTCTTTATCTCCATTTTTCCTGCCTGAAACCATTTCCTTCCCTTATACTCACTTCCATTGCTCCTCCCCATCACCGCAGTTCAGCTAAGGCAGCATTATATGCAGTCTCTCTCTGCTCTCTGATATTCTGCTTTCCTCACAAAGGAAGCAACTCCCTTACCTTTTATTGTTTCCTTTTTTTCTTTGGGGGATGATGTATAAAACATGGTGCCTCAGGTAGAGGATGTTGGGTAGGAAGCCATGTCCCCCTAAATGGCCAGCCGTGTGCATGCGCCTAACACTTCACTGAGCAATCTGTCAACATGTCAGCAACACATGTTTTGTAAAAAGCCTCTGGTGGGAGCCAGGGGAAAAAAGGCACTCCTGCCAGACCAGAGAGGAAATGCTTTTTTCTCCTCTATGCAGTGGATTTTCTATTGCTGGTTCTCAGTCCCACGGGCCCACCACCACCACCCTCCCCTCCTCCACACATACACCCGTTGTCTGCACTTCAGAAATTTGAACTGGGGACCCTCGAGGGGGTTTACTGGGAGGGTGGGGGTAGGCTAGAAGGGAGGGGCTCTCTCTTTTTCAGAGCGTATGAAATTGTGAAGGTATATTGTGGCAGGTCCCCAAGCGGTCTTTTCTAATACCTGAGTTTCTGGCGAAGCTGGAAATTACCAGCGGCTCCCCCGAGGGACGGCTTTATCCACACCAGGAAGGGGAGCAGAACTCAGTGGGGAGGTTACTTAATGCATGGCTGAAATAAAAGAATTTCTGAGAGACAGAGGCTGAAAAGCTAGCTTTTTTTCTTTTTCATCCCCCCCACTCTCATTCCCTCTCCCTCTCTTTTTTCCTCCCCAGTAGTATAGTTTACTACTCTCTGCCTTCTCTTGAAGGGTTCTAGTTTAATAAACTTTCAGAGGATCCTGCTGGTGCAGACAGCTAGACAAATACCCCTGTGTGTTCTCTTTTGTCGGAGATACAGCTTTTTGTTATGTTCTTGCAAATTTGATTTCTCCCTCTGTCTTTCGTTTTCTCTGCCGCCCTCTGTCTCTCTCCCTTTCTGCATTTGTCTTCATCTCCCTCGTCCTTCTCTCACTTTCTGTATCCCTCTCTGATGCACACACACACACACACACACCCATACACACAGTCAAACTCTGTCTCTTGTGGTTGAGTTTATTGTTTGGTCTGTCTCTTCGTTCTCCCCCTCTGTGCTCCCTTTTGTTTTCTGTATGTTTTGTTGTATTGTGCAGAGAGGCTGAGATGCAGATAGAATGCAGACAGTTTGCCCTGGGTGAAGAGTGCGCACAAGCACCCTTGGTATCTATTTAACAAAACACATTCATCTATTTACACATGACTAAATGTATAAAACTCTGCCTAATGCAAATACAGCCTTTTTTCATCAAACAGATTTAATGCGTAATGTTTTGAGGCAATCCACTGTTGCTTTGTATTGCTGCCTACGGTGTGCCAGGGTGCCCTTTTCCTTGGTAATCAGCACCTGTATCTAATGCCAATGGATCATTAATCTCGCCTTGTCCGCAGAAAAAAATAATAACACAAAAATCTCATTCCATGTATGAAATGCCCCTCTCTCTGTTTCTTTCTCCCTCTCTTCTCCTCCTACTCTCCTGTTGGTAAATAATTCAACCTTTTCCCTGTAACAAGTGCTGGCCTTAATAGGGAGCAGTACCTGTAGTTGGGATAAACAAGGCAGCCAGCCTCACAGTGAAACAGAGGGATTTGGGCTTCATGAGGGCAGAGGAATAAGTCGTTTCCTTCTGAAAGGCAGAGTAGACTGGCTGACATTAATTAAACCCTATAGGATAAAGGTTATCTGAGGCCTAGAAAAGCAGAGCCCGTGCATGCAGGATGCTATGTCTGCCGAATCCTAATCAAGACTTATTAAAAGAAACATGTGTGGGCTCAAGCATATATAATAGGAGAGGTTTGTTTGTGCCATGATGTTACAACATTCTTGCTTTTCAGGGGGTAGTGGTGCAAAGAAGTGACATTTATCTAATACTGGAAAGACTCTTAGATGTTTGACCTTCCACCTTTAATTGCAAATGCAAATGGTTATTCTAAGAAAACATTTCTCAGAACAGTCCAGCTGTGGCAGTCAGTGTTTGTCCCATTCCACAATAAATATAAAAAAACATAGAAACTTAGTAGTAGTTTCACATAGTTTCACATTTAGAAAGCACACTGGATTGTCCACCCCATCCTATGGCAGGAAGAGTGTCTCATCACTAGAGATCATACCGTGGTGCACCTGTGACTTAGTCACCTGACCTGATCTTCACCATGTCACTTGGGTGCCATGCCTCATGTTTTACAAATTACCCAAGGGGCCTTGCATCACCTCTGTGCCCATACTTCTTCCCTGCTGTATGCATAGTGCGTTGGATTATATTCCCCAAGTCCAACTTCTCTCTCAGACAACGATGGGCCGCAAAGACGACAGTCACCTCGCTAACCTGTGCAGGAACACTAAGTAAAATACAAATTATGGAGTAGTGAAAGCACTGCTCTGACCTATTGGCTTCTCCTGTTTGTGCTGCATGTATGCTAGTTAAAGGAAAAGAAAACAGCATGGATCCTGTTACCAGGCGGCCAAGACTCTATGTGTTCTGGAAGTGTCATCAGCACTTCATTGGTAACCTTAGAACGTCTCTCTCACTTTCTTCCTGACTCACCAAGGTATTTGCATGCCAAAATTTAATTAAAGGTCACCTTATTTGTAATATTCTCTTGATATTTAAAGTAGCCAAGAAAGATAGCCACCAGAGGAATGACATGGGTTTTATTACTATCTCATTGTATGGCATTTCTATATTAGTGATAGAGTGAGACCAGCTCTTTCACAGTAATAGCATAATAGTAATGTCTTCTCCTTTCACATACAGATAATGGCTGATGTCCTCTTGTCTACAACAGCCAATGAAAAGTAATTAGCTGATATGGATGTTGCTGTCAGTGATAACTGATATTAGGAGGACTATTACATCCACTGTCTCGAATGATGGTCCTTCAAATGAGTTCATCACAATAAGCTCCATATTCCGATAAACGTGAGATTAGCACGTATAAGAAGGGAAACTCTGTATTACTGTACGAGCTGCATATTCCCAGATAGAAGGACAGCATTGCTAAATAATGACAGTATCCGCACTAAAATCTCTACTCTACAGTCTTCACAAATGTTATCTCTGGTTTGTTCATTTTATGTTGTTTCTATTGCACTTTTCAACTGTAAAGTTTTACTGAGCATGTGAAATATTTCCTAAGGTTTACCTGCAGTGAATGAATGATAATTCTTATAGGGCTATTGGTTGGCAGTCAAACCAATTTTCCTCTCCTGAGAGAGACATAAATATCCTCCCAGGTGGTGGTGTGTAACTAAGTAAATGGTTACTAAGCCAAAGAGAGCTGGGCCTATGTAAATAGGAAGAGGTGAAGTATCCATTGAGGTGCTGGAGTGAGAGAAGGATATTCAAGGGTAAGATGAACCTCAATAATCTCTTTGAGGGATTCTACTCTACAGTGACCCTGAAAGTTTCCACAAAGTACGTCAGCATGCAAACTTTTAGCAAAACAATCCAGGGGAAAGATTTTTTTCAGCTGATAAATAGATAAACAGGAATAAATCAATGTGAAGTGATGGATGAATAAGTAAAATGCCCTGTAGTCATTTGTCTGGTTGTATTCAGGCCTCATATTCCAGCTCTGTTCTGCAAATGAAGATGAGAGTGAGGGTAGTGAAGGAAATGCTTTTTTCGGTGAGGCGCGTGCACGTTTGTGCTTGTGTATGAGCATGTATTCATAAGTCTTGGTAGTATTAAGATATGATGATGAGCTGCTTGGATACTAGCAGAAAACAATAGGGGAAACAAAGCAAACCCTTAAATCTGTCTGCCATTTGCGCTCACATACTGTACACACATGTCATGAGTATTCTGGCACAGTTACTGGGCCAGGGAAGTGCTGGTCTGGGGCCTGGCCCATTCTCCAGAGACAACTCCCCCCTCCCCCTTCGCCTCCCTCTCCACCCCCTTCCCCCTTCCTGTGCAGTCTGTGGACACAGTCTGAGACGACAAGGTTGCACAACAGCTCACAAAACCCCCACTTTAAAAACATGATCATGAAAATCACAGCCAGCTATTAGAAATATGTTTAAGACGAGTAAAAAATAATTAGAAGGACTGTGATAATTGTGTAAAGAGGGAAATAGATCAGACAAATTATGTGAAGAACTGCAAAATCTTGCCGTGGCTTTGTTACTTTGCTGTTGGTTCATTTCGACATTGATCCACCCTTCCATCTGTCATCCTTTTCCTGTGCTCCTTCTTCAACTCTAAATTTCTTTCTCTCTTTCTTTCCATCTTTCTTGGATTGAAAAGTGGAGGAGCCTTCTGGCTTTAACGGAGAGGGGATGAAGATGTTTATTCATCTGGAGGGTATTAGAGGCATGATTAAGGAGAGGAGGGAGTAGTAAGGCTGATGCGACGTCTGCATCGCTCGTTCATGGGCTGCCTGCGGGATTCTGGCCAACACACCAGGAAAACAAGAAATGAAGAAGGCGGAAAAAAAAACTTATAGTAAAATTCGATTCTCTCGGGAAAGGACAGAAGTTTACATTTTAGCCGTCTCGCTCACGTTCTCGTTCTCAGTCTCACTCCCTGTCCTCACTGCTAAGCTAATTATTAATGAATGCGGTTTCTGTTGAACCTTGGAGAGGTGTCAGAGCTGCAGTCACTGAGGGTTAAGAAATCTTGACATTTAAGACAGGGATGCATGAAAATACATCGTCTTGCTTGAGTTGATGCTTGTTTTTCTTACCCTCCCACTCTCCTCTCTGAGATGCATGTTTTCTTCTCCCTCCTGGGCTGTCTCCAGTTGTTTTACCACTGACAAGCTGGGATGGCATTGAGGAGATATCAAATAGAGCCACAGTGTGTTAATCAGGGGAACCAAATGTCATGGGTCAGG
>JAQQZY010000010.1:18812675-18855104 GCA_030068375.1 Ostorhinchus rueppellii | reverse complement strand
GCAGGTTTATTTGGCCGTAAGTACGTGACTTTCATCATCATTACTTTAGGATGAATAAAAATAGTTTTCAGGAGCATCTGGCAGAGTAACTGTCCTTTTTTTTTTTAAATGCGCCAAATGCACTGAAACATAAATCCAAGTCTCTGAAATTATCTTTATGAAGTGAAATAATTCTTAGTAGAAGTCTACCCCAGGTTTTATGGGACACTATGGGTTGTTTGATTAAAAAGAATTAGACCCTATTTTCTGAATTCAGTGGTTGCTGTGCTTGGTTTTAAGTAATGGATAGTGCCTCTTGAAACTTGCAGAGCAAACCCTATTTTAATGAAGCAACCATACAGTAACTCAGCATATTTCTGTATGTACAACATTTTTTTTTCTTCTCCATGCTGATCACATAAATCAAATTTCTGTGAGTAACTAAGAGTTGGGAAAATAAAGGAGCATCGAAGTAAACTCTTGCGCAGCGAGGAGATATTAGAGTAGCAGTTAGTAGCACAGCACAAAGCTGCAGCATCTCTCATAGCGACTGACTGGCTAGCTAACTGTCCGCTGGGTCCTGCGCCTGGTCTGCCGCAGTGTTGAGGGAACAGCACACACACATATACACAAGCTCAACAGCCTATTGAAGCTCAGCCCAGTCCGGTCCCGCCTGGCCCAGCACTCCCTTAGAGCCAGTGCAGTGAGGCAGGCGGTGAAGGGGCATGCTGGGGGACAGATTGTCATCCTCCCTTCTCCCCCTGGGAGGCTCACTGTGGCTGCTGGTCCAGCCAAGACCTAGGGAACAGCCTCCTTCCTGTTTGTGCTTTAGTCTACCTGAAGTGGTCAACTGGCCCTCATCTCTGCACCACCAGTAGCTCCGTTCAACATCTCTACCTCCTGGATACAAATGGCTCAGATCTTACCGCTGCCTGAGTTTCATCATTTTAGCCTGTTTTATAAATACTGTATGAAAGTGTATCGCATTGCACCGAAAATATTCCAATCAGCTTAAAATGCTGTTTTAATTTAAGTTTCTGTGCATTATCATCATTTATTCATGATGCGATGTGCGTCTGTCTCGTTTGAGACAGGTTTTGTTTTTCTAATAATTTCAATAATTCAGACCAAGTAGAATTTTTCAGAAATAATAAAAGCCCAACATTAGGTCTTGAGCCCACCTGCTGTACTCTGAATAGTAACCTGTTATGGCCTGCTAATTCACCTTTCTTGAGTTATGGTGTAATTAAATGTCTCCCTGCTCTTGTCCTCCTATTAATTTCTTTCTTCTCTTTTTTTCTGTAACTTGAAAGCAGTAAAATAAAGCACTCCTGACAATTTAATTTCTTTTTAACCCCTGCCCGGTGACTTTGCCCTGCAGTGATTTAACATTTTGTTCTTTCATACAAAACACAAAATACACAACAGACCATGCACAGGAACAAACATTATAATCTACCTCCACAGTGTTTCATAGATCAAGTGCTGTTTAACCCAAAATTAAAGGGTTTATATGTGTTTTTGTCATGATCTTCTGACCCTCATGACCCCGTAGTAGCATTAAGTGTTTAGGCAGCAGTGTCACAAGCACAGAAATAAACACCTTTTTTCATGCTTGATCTAATTTTTTTAAAAATATGAACGTTATTATTAGTGATTTATTTGTATTAGTAGTGATAGCAGGGCTTTGTGATAAGTAATGGAATTCCACTTTTCATTGTGTCTCACTATCACAGTAAGAAAAAGCCTAGTAAAGGATGACTGGCCGCCCTACTTTTCCTCCTCTGGCCTTCCATTTGTCTAACTTTCCTGGGACGCCACTGGGGCACTGTGATTTCTGGGACAGTGACCAAGTGCTCCTGTCTGAGCTGGGGGACGTGGGTAATGTGGACAAAGTAGTTGACAGTTTGCCGCTTCCCCATGGTTGAGAGACAGAGCCATGAGGGCCAGAATAATGGACACCCAGACCACAGAGTCAGGACAGCGCTTGATGTTCCAGCTCTTTGTGTCAGGCCCTGTGTGAAAAAATCCCCATTGACTGCAGTGCAGTTAGAGGGTGTGCGCATTTTTCCTGTACATGTGTGTGGATATGTGTTGTATTGTGCATGTACATGATGTTAGGCCAGAGTAACTCGGTGCTACGGCACTGATGAAACCCCGGGAAGTGAATTTTTATTTCATCTGCTGTTTTTCCAACTCATCCAGTAAAAGATAGCATCCTTGTTCGCTGCTCCTTCAGTCGTCTCTCACCACCCCTCCTTCTCATCCTGTAGCATAGTGGATTTGATTGATCTGTAGCAAGGGGGGAGAGGGACCTGACATTTCTCAGTGATGTGTAAAAAACATATTGTGTTTGCTAAGAAAAAAAAAAGAGGGAAAAGGGGGAGATGGGCTGAGCATACACACAACACATGAACCAACACGCACACATAGACAACGCTAAGTCTGTGCTTTAGTTCGTAATAGTAAACAAAGGCTCCTTTCAATACCTCAATTTCTTCTTATATTTTTGTGTTGGAATCATTTGCAAAAAGCCATGTGTAGCCACCTGGCATTGTGTTGGCAGCTACTGGGAATTATCACTGTTTCATTTTGACTGGATTTGATGTCTTAAAACAGGGCTGTAGCAGGACTACTGTGAGTAAAGCCCAGCACTGGGCCTCTTCCAATAGCTCTGTCCTCTGAGCTCTGGGTCCGGAATCCACGGAGTGATTCGTTTATTTGACTGGAACCAGTCCCACACAATCGAACGGTCTTAGCCAGGGAGACTGAAGTCTTAGCTAATGTAAAAATTCTCACCCCACCTCCTCTATTAGATCTTAAATGGTTGTGTCACAAACAGGGCGGTACATGATAGTGTGTTGTTCAGACACACATTGCTATTTGGGCATCAGAATAGGAAAAGCGTTGAGATGACACATGCATTGTCTCCTGGGAAAGGCTCACTACTTTTCCCAGTAACTGTAAGAAGATCCCCTCTCTGAATATGAAGTGGGGTCATGGTGTTACATCAGACAAGTTGTCAGCTTTTTGTTTATTCAATGAATCCCCAATCCCCAATGTGCCACAAATACACTCAACGCAAACACATCTCTTATGACAACCACTATGTACAGATCTCTAGTACAACACACAAAAAGATAAGGTTTGGCGGCTGAAAGCATGGCCATCCTTTGCTTTACTAGAATGGCTTTTGAACAAAGTCTAGTTCTCTATAAAAGTGGCAGACAAGTGATAGTAAAATCACTTTTTTTGATAAGATAAGGTCCTGGACATGGATAAGAGTTTGGCTTCCTAAATAGAGGAGATGTACTCTGTTGCTGTTAGGCAGTGATAAGCTGTCTTGAACTGCTTCCAGGACCTCATACACGAAGGTTTGGGCACCAGCAATGAGTTATTCCCAAACCGAACTCAAAGGTTTCAGAGAAGTGTATTACTGGATAAAAAACAAAAGGAATCACAATTCCTCTTTATTAGTCATTATATGTGAGAGTCTGAGCATGACTCACTCAGAATAAAAGTATGTAGTATATATAGCACCTTTCAAAACTTAAAATTGTTTGCTTAACAATAGCAGAAAGTTCAGGGCTGTGTAAATAGAAATCGTAGCTTTTGTCACCGAGTTCAAATGTTATCTTCACATTTTTGGTTTGCTATGCGTTGTTTCTGATTGATTCTGGAATGAAATCACCAAATAGCAAATCATTGTTTAGATACAAAATAGGAAAAAAACTGCCAAACCATTTCACATGAAAGTTGATGTTACATTTTGGGTGTGAATGATTTATTTCTAAATTAAAAAAAAAAAAAAAAAAAAAAACCCAAACCTGGAATCAGTCTATCATTATTTTCTTTAATGTTCTAACAAAAATGACATTTTTTTTCCTGCCTAAAGGAGATTTTACATCTTTCTATGTATTACTGTATATATATTTTACATAAATTGTATGTTGCCTTGTGATATTGTGTTTAGCTCACACTATCACAGTTCTACGTGTCTATGAAATATCTTTTTTTTCTTTTTCAGTTTTAATCATTTTTCCTAATTTTGTGATTCATTTAGCATTTAAAAAAAATTGCCACCATATGTATTATTGTCCAAAGGGACATGGTGTCATCAGGAAAATTAATGGGTTGCACTTAAAAATATATTTATATCTGTTTCTAATTCTCTAATACATTAGTTGCATAAATCAAAACATTCTTCAGGGGTTGTGAAAGCTGTGCCGCTGTGTACAGAAATGGAAAATCTACCTGTTCCCAGCATTAAGGATTTTATTTGAACAGGAGTATTTACTCTGGGAAAGGGTGCTATAAATGAACATAGAGGAAGTGGTGCACAAAGAGTAATTCAGACTGACTTGAGGAAACTGAGACTTATGTGTAAAGGGAGGTTGTTCCAGTAAAAGAAAAAAACATTGATTTGTTTAGAGCTGTCACACACATTTTATTAATCTTACATATATATGGGTTGCTTGAGAGTGATAAGGTATGCGTGTGTTTAAATAAAAAACATGTTATATTGCAATTTAGAACTAAATTGAAATGTTACCAGGAAATATAACTTTGCTACATTTTATACAGTCTACTATAGGAGCGCGGTGTTGTTTTGTTCCATATAGGAGACATTTAAAAGAGAAGGAGGGAGGGGGCAGGGACAGAACTCCCAGAGAGAGACAGGCCTTAAGATGGAGGTCTTCCTCCCAGGACGTGACAGGCTGTTGGCTGGAGGATGCTCAGGAAGGCCTTGGCAGACCAACAAAGACAGCCCTTCAGCTGCAGGGTGTAGTTTTTCAGGCCCCAGCATCCCCTTTGGCAGCAGCACAGAGAGTGCTGGCGTGCACAGGCCCCCGGCCCGAGAGACAGGGAAGTAAGGCCCGTTCTTTTATTTACTCAGGCTGCTGCTGAGGCCTGGGCATTTCTTGTCTGGGTGAAGAAGGAAAAAAACAAGTCTCTCTCTCTTTCCTCTTGAGGTCTCCTGAGGAAGATTGCTCTTTCATCTACAGTTGTTCACACACTTGTTTCGGCCATTGCGCTTGTATCTGTATTCTGTGTGTTCATGTATGTGTGTGTCTATATATGTTTGTTACTGAACATGGCTGTGCAGTGTGTGCACTCTGGCTCTACGGTGTGTTACTGAGCGCATGTGTGTTCGAACGACTGCAGTCAAAATGCAGTGAAACACATGTGAAACAGATCCTTTTTTTTTTCTTTTTTCAATCAGACACTTCGACGGCCATCACAGCCTTACATTTGTGTTACAGCAGCAGGGAAAAAAATAGCATGTTAACCTCAGATCAATATGTTGATGGCATCAGTGGTACAATACAGTAGGCATGGCTGAGGTGGAAGTACAGTACTGTATTATAATACTGTATATTAAATTTAACAACTTGTTGTATTTCACATCTTTAATTGACCATTGTACATTTAAGGCTGTTTGTTTCTGCTAGTGGAAAGGAAACCATCTTCCACTTGTCCCCCACAGATATAACGTATGCTTATTTCTATGTTTGTTATTGGAGTAAAGTCACTAAATAAATAATATACATCAAGTAAACGAAAAAAAAAGGACTGATGTTGTCCTGACAGCTTAGTAATGTCTCAAGGCAAAGACATCCTCATTTAAGATTGTAGAATTTCATTTAGCCTTGTATACAAGCCCATTTATTTGTTTGTTTTATACTATTGTCTCGAAGCCAATATGTTTGACTGTAAGGCATTGGCTGGGGTCATTTTTCTTGCACTGTCTTCTTCTTCTATACCCTGGGAGGCAGTGTGAGAGAGGGCAGATCCACCCCCTCTGTGGAGGAGGGCATAGCACTGAGTCACCCATCCTCCCTGAAACCAGAGAGGAAGAGAGAAAACACACTGAGACTTGTATGAGAGATAAAGCAAGTACATCAGGCAAGGTTTGCTCCTTGAGTGAGATGTGTGTGCAGAGTGGGCGCCTTGCCAGGGGTGGGAGGTTTCCGGGAGGGCCACGGTGTGGAGGTGGGCTCTCAATGTGCCGCTTTCAGCAGTTTGGAGGGGCAAGGGAATGGCCTCCGACCCCATCTGTTTCCTGAAGATAGGCCCTGATGGGGGTAAGTGCTCAGAGAGGGCATGATATCCTGACAAAGGGCAGATCTCCCAGCAAAAACAACAGAAAGAGAGAGAGCGGGAGAGAGACTTAGATTTGTCAGCTGAAGGAGAGTATAGAGAAGTTGGATCCTGGAAAGAGCTCGTGCTTTTCCTTTGTCCCTCTCATAAATCTTTGCAGTTTCCTCTTGTTTTTCCCATTCCAAGTTTTGGCCTTATGACACTTTTTTTTTACTGAAAGGGGTTGGGATTACGTTGTTTTATTTAGGTAAGGAAGTTCACAGCACTTAGAATTCGGCAGGGGAAGATGTGGTCTGTAACCTTTTGAACTTGTGGAAAGTGGCGCTCTGTCTTTTCCATTCATATCACTGCGTTGTGCAGCAGCCGAATGGAATGTCGGCAAAGAAGTGATTTGAATAGGGACACATTAAAGTAACTGTGTTTATGTATTGTCATCTGACGGGTGCTCCCTGGTCATTCTCTACACCTGCTTGTCCTTGAGTTTGGTAGTTAATCACTCATTTGTTTTCTCCCATCCGTTTCCTTCTCCCCTCCTTCTTCCTGCATAGTGTATATGCACATGGCACATTCATCCATCTAGTATCAGTTGCCTCACGGCTAAGCACAGACTACACAGACAAATACGATAATAATGCGTATTCTATAATCTGATATTTATTGACTGATGTTCTGAAAGGCCCATGTTTCATGAAAATCATCTGTTTTGCAGAAGAGAATTCCTAAAGGCTATGCATAGCTGTGGTCTAAATTGCACATTTTATCTTCCCTTTTACCCTTGAGAACTGCTTTCCTTGGCTTTTTTTTCCCTCTTCTTTTAAGGTCATTTCAAGGGCTGATATTTTTCAAAAAAAATTATTTAGTAATTGTTCAGGAATAATAGAAATGTTCTAATTTACCTCATGCCGGGCCTACATCCTCAAGTACACCCATTGTCTTGTGTTGGCTTTAAATGTCAGACAGATTGTGTTTTGAGTCACAGTGGGCTAAGCCATTACATGGCCACATACAAGGTTAATTGTTGTAAAAGTATTTCCACTTATTCTCTTCTCTAATTATACTTTAAATTGCATATTTAAATGTAACTTTTTAGATAACACCTAAGGAGAAGTATTGTTTCTGCTGAAGAAAAATGCTCTAAGTTGCAAAGACCTCTACATTCATACACCACTACTTTATAATTACCATGACAAATAACACAGTGGTGGCCCACCTTTCTTATTCGAAAGAGTGAGACAAATGAGTTGCTTACAAAACACCTCCCTTATTCTCTTTCTTATTTCTGAAAATTCCTCTCTGACTGAATAAACTCCTAAAGCCTTTTTTTCTCCCTTTTGTCTTTCAGACGGTGCAGATATTGAAGATGATCCATCATGTTCCTGGCCAGCATCATCTCCATCCAGTAAAGATCAAACTTCTCCTGGACATTGTGAGGACTATGACTTTGGTGAGGACGAAGGAGGCCCTGGCCTGCCGTATCCCTGCCAGTTTTGTGATAAGTCCTTCAGTCGCCTAAGTTTCCTGAAGCGTCACGAGCAGAGCCACGGCGATAAACTCCCTTTCAGCTGTACTTTTTGCAGTCGCCTCTTTAAGCACAAGCGCAGTCGTGATCGACACGTGAAGCTACACACTGGTGATAAGAAGTACCACTGTGGAGAATGTGACTCAGCCTTCTCGCGCAGTGATCACCTCAAAATCCACATGAAAACTCACGCCTCCAACAAACCCCACAAGTGCCCTGTGTGCCGCCGAGGCTTCCTTTCCTCCAGCTCTCTCCACGGCCACATGCAAGTACACGAAAGGGGCAAAGATGGTAGTAGCTCAAGCCTCTCTAGAGCTGATGAATGGAAGTTGAAAGAGACCCGCAAATGCAGCCGCTGTGAAGAAGGCTTTGATGTCCCTGAAGAGCTGCAGAGGCACATTGCTGAGTGCCACCCAGAGTGCTCTCCCTCAGAGGATGGGGGTTTGGGTGCCACCCTGCAGTGTATTTACTGCCATGAACCCTTCAGTGATGAAGGCACCCTGCTGACACACATAGACCAGGCCCACAGCCGTGACAGGAAGGGCCACACCTGTGCTATATGCTCTGAGCACTTTGTATCAGTTGAGGATCTCTATGCCCACATGGACATCCACCAGCTCCCCGAATCTAGTAACCATAGTAACAGCCCTTCCCTGCTAACTGTGGGTTACACCTCTGTCTCAAGCACCACCCCTGACTCTAACCTTTCTGTTGATAGTTCTACAATGGTGGAGACGGCACCACCTGTACCCAAGACAAGGGGCAGGAGGAAGAGGACTGCCCAAAACGCGTCAGATATGGGAGGGCGGTCCTCCAAACAACCAAAAGTCTCCTACAGCTGCATTTACTGCAACAAACAAGTGTTCTCCAGTTTGGCTGTGCTTCAAATACACCTCCGAACAATGCATCTGGACAAGCCAGAACAGGCTCACACTTGCCAGTTTTGTCTGGAAGTTCTGCCATCTTTGTTGAACCTAAATGAACATCTTAAGCAGGTCCATAATGCAGAGGACCATGCTGCCCTTTTAGCCAGCTTACCTGACGCCCTCCTCCAGTGTAACTTCTGCCCTGAGGTGTTGAGTGATCTCAATGCTCTTCAGGAACACATTCGCTGCTCCCATGGCTTTCCTAGTCCAGTAGCCAAGGAGAGCAATGCCTTCTTTTGTCCCCAATGCTTCATGGGGTTCTTGACTGAGGCTACCTTGGAAGAACATGTTCGTCAGACTCACTGTGATGGGGGAAGTCTGCGCTTTGATTCCCCCCTGGCAGTAACGCCCAAGGAACCTATAGTAGAAGTATATTCCTGCTCGTACTGCACCAATTCTCCCATTTTCAACAGTGTTCTGAAGCTCAACAAGCACATCAAGGAGAATCACAAGAACATTCCATTGGCACTGAACTACATCAACAATGGAAAGAAATCCCTTCGCACTCTTAGTCCTTCTTCTCCAATATCTGTGGAACAAACTGCCATGCTGAAGCAAAGCAGCTCAGCCTCACGCACTAACAGTGAGTTTATATGCAACCAATGTGGAGCCAAGTATAACAGTTTAGATCTTTTCCAGACTCACCTAAAAACACACCTTGATGGCCTACAGCCTCAACTCACCTGCCCGCAGTGCAACAAAGAGTTCCCTAATCAAGAGTCCCTACTAAAGCATGTGACAATTCACTTCACTATTACCTCCACGTATTACATCTGTGAGAGCTGTGACAAACAGTTCACTTCGGTGGATGACCTACAGAAGCATTTACTTGACATGCATACCTTTGTGTTCTTTCGTTGCACTCTGTGCCAGGAGGTTTTTGACTCAAAAGTGTCTACACAGCTTCACCTTGCAGTAAAACACAGCAATGAAAAGAAAGTGTACCGCTGCACTTCCTGTAACTGGGACTTCAGGCACGAGACAGACCTTCAGCTCCATGTCAAACACAGCCATCTGGAAAACCAGGGCCGTGCTCACCGCTGCATCTTTTGTGGTGAGTCCTTTGGCACAGAAGTGGAGCTGCAGTGTCACATCACCACGCACAGCAAGAAGTACAACTGTCGCTTCTGCAGTAAAGCCTTTCATGCTATTGTCCTTTTGGAGAAGCATTTAAGGGAGAAACATTGTGTATTTGAGGGAAAGGTGCAGAACTGTGGTGCTAATGGTTCCACTATTAGTGGTGGGGACAGCCAACCTAAAGAAGATGCTGAGCTACAAGGCCTTCTAACTAACAGCCATGGTAGTGGGGCAGTAGGAGGATCTGTTGTGGAATCTCAGAACAGCCATGACGGTAGTGAGGAAGAGGTGGACACTGCAGAGCCCATGTATGGGTGTGACATCTGTGGGGCATCTTACACCATGGAGTCACTTCTCACTAATCATCAGTTGAGGGACCACAATATACGCCCTGGTGAGAGTGCCATGATGAAAAGGAAAGCTGAAATGATCAAGGGCAACCACAAGTGCAATGTCTGCTCCCGCACGTTCTTCTCTGAAGCTGGACTAAGGGAACATATGCAGACCCACCTTGGGCCTGTCAAACACTACATGTGTCCCATCTGTGGGGAGCGCTTCCCTTCCTTGCTTACCCTGACAGAGCACAAGGTCACCCATAGCAAGAGTTTAGACACAGGCAGCTGCCGTATTTGTAAGATGCCACTCCAGAGTGAGGAAGACTTCCTGGAGCATTGCCAGATGCACCCTGACCTAAGGAACTCCCTGACAGGTTTTCGTTGTGTGGTATGCATGCAGACAGTCACCTCCACTTTGGAGCTAAAAATTCACGGTACCTTCCACATGCAAAAAACAGGCACCATGTCCTCCAATCAACCCATGAGCCGCACCAATGCAATCTGTCACAACCAACAGCAACACCATGCCCAAAAAGCTTTTAAGTGCGCCTCTTGCCTGAAAGATTTCCGATCCAAACAGGATCTAGTGAAGCTGGACATTAATGGATTGCCTTATGGACTTTGTGCATCCTGTGTCACAGCAGCTGGTTCCAAGAGCTCAAGCCCAACAGTCAATGGAGGAAGGCAACAGCAACAGCAGGGAAGGGCCAGCACTCCAGCAACAACTACAGCCGCATGGGTCCAGGGGGAGAGTCTCAGCCCTGGTGAGGGGAAAGGCAAAGCTGTGTCTTCATCGTCCTCTTCCTCCTCCACATCCTCATCTTCTGCTGCCAAGACACGATGTTCCAGCTGTAATGTAAAGTTTGAGTCTGAAACAGAGTTGCAAAACCATGTCCAAACAGTGCATCGGGAACAGACAGGAGACAGCAACAGTGGCCAGCTCAAGACTCCCCAGGTGTCCCCCATGCCCCGAGCAAGCCCTTCACAAACTGAAGAGGTACTGTTAAAGAACTCCTAAAAAAAATTCTGGGACTATGTATTATTTTGTATCGCTATGTCAAATTAGTAAAACAAAACAACACAATATTTTTCTATTTTTGGTAATTCAGAGTTTGCTACAACAAATCCTTTTTCTCTTTGCTGTTATTCACAGAAGAAGACATACCAGTGCATCAAATGTCAGATGGTTTTCTACAGTGAATGGGACATTCAAGTTCATGTGGCCAACCACATGCTGGGTAGGAGATAACTCTTTTTGTTTTATTCATTATGGTCTCTGTTGCAGTCCCGAAATGACAAAGTCGTATAAAACAGTCCCTGTGTAATATCTATGTAAATGGTTCCACATTTTCTTAACCATTTCTAATATGTAGCATAAATTTAGCCAGTGATACCTTTAGCTATGTATTACAAATGTTTTGTGTCACTGTCATGAATACAAATTTACAACTCAATCAGGAAAATGTAACCAATTTTACAACAAATATTTTAGAATTTTAAATACATTTGCATACTTTTAAAGCTGAAACACATACAAAGGACTGATATGCTATATGTAATGAAATATTTGACCCTGTCTCATTCAGGCTCACAAGTATCTGGATCACATCACCAAATAGGTGGAATTATTTTAATATTTTGACCATCAACTGCATCCCCAGTGTTGTGCATTTACAAACCTATCATCATCATTTTCTTCATGCATGTGAATGGTAAAATATAGTTTGTGTGCATGCTTGTGCAGAAAAATATCTCCGCTTCAAGCCACTCTATAATGAAGGTGGTTTGAAGTAGTGGAATCATACAGATTATTTTACCACATAAATACCAAACAGTTTTTATTCACTACTGTTTAATATTCCAAAATATTACCTGACAGCAGTGTGTAAAATCCTTATATTGCTCCTATTACATTTTTTTTTAAATTCTTTTGGGTATTATTTTAGATTAAAGCCAACATTTTACATTGTAATTAGGACTAAATTTACAGCGTAACATTTAATAATAAAGGTTAACTGTAAAGTATGTACATTGTTGGTAAAAGGGGATAAAATGTAAAGGAATAAAAAGGTAAGAATCTGGGAACATAAAAGACATTTATATAATAAGCATTATTTGACTATTAAGGATTATAATATTTCACATCAGCACGCATGACTGTTCTTATACTATTATTGCATTTTTCTGTATTATGAAAAACAAAGCTAGAAGTTTAGGAAGGATGATGTGATGCATTTTGTAGCACTTTAATAATTTTATTTCAGCGCTACCACATAGGTTACAGTACTTCCCAGATTTTTACCGTCTGCATCTTACATTTTGCCCCTAACACTGTATTTGTGCACACTGTACAGATATATCATTATTACACAAGAGTAAAACTGTAAATGTTGTCCTAATTATATTGTACATTGCTGTTTTTAATCTACAGCATTACCTTTGTTGATTTATTGTGCCTCTTAACTGCTGTGTTTAGATAAATGAAATGAAAGAAGGCAAAATGCGGCACTTTAACGGCATCAAATCAACTGAAAAAAATATATATATTTCTGTCACTGTTTTACATTGATGTCAGAGAATCTAAATCTCTCATTTTCTTTCACACGGTTTCTAATCAAAGGGCACTGCTAAAACACTAACTTCCACATTTCCAAATGTCTTTACTTTTTGTTGTCATTTGTAGACAGGCAGAATAAATTTGTAGTGAACAGACAATTGGAAAACAGGTTTTCTTGCCTGCAGTAAGTAGGCGTCTGAATTCCGGTCTCACATTCCTTTATTCATTCATTTATTCAGCTCGTTTGGCGGCTCTTTCATTACACTGCATTATCTGTTGTCTTCAGTGGGAGAGAGACTCATTGATCTGGAACCAAACCGCCTCTCTGTTTGGGACACGCTTCTAGGCGCAGGTGAATTTAAACACGGTGGGCAATTCTATCAGGACCGGTAGGCAATTCTATCAGGGACCCACTGTTTGTGCATAAACAATCAGAAGCATGTGATTTGTGATTTTGATGCTGCGGTATATTTGCAAAGGAGAGAGACAAGCTGAGAGTGTGTAGGTGTGTATTTTGTATTCATCTTTGAGATCTGCTCACCCACTATTCTACTGGGGGTGCCTAATACAGTACCATGCCAGCATTAGTCCTTTCTCTCGCAAAGGCAGGCACGGAGCACACTGGGAGGGTAGAAAACAAACCCCCCTACTGGTTATTTTATGTCTTTCAGCCACACAAGCACACAGTTCCCCCATAATAGTGGAATTCAGACAGCTTAAGATAACAGGAGGATAGGTGATTGGGTTATTGTCTGATGTCTTACTTCTCTGATATGCCATTGCTTTGTATTCAACGTGATCACGGGTTTCATCAGACTCCTCTAAAGGGTTTCTGTCAGATACATTTGTTTTGTGATCTGCAAAATGCAGAGAAAACAGAACTCGCTGTAATGAAAATTTGGTAGTGTAAAAAAAAAAGTTGTACCCATTTTGTGAGACAAACAAAGGAATCAAGGTGCAGAAAAAAGGAATATACAGAAATCGTTTTTGACAAAGAGGTTTAGAACAAACATTCATGAGGTTCGTCATAGTTAGGGGACAGTGTTCATGTTGAACTACTAAGCTGTAGTTTTTGAAGAATAAACTTAGAACGGGGTTGCATTTGATTCAGCCTATAATCACTGCAAAGCCAATTTGGGCCAAAAACACAGAAAAAAAATAGTCATTTGGAAAAGCTCTAAATACCTTCTCCACTGAAAAAAGGGACACTTTCTCCTTTTAATGGCCATCTGCACAGGAGAGGGGAAACAGGGGGCTGGGGTCATCTCCGCTCAGCTGTCAGCGTTATTAGCGTAGGTAATGGAGCAGACGCTGGATTCATAGGGGTGTTGTTTTCATCCATGCCCCGCTCCATGGTGTCAGTTCACACTGATAACTCTATATATAGTGATGTGGCGTGACATAACCATAGTGCTAAGTGTATGGAACAACAAAACCTGAGCCTGTCTCACCCAGACAAGTCCATATTAGCTGCCTTTGTAATACAATAGCATCCCTAAACGAAGTGCACTCAGCCACCACCCTTGCCACCTCCCGTTGGACCAAAGTGCTCATGGCTGCCTCTTCTGTATGACTGCCAGCACATTTTGATGCATGGATATTACACTCAGATGATGACGGTCCTGGTACAGACATAAAGTGCAGCTCTGGTGCCCAGCTACTCGACATTTACTATGATAATGGAGCTAAATGAAAGAGAAGGAGGTGGCCATGGGTGCAGAAGGGTGTGTAGCAGACCAACCCCAGCCAAGCCTGTGAACGGCCCCACGTGTCTTAAGATGGAGGCCGCAGCCTGCTAGGGCCCAGATGGATCAGTACACATTTGCTGTACAGCTGGTCGCTCTGTTTGGGGACCTGGTGTGATACTCCTATGGAGAAAAAAATGATATCGCCACCATCCAAGGAGCAATTTAATAGCAGGCCAGAAGACAGCTGGCCACTCTTTAGTTTAGAGTTTTTTTGGCATGGCACACTTACAGAATTGAGGGTGTCCGATTTTTCTCTAGAGATACACAGATTTATACAGCTTTCAGCTGCTGCAGTCACTATCAAATGCCTTATTTTAATTTTTCTTTGAGATTAGAAAGAAAATTTGTCCATTTGCCATGACGGTCTGTAGTAATTGCAAAGGACAAAATATTTTAAACCAAGTGCTCAGACAAAGTCGTCTGTTTTTAAGAGGATCTTTGAAGGTCTTTCATTGACACAAAAGCCTGTTTGGTTTTACCAGCACGCCATCATGCCACCCCATTGCTTCACTTTGACCCCTGTGTAAACTATGACATTTGGAGGCTCATGGGGGGCACACTTGGCCCATTTATCGCACTGTTTCAAATGTCCCTCTGTAGATTTTCAGAGCCCTGACATGTTTTGAAGCAAGACCTCTGTCTTAAAGGGTTTTAAAGGTGAAAAGGTTTTTGCTTTTCTGTTATATCTGCTTTCAATCCAATTTCCATCTCACTCTTGTCCATTCCAAACAGCTACTGCCAAGGTGGCAGTGCTCAGAAGGACAATCGCAAACAAACAAACCAAACCACTTCCCAGAAAAGTGTTTTTGGGGTCACCTCTACAGATTTTTTGGGTTGGTGACAGCACTGTGCTTGAAGCCAAGTCAGGGAGGAGCCTTCTCTCACAGAGAGGAGCCAGTGGCCTGGTCGGCCCAGGCAGAGGGGGGCACTGGAGGGGTGGAAAGGTTCGGGGGCGGAGAGGGAAAGGCACATTTGCTGTACAGCTGGCCGCTCTGTGTGAAGCAGGCACTGTGGGCCGTTACAGAGCTGGAGAGGAGAGCAAGTGAGAGGCCTTTAGCTCTCCTCTAGTTTCTCCTCCTCCTCACTGTTCTCTTTTTCTCCTTTACCCCTATCTGCCCACTATCCCTCCCTTTTGCTCTGTCTCACCATCTAGCGCTCACATTTTCACATTAACTGAGCTCCAACCTGGCAAAACATACTGTGTTGGCGGTTAGAGGGGGAAAAGACAGGAGGCACACTGTAACAGTATTTGAAGCTAAAAGCCTTGTTTTGTTTCTTGCTATGGGCTGTAAATTATCCTTGACACATATCCTCTCGACTAGTACCCCAGAGCAACTTGGCCAGTATATGTTGATTACATGGGCGCCATCACTGTTTGCGTCCTCGTGGCAGCACATTTACTACTCAATTAAATATTTCTTTTTCACCATGGTGCATAATGAGAATATGATGTTGTGATTCTTTGTTTCTTTTCCTATAATCCTCTTTGATTAGGGGGGTCTGATGCTGTTCCCTCAGTTTCTGGGACTCATTCATAGAGCACGTACACATGTAATCTGCTAACAAACATGGCCAAACACTTCTCGTTTGACTCCTAGGGGGCTGGATCAGAGTCAGAACTCAATAGACAGCACAGCACAGGAACAGGATCAATCTTATGAAATAAATAAGAGAACAGGCTTGGACCAGCCAGTGGAAACAAAGGAAACCATGCATGCCATATTCTGAGTGTGATATCTGCCTGCTTTTATTAATTGGTGATTAATAACGCCTCTCTGTTCGTTAGCGCAGTCACCTCCCGTGCAGCCAAGTGTGTAGCTGCTAATATGCAATTATGCGCACCTTACTGCTCGTTACATTATACCTCTCTCTGACTAATGTGGCACCCATGAAGAGAATGGAAAAGTGAGCTGCAAAAAAAGCTATCGATAAATTTCTCACATTCGCTGTGTGTTACCCACCTGTCTGGTTTGAAAACAAGAAAAAAAAGTTTCTTACAAATTCCTTACTGTAACCAGGAGACTGCATTAAAAGTTTTACAGCATTGCAGAGACTGTTTTGCTCTTCCCGGTGTTTTTGTTGTAAAGCAGAGGTAATTGACATCACCATGGGGATGCTCTGTTGCTAGGCCAGACAAGCTCGGTCTGATGTGGTCCTTATCTATTGATTTTCCTGACATTTCCCCACACCTCACAGACTAGGCCAACATGTGAGAAAATATCTGATGCTCTCAGTTCATACAGCCTGTTTGTACAAACTCTGAGCGAACACTTGCTGCCCTGGACTGCATTGCAATACGCTAGCTTGATGTGATCATGGTGATGGTGTGAAATCTTTTCAGTGACGGCCTGGAGGGCTCGCTCTTGGATAATGATTGTACACCACAAACTGTCAACAAAGTAGGATCATAGAGGTCCGTGTACAATTGTCAGACCTATTTGGATTTAAATACGTCATTTAAGGGAGGATTCACCGGTGTACTTTGCAAATACTATGCCAGTGTAG
Source organism: Ostorhinchus rueppellii (assembly GCA_030068375.1). Classification (NCBI taxonomy): domain Eukaryota; kingdom Metazoa; phylum Chordata; class Actinopteri; order Kurtiformes; family Apogonidae; genus Ostorhinchus; species Ostorhinchus rueppellii. The sequence continues at coordinate 18,838,356 of JAQQZY010000010.1, read as the reverse complement.
ACACAGTCTTGGATGACCTGAATAAAGGTAGGCTCTTCCTGTGCTTCTGGCCATGTTTTATTGATATACAGGAGGGATGTCTCCTTTAGAGTGTTAATGCCAACCCTTGTTCTGAAGTGAAGCCCATAAATACTAGATGATCAGAATTAACCTCTGCATTACTCCACCTCCCTATGGTCTCCGAGATGTCACCAAGGCCGTAGGTGCATGCGCACCCCTGGTCTGATGGGGTTGCTTAGCAGTCTGACTGGAGGGGGGCTTATGGGAGAAGTGCAAACAGACAGTCCTGCCTTAGTAAAGGTCAGAGCTGCAACTTACACCTCTCAAATCCCAGTCTGGCCCTGAGGGGACCAGGGTTCCAAGCGTGCCTAGAGATACTTGTGGTAAGGGAGAATTACAGTGAGAGTAAAGTGGTAGGCTACTGCTGAACTGCATTGCATTTAGAGGTTGTCAACACCAATAGTATTGTGACAGATCTGATCTAACTTTGTGTAGTGGCTCTCACTTGGTGTGTTTTTGGAATGACATGCACGCTGGGACACAACTAGCTATCATATGTTACTAAATAGGAAAGAGTCACAGTATTGTTCTCAAAATTGTTGATAAGCACACTTTATAGGTGCAGAGAGGTTCGTTTTAGAATAAAACCCGACTCTAAAAGGAGTACAACAAAAAGTTTTGACTCTCTTTATGGAGCACAATGGTGGTTTTTCCAAAATACCATGTAACGAATGACTATCCTCATCGAACTTTGCCTGTGTAAATGGCAGACAGGGGAGGAGAGGGGAGGGGGATAGGGTTCTGAAAGGCCCCCCAGCGTCAAAGCCTTAATAATCATGTGAGCAGCGCTGGACTTCATTACCCTCCTGTTCGACAGGCCGAGTGCCAGCCTGGATTGCTGGCTGGCTGTGGCAAGGTCAACGGCGGAGGAAAAACCAGTTACTGTGTTACTCTGGAGCGGAATGGAGAGGGGCGGCCATCTGTCAGCTCAGGCCTGCCATACCCGCAGAGCAAATGGACACGGGCGGCCAGAGGAGAGGCCACAGACACCCATAGAGCTAAACCCAGTGAGCATAACACGGACGCATGGACTCAGATCCAGCCAAAGAGATGGGCCTTGATACCACTAAAACATATATATACACACAGCAGATAAGACTATCACCAAGAAATTTGGCAGAAGTTGAGTGTGTTTATGCATGTTTGTTTTTTAGTGTCAGCTCACTATTGGGCTCCTACTGTTTTAAGTCCAGATGGCAAACCATTTGATAAAAAGTTAATAAAAGTTTTTCTTGGCTTGCCAACGGTAAATGTTTTAATCATAGTGCTCTTTTATGAATTTCCTGTGAATTTAGACCATATTTTATTTCTCTGCTAGAATCAAAGAAAAGAGAGGGATCTGATGCAGAAAATATGTTTTCTTTCCTAATGACAATACAAACAACAGTGGCATTTGCAGGGCTCTCGCATCTCGTGGTCCTCCATATCGGGCTGATTTTTTAGTGTTTCACCTTGCTTGCTGCTGCTGTCTTAATTGCACCAACCCTCTCTGTTAGGACCTTTACGATGCCCTCTGGCCAAAGTGGAAGAACCCTGTGGAATGTTCCAAAGCTGTCTAATAGGTTTCAGGTGCTGCGGGCCACCAGCCAGCCCCCAACCATCACCCCACTCTGCGTGTCTTGTGTGATAGGACTCCCAGTTCAACACTCAAAGCGCCGCCATTTTTCCATCTAAAAGAGACAGGGCAGAGCTGCAAAATGGATACCTATTATTCGGTGTTAAGAAAAAAAAAAAGGTACTCCGAAATCTACTTTTGTCCTTAAGTTGATGCCGGTCAATTTAATTTAGCAGAACAAATCAATACTTATGTGCCGATAGGATGAAAAACAGAGGTTCAGGCGTATAAATAGATGAAGTTCAAACAGAAACACACTGTGACTTTAACATCCCGTAACTTGGCGGAGCAAAAGTTCCTCCTTGTTTTCCTCCTGTGCTCAGACTGCCAACCCCCCCGGCTTCAGCATCAACATGCTCCGGAAAACATGAAGATGGTCCTGGGCAATTCCCCCCACATTAATGGAAATCACACAGGAACTCCCTGGATGAAAGCTTTATTAGTTATTAAGGTTTAATGTTGATATCAGTGCTTATATGTTTACTGGAGTGCACGGTGCTGCTGATGTGGAATTGTCAGAGAGGTGCAGATTTAGTAAGGAATTAGTGTACACCCAGGATTTAATTAAGGGGATCTATTTCCATCTTGTTAGAAAGCGATAATGTGAGTACCGCATGCATCATAGGTTACCATATTAAATGCTGCTTCCTATAACAGCATTATATTCACTACAGTAGGTGACTGTAGATGATAAAACGGACACGGTAATGCTATATTCTATTTATGACGTGAAGACTGGGAGCTAAAAGGCAGTCGAAGGAAATAAGTTTGAGTTGCACTTTTCCTGAACCCGAAATATTATAATTGTATAGTTTTATAGTTTTATGTTTATACCTTCCTAAAAAATTAACAACAAAAAATGCACTCATTAGCTGTAATTGATCATGCTTCCACTCTTTTCATGCGTCTTGTTTCATTTCTAGCGTGACAGTCGAGTGTGAACACTGAGGAGACGTGGCCTCTTTGTCTCCGCATTTGTCCCACCACTGCCTAGAGACCCAAACCTTAAGCCACTCACTCTCTGATTAATCTTTAACATTTATAATTACTAATTAAGTTAGTAAGAGACTTTTAATGTAGTCCTCCTTCAATGGGGAGCAGAGAGGACAACAGATCATTAGCTTCAATAATGAACGTGGATGAGACAGATAATGGCCTATGATAGGTGAATACTGACAGTTACATTAAATGAGGCGAGTATATGGGAAATAGTGTTACGAGTAGCAGTTCATGGATTCAAAGGCATAGGGAGACAAGGTAGTAAAGTACTCTGCTAACTCCAGAAAGGCCTTGAAGCATGAGGAAATCTTACAGTTTGTTCTAAATAAAACACACTATCTATCTTTGATGCAGTCAAGTCTACATTAATAAGAAGTGTATACCATCTAATATACATACATCTGCAGTTAGAACTGTGTCAACACTGGTTTCAAGTACAGTTTTTATTTATTCTTTCTCACTGTTTTTACTGCGTTTTTGGTCTCCCTAATGTCTCAGGTATGTCTCATTATCGCATTATTACATTAGTGTCTGCATTATCCGGGTAGCTGTAAGTTGCTGCCCATTAAAAGAGTCATTTCATCTCAGTTTTTTTTTTTTTTTTACCTAACGATGATGCTACTCTGGCACATTTCGTGAGCCTTCCCACTTTGGGGAAGGTGCTTATGCCATAATGATTATTATCATTAAGAAGATATTAATGTGCTTAGTGTTTGCGACCCAGCTGCTCATCATGGCCTGAGCTCCCTGCCGGGGAGGGAAGAGAGCCGCTGCCAAAACGGACAGTGCACGTAGGCCACCGCCCACCTGTCCAGAGGTTTCAGGGTCAGTGGAGGTCATACCCACCTACCTCCCTGCCCTCTGCTGAACTGGAGGAGGGATGGCTCTGAACATAAAATTAGTCGAGATAAATAGGGATATGTGTTGTGGAATGAAGTTAAAAAGGGCTGCTGAATGAACCAAAGCTAAAGCTAACGCGTCTTCCTCTTATACAATATCAGCATACATATTAATTATAGTTGTGTTAAGCTGCTTTGAAGGGAAATGTATGTTTTCCCTGAAGAGATTCATGCCACATAATTATTCACTGAATTTCAATGTGACTATTATTTAATCTATTTCAGTTTTTTTCTTTTTCTTTTTTTGCATTAAATGAGAATTTTGTTTGAATTTAGTTTTTTAATTAGTCAAACAGAAATTTTTGGTATTGTAAAAGCAGGGCAGTGTTATGTGGGGACATCTGTTTTGAAGCATTATATAGATGGTGTGGAGCTCGAATGTAGCCTGGCTCAGCCTCTTCTACTCTCACAGTTTCAAATTGCTGCTTCATTAGGGCTTGGAAAAGAAACCCATGGTTACATTTAATCAAACAAATCGGTATGGCAGACCCACATAATCAATCACAATCCTTATCCAATATGCTACATTCTGTAACTACCAAGCTGGCTTGGAGAAAAGTCAATTACGGACCCTCTCTCTGCTCCTCTGTTGGGCTTGCTGTGATATTATACTGTTTCTGCAGTTGTTTTCATTATGCAAACATAGACTGTGAGCCTCTCACATATGCAGCCTTTTCCTATTCATTCAGATATTTCCTATTTTTCTTCTTAGACTGCTCCTTCTTGTATGAAACATGGACTGGGGTTTTGTTGAGGAGTACGATGTGCCATATTTGGAATAATCAAATTAAGTATTAATGGTTTTTGCTCTCACACTAACACTTGTGTTACACAGTGGACTGCAGTCAGTGATGCTGTTGATATTTCATATATTTTACATCCATATGGATCTGTTCCCACTATCGCTCCCTGTATGAAGTAATTTACAATTTGCTTCTATAGACATTCTGTTGTCCAACCCACATTTTCATGCATATTTTCTACATGTGCACATTTATATTAAGATAAACATGCATTCACTGCATAAAAAAAGAAATCCTGCATCCTCAATCACAAACACGGTAAACATCCTGTACTGTACACATAACTGTATTCATCACTCAAGTCATCAATCCTTTTTCTCTTGCTCACCCTGTGTGTTCTTTCTCCTTGCCTTTTCACTTCAACAAGCCTCACTCACAATCAACATGCTCCATATAATACACACAAGCAGAAAAACATACACAGGCACGCACACGCAAGGTAGCTAGGTTGGTGGGGGCCATGGCTGCAGCTCTTCTGCGCAGTCCCAGAGTGGCTCCTGGGGCTCGGCTGCCAGTTGTTTGCCAGCGTCTCCGGGTGGAATTCATTCAAATTAAAGCGGTGGAATGAGGCCCGAGTCCCAGAATGCCTCGTCCCTCTCCTTCATCAGCATTCCGCCGATGAGAGTAATTAAAGCAGAAATTAATTCTGCTGTAAGCAGAGGAGCCACAGAATAACTGATATTAGAGGCTGGATGATGAATGCTTGGCATCAAGGGAGGTCTCATGGGAGGAAGGGGAAATTCACAGATCTCTTTTTCTTTCTTTCTTTTTTCTTTCTTCTTTCTTTCCATTCGTCTTGCTTATTTCTCTTTCTTTCCATTTGTCTTTCTTATTTCTCTTTCTTTCTGTTTGCTCTCATTGCCCACTGCAGTGTTTCAATTTCTTTAATTTTTATTGTCTACATTTCTCCTGTGTTTCTTTATGTCTGCTTACTATTTGTACCCTTCTCATCTTTACATGTTTTTCATGCATCAGAGCAGCATTTGTCCTTCTGCACCGTGGTAAGATTGCCACCAAGAGCCGTAGTGCTTGGCTTTAGGCATGACTGAGGACATTGTCACTCCTCTCAGTAACAGCATTTCACATTCTGTCAGCACTGGTGTTTTCATATTCAGTCACAAGGCATTAGAGTGCACTGATGCTGCAAATGCTAGCACTTTGTTGCTTGTCACCAGAAGTCAAAATGGAGAGTGCTTCCCAGTGAACTTTATAAAACTGCAAAAACTTATTTTAAAAAATAGCATGTACACAAAAACATCACAAAAACAAACAGAAATCAATGTTAACGATCAGCCCAGAAATGTATAATTAGTGACTCATCCTGTGTTATATGTAGTGGAATGAAGCTAAACACTTCATATTATTTTCAACATTTCCTCAGGCATAGTTTGAGACTGAACCTTGAAGCTCTCCAGATGATGTGATATTCTACCCAGGATGATTCAATGATCCCCCACGTCCCCTGACGCTTTATTTTTGGAATAGCACATCTTTAGCAAGAGCAGTCACAAGACTGAAAGACAAACAACTGAACTCATGAAACACTGAGGCTGTATGAAGCTGTCAGTGAGGCTGTTTTCCTCTCTTAGAATCAAATGGAATTGAACAAAGGTTAGCTCTTTGGGGCTTTATGGTAATGTGATATACGATGCTGCCATGGAATTTGCCAATGCATGTCTTAGCACTGTCTGACTCCAAGGAAGGAGTGAATGGTAATTATACTGACCTCTGCTCCTCCCTTTCTTATAATACCTTCTGGGTAAAAAGCCTGAGGAGGTAATAAACAATACATAGATTTGTCTTGTTTGTATTTCAGTTCCTGCTCTATTAATGACACATGAGATTGGTCCTCTATTTTGAAAATAATGCATATCAAGAGCCACAGGAAGTTGTATCGCATTTTAATTGGTTTGTGCAAGAATATCTCAATAAGATGTAAATGAATGGAAGCTCAACCTCTGAGTTACTGGCTGTTATTAAGAATTTAGCAGGCTGGGTAGAGTTGAAACGCAGTGTGACTGATCAGAAATCATAAAGGGCTAAAATGAAGAAGCAATGCTACCTGGAGCCCTTAGAGACAGTAACAGAGCTAAACCAACCACAAACCTGTTGCTGAGGCCAGGTTTGTGAGGCTGAAAACTGGTTGGATGACTTCACTAGCTTTCCCCAAAACACCATTTCTTTTTTCTCAGGTTGCTACCAGATTGATTGTGATATTTATCAGGATGCAGGATGTGCTACATCTTAATAGACAGTCTAAATGAACTCTATGACGTGTAGGCACAACTTCCTCCGCTCTCAATCCTCCATTCCATTAGGTTTTTTTTTTCTGTTTCATCCTTCCTTTTGGACAGATGATATGAAGCATGAAGCAGAAATAGTGATCATACAGTAAAGGCATTTCTTTTCAATTATTTAGCAGCAGTGTCTTTTTATAGCCACAAAGTTTACCTATGGACCTTACTAAAAGCTTGGTACTTAGCAGCAGTTTTCTGCGTGTATCTCTACAGTGGATCATGTTGCTGTTGTGCATGATCTTTCTCTATGTCATTCAGAATGGCAATGCTGTTGTGAACAGAGAGGGCAGATCTTGATGTCTGCCATCCTGTAAGTGGCGGCAGCATTGTTTGTTTGTCTGCTTTGTTCCATACACCAATAAAAATACACTCAAAATGAAACCTTGGTGTAACGATGACCTTAAACGCAATGACACTCTTTCCCATAACATTGTCCTGTCCAATAGTCCAGAACTCCCCTAAGAGGCCTTACAGCAAGTCTAGGAGGAACCAAATGAGAGAGAAATCGATTACTTTCCTCTCTCCACTGTCTCTGCCCTGGCTGAATTACTGAAACAAGATGCTGCACTTAGAGGAGTCTTTGGAGAGGCAGAGGGAGGGAGAGAGAAACACTTTTAGGGACATGGGTGCCATTTAGACTAGGACCTCTTCTCAGAAAGCCACTAAAAGCAGCGAATGATCCTGTTCCTGTCCCTGGCTGGGAGGTGGTTTGCCTCCTGTGGTTAAGTGGATACAGAACATACACTCAGATTTTTGAGGTCAAAGCAAGATCATCAAAAAGACTAATTAATGAAATCTAATCATGACATTTATACATATCATCACACAGCTGTAGCTTATCATCCAAATCATTGTAAATTTGAGCTAAACACGAGACACTGTGTGCGTGTCCAGCTGCATGAATCCAGGCCACGCATCTAAAATCTGATGTTGCTTTCTGACTTCCTAATGTCAAATGGGTGTTGTTTAACATCCACACCAGGTTTTATTGTCTGAACTAAGAAGATGAAAATGAATCCCGCTCGTTTGGTAGACAGAATGTGGTGCTTAAGGGACCCAATCCCTGTAAGTGCCATTAAGTGGAAATTGCCGTTCACATATTCCAGTGGTTTGATTAATTACACTCTCTCATGTGCTTTCATAAAGGCCCAATGAAATATGGGTAGCAAATTGCATTGTGTTCCTGTATCCTGTTATGTAAAAGCAGTTTAATTATTGACACATGTTTTGCCACCTGGCAGGGGAAAGGATGGTTGGACATGAATAGAAATCATACAATAGATATTATGGACGGGTAGAGCTAGCACTTGAGATGCCATGTGTTTCTCTTTCTGTGACTCAATTTATGTCCTCGTCTTCACCTTACCTCAAGTTCTTGTGCTGAATCAGAACAAGGAGCAGACGTGATCAGCTGTATGTGTCATAGTTGTAAAGGAAGCATAGTGAAAAAGTGACGACACTTTAAAACCTGTTTAACATTGTGCAGCAGGACTGCTTTATAAAAGGTCTCTTCTAATAAATATGTAGTTAAGAAGACATTTTGTGAAGGCTGCACAGTTTCTCTAGGGGATTAAAAAGATCACTGCTGGCTTTGTGTGATATCTTAAGATAGCTCTTTTTGATCAGAGTACAGGCTTAGACAGTGCTTAGTTACTGACACACTGTTACTTTGAACTCACTGAAGCGGTTTAAGAAGGCAACAAGCACATTTTCAGTTTTAACATAAATGTCTTTATTCCTTTTTTTCTCACCATTTGTCTTTGTTCCCAAACATTCCTCCTCAAAGCAGTGCCCTCTACTGTCATGGAGACTATATAGCAACCAGAGTGTCAGGGAAGGGCTTTGCCTCGGCTGCAGCCTGTAGTACTTAGACACCACTCTATTCTGTATTCTACACTGTATGTGGAGGTATTAGCTCATAAAACCCTCCTACTGTCATATGAACCCACTGCCGTCCCTGAGCTCTATATGAACAGCAGGGCTCTGATACTTACTCCCAAGCTGTTACTATTTGCCCAAAACTATCAGGCCTGGCCTTGTGCTCTCTACCTGATCTAGTTGACTGGGCTGTGTAAGTTAGGTAGGCAGTCCCTGTCTCCATCCCCCTCCTCCCTCCCAATATGCACTTGGACCCGGGCTCAGGCTGCACCTTTTGTGTTCCACAGGGATAGGGGGGCCAGATGGAGGAATTTGATTAACCAGCAGTGGAGGACCAAATGTTCAATTGGATACAGAACCAGTTGGAAGGCGGGAGGGAGCGAGGGATGAGGCGGGGTAGAGGGAGAAATCTAAAATGGTTGGTCATGTGCGCCGGCCAACACTTTCCAAAGGGGAGCCCAAACAGACACTGAGGTGTAGTAATGCAGAAGCCCTTTTCCAAGTACCAGCTGGGCCTTTTAGGAGCCTCTATCCCCACAGCAGACACTCGGCAGCCTCCGAGCAGCTTGACTTTACCATATGTGGAACTTTTTTATGCTCCACCTGGTTTCCCCAGGGGACCTGTGCCGCTGGGACGCCGGAGGCAGGTGAATTGCTCTTAATGCAAGGCACTGAATCACTGGGCCAACAACATGAGGGAAGTGCCTAGGGAGAGGAAATGGATCTGCAGAAAGACTGGCGCGGACTGGCGCGACCTTGGAGCTAGGACCCGCTGCGGCGCAGAAAACGAGGCCGTGTGACATGTCATTGTGACACCACACAACTTGACTTTAATAATATCCACGCTCATATTTCTTACATAACATTAGATATGTTAGTGAATGATTTAAATAAGAGTCAGGCCATGTGTATACCATGTCAGTTTCAGAGTTTCTTTCTGTCACTCCCTTTTTTCCTTCACACTAGTGATCGCAGTGATTTTTTTTTTTTTTTTTTACTTGGAGTCCTGACCATCAGGACAGGGTCAGATGAGGGAGTTTTTGGCCTGTACAGTGGAGGTGTGGTCACTCTCCTGCCTGCACCTGTCTCAGTAAGTCTGTGGCACAAAGCCAGAGGTCAGGGGTCACCACAGGGGGCTGTCAAGGTCAAAGGTTTATCACTCTCCGAGGGGTCCTGAAGCCATCACTCAGACCCTACAGTACACACGATCTGCCCAGTTGAGCTTTTTCTTCCCCCACTTTTTCTAATCCTTCCAAATGGCTCGGGCAAAACTCCTGACAGCAGCAAGAGAAACAAACTGTGGGGTGTGGAGCTCTAAGCCATCAGCTGGAGATTTCACTTTGAAAAGATTCCCTTTTACTCACTGCCCTTTCCACCAATCAGAAGGCCCGCCAGAGTCCAGGCACCCAGAGCAGCTGCCCCCTGACCCTGCCAGCGGTTGTTGGTTTATTTTGTTTGGGCATTTTAGAGAGGATGGGGCTGCTTTTGACAGGTCAGGCAGCAGGACTTGGATGAGGTCTTTAGCAAAGACAGCCAGAGAGGGTGAATTTCACAGCTCGAGAAAAGACTCAAGCTACACCAGGCTTGTGGTTCCAGTATAGCGCTCATACTGCCGGAGTGGTTGTCATGTTCAGTGAGACATGTGGAAAATGGCCCATTTCGAGGGGAAAAGAGGGGCCATTCATGCAAAGTCAATTCCATCAAGCGGGACAGAAATTCCTCGATACCTCTGTTTATGCAGCTGTGCCCACTGATCAAATTACACCAGTCCTCTCCAATCACCTACACCTCCCTTCTGCCCCTTTTGCAGTCATCCCCCACCTTCTGTGAATCTGCAAAGAGCCTCAGATGGTTCTCCCACTCAGCGGGGATGGTGGGAGAGGTAAAAAGACATGAGGGGTCGTGTAACCCAAAGTTCCTACCTACCCACAAGAGTAATTGGGGCAAAGGCACTGAGCTTCCATGGGTCAGAGGAGGGGCCCGTCATGCAAGGGGCACATTGGGGCAAGCAAAGAAGGCACATCCCTAGAGATGAAGTACTAACCGTCATGCTGTAGCACCAACTCTGACAGACCACAGGGAATGGACCCGCCACATTGAGCCTGTCAGCTGTTCCAGCAGTGCAGAGTGATCGGGGAGCTCTCCACTGGGACTGTATTACTGAAGGCTTTTCTTCTCTGCCTCTGTTTTATTTTTTGGGTGGGGAGGGCAGGGTTGCAAGTATGTGCACAAGAGGGGGTGTTGAGGGGTATAATTGAGAGCACAGAGGGAGCTTCGTCTCTCTATCTTATGATTTGGAGGTGAAGACAAGCGCCCTCGGGGGCCCCCTGTCAGAGTCTTTGGGCGCACTCTGTGCAGACTTCAATAAAAACACACAAAAAGAATTCCCCCACAAGGGCGCCTGGCTGAATTGCTGACGCCAATGTAAAAGATTCCGTTTTCTGTGAATCATTTAGTACGCGACCCTGAGCGCTCTACACAACGTGACAATAACAGGAAACCCCCCTCTGTCCTCCTTATCGAGAAAAAAATGAGAATTGCAAGAAACCCAGAGAAAGCCAAATTATTTTTTTCACACATACTATTTCACACATCGATCACCCTCTGCCACTCCTCCATTTTCCTCTTCCCCTCCCACCTCGCACTCCTCTTTTCTTTTCTCTTCTCACTGTATTCCTGTCATGACAAATGTCAAACACAGTCAGTTAGGAGAGTGTTTTTTCTTTTTGGTAACCAAGAGCTTGCCAAGTCGAATGTGCACTGGGACAAGACTGCAACGGAAGCATCACATTGGAGCATCAGCATCAGAAATTTCTGTGAAAGTAACAGAAATGTTTGAAGGTGTTGTCACAAGCTCACAGGTTCCTGCTGTTTGTGTGCACCAGAGGGAAATGGCGCCTTCTCAGCCCTTTTGTCTCCTCCCTCCCTATTGTTGTTTTTAAACTTATTTCTCTGTTTAGTTGTTATCACTTTTATTGTGGTTAAGAATCTCAGCATGGCTGTTTTTTGTGGGTTTTGACAGAGGGGGTCGGTGTTGTAGTCAGAGTTAAAATTAGAGGAGTTGCTTTTCTGTGTGACTTGGAGACATGTCATCTTCTGGAAGCGGTGGGGAGTCTGTCAGTCACAGCCATGGTGTGTTTTAATCATCTCTGTCCCACTTGGAGAAGCGCTGACGGTTAGAGTGAGGGTTCCCTCCCCTGGACAATACCAGTATACTAGAATCTCATACACTCTGATGTCAGACGTAGCAACCGGTTAAGAAATATGAGATGTTTCTTCCTCAAGTTAATCCTGCAAATTCAACAGGGGAATCAAGCAATGTCTGGTGAATTTGAAGACATATCACAAGTGTGTTTGAAGGTTTTTGTGATCTTTCAAACGATATGACAGCTGGAAGGAGATTGGCAACAAAATAGCAGGAGTTTGTCACTATAATAAGAGGATGGAGCTGATAGAATAATCAAAACCCACGAAATCTTAGAAGCTTAATGAGCGGGGGCTCCCCCCAAGCGAGCAATAATAATAGCGTTTTGTAATTCTATAGCCTCTTTAATAATACTCCAAGGAATTTTAAATAGACATTTCTTTGTAACACAAAGTAGGTTAGACTTGAAATTATATTTTCCATAATGTAGTACAAGAAGTATGTTTTTACAATATGTTACACAGAGAGAATGAACACCACAATAGCCAGGAAACTGTGAGGCAGAGCGAGGCTGTCGATTACTTCAACCTTGTGTAGAACAGGACACCACACAACACCAATCCGGCTCACTCTCCTTTAACCCCAGCCCCTGTCTGAGCATGCTCCCTGCAGACCTCTCCAGAGATATGGCCTCTCATTTCTGAGAGCATCCTCTGACAGTCTTAATGGACAAGTAGTCTCTCTACAAGGCTCTCGCTGAAAAGACCACTCTGGGCATGTCTGGGATAAGTACTGTTTTCTTCTCTCATCTCAGGTCCATCTAAGGTTGGACTTATGGGCAGAAATTAACCAGAGCAGTCAGGGCGCAAGGAAAAGAAAAGAGGAGGTGGTTTTGTAAATTTAAGAGTCATTTAATAGAAAATGATTGAAACAGTCTTTTTAATTACAGTGTCTCTAAGAAAAAGGAAGAAGTTCAAATATTTTTAGACACATTTTTTTATATATATACTGTACTTAATAGCAGCACAAATGTGATTGTGAAATACTAATCATACCTGGGTTTTTTTAGATTTATGCTTGAAACAGTCGTAGTGGCATGCACTTCTAAACTGAGCTTTAAACAGAAGTACTTAGAAAAAATATTCCTACAAGCCCCCAAGCAATTAGTCCAGCTGCCTGCTTTTGTCCACCTACCCATTGTGTTCTTTGTAAAAACCATTCTCTTATACCTCCACTTACTCCATCCTTTGAGACACCATTGGAAATCCAGGGCTCTGAGTTGAACCCACAGTTGGTTTAAGTGTAATGAAATGTATGTCATGTCTCTGGCTCTCTCCCTCTGGCTTCCCCTCACCCCTGGCCCCCTGAAAGCACTGCCTTTGACAGGAAGGCCTCTGTGGCTTCTTCTGCAGTGATCTTTAGCCCCTTCAGGTCCCATTGACTATTTCAGGACGTCCCTGCGATTTGAGGGTGGACTCAACCGTTCACGCATGCTTCAGAGCATTGGCTGGCGAGAAAAATAGACAGATAGATGGAGTGGAAGCCTCAGACAGCTAAACCAGCCCTCTGGGAAATTCTACCCTGATGCTCATTGCCACATCTAAAACAGATAGCCTGTCCTGTAATAGTATTTATTAATGTTTTACTGGATACTTATTGAAAAATGTCAAGAGCGGACTGCTGTAGACTCAGCAGTTTACCCAGTTTTTTGTTGCATGATCTGTCATACATCATACACATAATAGAAACTATGGTAACAGACATCACGTTCTGCAAAAGGACCCAAGCTGGGCCATTTCAGATGATGCACATTTATATTTCAACATATATTGACTCAGTTCCTAGTATCTGTTTATTTATCATATATTCAATCTTTATGTAGATTGAGGCGAGCAGATCATGCATGGAACACTTCCCTTGCATATTGTACGTGAGTATGTTCAAGCGGCTGTGTATGAGCAGAGCTTTTCTAAGTGAGTGTGTGTGTGTGTGTGTGTGTGTGTGTGTGTGTGTGTTTGTTTCCCGTATGCACATCTGTGTGCGTGGATCTGTGTCTGTGCATGGATATTGCAGCTTGGCAAGAGTGTGCATGTCCACTATATTAGACATAGCGTGCGAGGGGTGCCTCAGCATGTGTGTACTGCTGTCTGTTCAGAGCTCTCTGTGCCAGCAGGGTGCGCCATTCCAATTTACCCATCAGCCTCGAAGGTAGGGGGTAAAAGCGCGGGGCATCGCTGTCGGAGATTTCACATTCGAGGGACAAGATTACCAGTCAGGGGACCCCTGTGTGGAGGTGATGAGGGAGGGAGACTGCAGGGGCACAGTGTGGGGGAGTTGGGACTGTTGGGGGACGGAGGAGTGATGAGATGGGGGGAGGGCAGCACAACTCAACAGCACCCTGGAATCCGTAGGCTCTCTGTTTTCTGGGGAGCGTAGCTGCCAAGCTGCACATCTGTTTGACACCAGGCGCTGCGGTATGGCAGTCAGGGGCTGTCTTTCCTGATTCACTTCTGTACACTCTCCAGTTTGCTCCAAAGATCTGGACAAGTGTTGAGGCGCTGTCTCTATAGAGCATGTTGTAAAACTGCGTCTTGTGCAAATCGTAGCAACTTTTACATTTGCGGGTTAATTTTATTTCTCCGTTTTGTCATTTTGGCTCATGAAAACGCACACACAGAACGCGATGTGTATTGTACAACAGCAGAACACAATCATGACATTGAAAAATTATCCTGAATAGTTATCTCAGACCTAGAGACCTAGCCTGCTGTCGGCCATGCTCACTCAGCCTGTGTTTGAGTGTCAGCCAAGTCAGTTATGGCTGCTCCAGAGGCCCTGAAGCCTGTTGGGGAGACGGGACATTCCAAACAGCATAACTCATTCTTTACACCCTCTCCACTGCCATTAGTTAATTATATGCAGGTGTTTTCCTTTCTCAGGTTTTTTGCTGTAGATCTAATAAAAATGTAACTATAAGTACATAAAGGCAGATAGACAGAGAAAAGGAAGGGGGAAACAGTGTGGAGGAAGTGGCTGAATGTGCTGTGTGAAGCAAATTATTGCCCCCATGTAGATTCATCAGTTCTCCCTGCTGGATTAAGGAAGGGCCTTTCTAATGAAGTTCGCCCCGTCAAAATGAAGGGACTAATTCTGATTTAGCTGAGGTAATGAACTTCCCCTCTCCTAGTGAGAGCAGCACCATGGGGCGAGGAGAGAGGGGTGGTTGTGTGGGGAGGGTTCGGGGCAAAGGAGAGTGGCGGCAAGAGAGAGGGAGAGAGAGAGAGAGAGAGGCAAGATGAAGACAAGACAGGAGAGGAACATGGAGTGAGGACTGAGAGATAGGAGGGAGAGAGGAAGCTAGGTGGGGAATGAGAAAAAAATTATGCAAAACGCCTGTCTCGTATTTGCTGAGATGTATTAAATTTCCAGTGCGGGTGCCTGTGTTATATAAAATTATGCTAATGTCTAGTGGCCCGCTGCGAATGGCGGCTTGCTGGTCCTGAGCATGCGTGGCTGGCCGCTACACGGAGCGCACTCAGTGGGACTCAGCTTTTCTATTAAGGAAAACCTCTAGACACCTGATGATGAATTCTCTCTCACCAAATGTTCCCCCTTTTTTGTGTCGAAAATATGAGCGCTTTTCTAAATGACTTTGGAGAGCCCGGCGTGGCGCTCGGCGGCCTACGTTGTGCAGGGGGGAAGGAGGTATAAGGGGGGGTCCCTCTGCAGCAGGCTAAGGGAGTCAATTAAGGCAAGCACTGATAATTATAAGCCGGCAGAACGCAGGGGCTGGCTAATTGTACAGTGTTCCATGCCGCGAGCCCAGCCAAGGGGCCTCTCCGCAACGCTCTCTTTCCCTGCTCCTTTGTGTGGACCACAGACCCCATAGAGCCTCATACTTCAGCCTGACAATGCCACAGTGAGGCTAGCGAAGAAATCTGGGCATGTGCCCGTAATTAACTTTTTACATTCAGGCCACTCATTCTTTTGAGACCAGAGAGAAAGATTCTTGTTAGATTTACACCTCATTTCTTCTCAATTATTTGCCCGCCAGAAACTTCTTCTTTTCCCATTTTATTGTTTTTCTCAGTTTGTTTGTTATTGTTTTCTTACTTTTCAAATCAACTTCCATTGAGCACAAGAGTCTCGAAAAGTCAGGGTGCAGTCACTTGACCTTTATTTCCTTCTAAGAAGAAAAAAAACCTGCAGTTTAGAATAGGCATGTATAGAGTAAATTAGAGCATTTCAGTCCAGAATGGTGTTTGTGTGGCTGCAGGGGGTCTAATGCTCCCATGCAATCCATCTCAGCAGCCTGCACTGTTTGTCCCCAGCGGACCTCCATACCTGCCTGCAGCTGCAGCGCCTACACATCATTCGTTAACAAGTATTCGGTTCTTGCCTTTGTTGTTGTGGATTTCTCCCTTCTCTTTTTTTTTTTCTTTTCCTCTGCCTCTGTGACCTACACACTGTTCATTTGACCGAGTTTTAGCCATTGTGGGTTTCAGCTTAAGAATAGCAGGTAATGTGGTTGAGGCGAAACACAAAATGGCAGACTATCTTTCAAAATATACTGGAGTGCCAAATCATGCTGAAACACCGGCTTCAGCTGCTTTTAAGAACGAGTTTCCCTTCTGCCGGTTGCAGCCTGATAGATTAAATTATGCTGGGTTTCAACTCTAAAAATACATATATGCCCAATTCTGAAACAAACAATCTGTTGGTCAGCTTGCAAGGCTGTCTGAAATGGTTTGTATCTATAATGATGCAGACTAAGACTCACTAATAATGTGTTTTTCCCTGCAGGGTTTGAGTACTACTATACATATTTACTCCTCCTAGGGTAAAACAGCATCTTCAGAATGAAAAACACAAATACATTTTACATCTCAAGGTTTATTGAATGAAATGTAACAGGCAATAGTGATGTGAAAGATAAAATCTCTGAACAAAATGTTCCCCTAATTTCCTCTTTTATATTATCTAGCTGTTTGCTGCCTTTCCAGAACACAGTTGTCGTAAAATCTTGCGTATGCCTAATGTAATGCATTAGGCGTAGCACACTCAAAGCACAGCGTGTCTCTCGTAAATACAGAGCCTAGTGTGTGGATAGTGACATGTACATTCATATTGTGTAACCTATCATTTGTGCATTCTCAGGTGTTCATAACAATACTACTACTACTACTACTACTACTACTACTACTACTACTACTACTACTACTACTACTACTACTACTACTAATAATAATAATAATAATAATAATAATAATAATAATAATAATAATAATTCAGGCTTTAATTTCTAGATATTTTTTAAATAAAATGTGGGTAAATATCATTCAACAACATTCACCTTTTGGCAAATAACTCAGGTGGAAATGTCTGTCTGGTGCCTTTCTGCAAAAGTGTCCTTATGTTTTTGTCCCCCATGTTTTGTGAACTCCAAAAGGTGTTCTAGTTGGCTAAACCTTTTGTAACATCCATTCAAGCATTACGCATGTTTATCTCAACACAAAACCTGTCAGTTCGGTGTTTTTACCTCTGGCCCAGTAGCCAGGGGAGCTGTGAGGCGGTTAATGTAGGCTCAGAGTGGCTGAACCTAGCAGGAGCCTAGCCCTGCTCTGATTAGCACCTCCAACGAGCTGCCATGCATCAGAGCTGACATTCTCCCAGAGACATGTTCCCCCAGAATCCTTTGCTCTTGCTGTGCGAGGGCATCACCATTACTGACATGTCACTGCCAACAATCTCACCTCACTCTCCTTCTCTCTCTGGAGGTTATAAAACAGCATCAGGCATGCACTGAACTTGGGACCCTGACATGAGGGCTTTGGTACTTTGGTTAGCTTATATTTCACTGGCTTTTCTCTTGCAGACACAGAATATGTCTTTTACATGTCCACTTCCCTACAGGGAAACCGAGGTAAAGCTTCTCTCCTGCTGCGGTAGTTTTTCAATCTCTTTGATTTTATTATTACCAGACCACGTTCCATCACCGTTCATGTAACACATTAACTCTTTGATAGAATGAGGTGAATTTACAAGGTGCCATGATTAAATCTTGTACATTAATTTCAACATTTTGCACTTGATTCACTCTGTCCTTCTCAAAGTGTGGAGGCAGGAAATACATATTAGTAATGTTCCCCCCAGGCACCAGTTCTCCAATCAGTTTTGGTCCAGGGGGAGTCCATCCCTTTGCGCTCCCACCTACTACCTTCCTACCCCCATCTGCTGCATTCTCCAGGCCCTAATGGGCCTTGTAGTACTTCTGAAATGAGTTTGTTCCTTATGAGCATTGCTTCTACCTCAAGAGAGCACACCACACGGAGGTGGAGTCAATTTGTATTCACCCATAATTCCCTGGGCCTTAATCACTCTGATTTTCCCCCCATTATCTGTTAATGGATAGTTCCCGCGGAGAGAAGAGAGAAGTAAACCCACCTACTGTTTACAGGCCTGAAGCTGTCTACTCTGCTACCATCCACAATCCCGTAGTGGGTTGTATATACAGCAGTGAGTCTGCTGAAAACCAAATCTTCTTGCTTTATTAACATACAACTTCAACATCCGGCTGAATATTATGAGACATATGGTGAAAACAGAAAGCTAGCTCATGCTAAAGGTGACATACCTCATAAACAGGATCGCTTCAAGCAGGTATTTATGCTTTTATTGGAAGGTTTTGCAGTTGAGAAACTTGCACAGACCTTTACAGTTAGAGCAGTCCAGCTTTTATTACCGTAGTGGTTCTGTCTGTGGCTTCTCCAAAACAACCCATTGCTGCCTACTAAATATTCTCAATTTGTTTTCCCACTTGTTTACTCATTACTTTCAGCAAAGAAGTGCCTTGATTGATGTCCTTAATATCATTTGTTAGAGTGTGCTGCTTTGGCGACACAAACAGCATGGGTCCCTCTAGAGTGAGTTTCAAAGAACCATTCAGTATGCCCCAGAGATGAGAGTAAATCTAAGTATCAGATTTTTCTCTTCCAAAGCCAAATACTAAGAGAGATCCTGAATTCCCATCTATTTCAAACTACTCCTCAGCAGATCTGTTTAAATAGAGTAAGGGGCAGTGGTGGTGGAGGTGGGAAGGGGGGGGCCGCTGGTGGTGTTGGAACTGAATAAGCTGAGGGAGAGTTTTTAATTAAGAAAGGCCCTGCATTGTACTTAACCACACACTATAATCTGAAATGTATAGTGTTATAAGTGCTTAAAGTTGAAGTGTTTTACTCACTGTTGGCGTCTCTGCATTCATCATCAAATTTAAAGACACCTCTAACACTGTCTTCAACTTAAACAATTCAACATGCACCAACTGTATCACTGTTACATAAAGGGTTCACTAAACTATGCAAGCCCCAGCGTCCCAAACAACCTTCAACAGCACATGAACTTCAGCCTGGATAAAAAAGTAAACAGCACCGAGAAATAAAGACCATTCTTTTTGAGAGCAGTTTTTCCTCTCTCCCTCTCCCTTTCCTGTCCTCCACATGGGAGAGATATTAGGCGTTTGTGTTTTAAGGAGCTGTGAAATACATAAACCATGAGCCACAGGAACGCGAGGCCCTGTGGATATGCAGATGGGCTTACTTTGCTGGTGTCAGGGATGCTTAGAGGGAGCAGGCACAGGAGCAGTTCTCATCTAAAGGATTTTCTTAGGAGTGCAGAGGGACAGGGTGGTGGCAGCAGAGAACACTCGGGAGACTCAGAAACAGGGAGTGGGAGGTGGGAGAGAGAGGGAAAGAGAGAGAGAGAGATGAGGATCCAGAGAGAGAGAGAGAGCTGACAGTCCCCTGTGGCCCTGTAACTATATCCAGAGTCTGTTCAGTGCAGAGAGAGGGGTGGGGGCTCACGCAGGGCCATGCTGATTGGGCAGCCCTGGAGAAGAGCTGGGGGAGCAACAGGAAGTGACCTCAGCCCAGTGAGGCAGCTATAGGGGCGAGCACACTGACTTCCTCCCTTGGCTCTCACTAAGAAACAGTCTGCCAGCCTGATTCAACCCCTGTTACACTGCTGAATACAAACCCAGTCCTGCATTACAGGGGCTAACAGAGCTCAATTTAGTCATGACAGACATCCTTTAGGTGTTTGTGTTGGTCTGTGTATATGTTGGTGTGGTTGTGTTTGGTCACAGTCTGTTCAGTTATTTATTTGATATATTCATCGCAGATTATATAGACTCCAAAACTCAAAAGAAGAAAAAAAAAAAAAAAAAAAGGGAATTTCTATTATTTTCCTTTCTGTAAATAACCAAACCCAGCTTTAATCTATCACCTACATATTGTATATAGATACAATAAGCAGATCATTTAAACACATTAATAACCCGCATTGTTGCACAAAGTGAGTTATGATTGCTTCATTATACTAAACATAGCCTCTGTAATGTTCTTTTTTTTGTCTTGTATTGTTTAGGCCTGTTTGTGTCGGTGTGTCTTAACCACAATTACCCCCCCCCCCCACACACACACACAAAAAAAACACACTTTTTTGCACGTTTTAATAGCGCTCCACAAACCGCAATGCAAATTGATGCACAAGACTGCACATGTGGTTGCCGACATTTAAAGTTTTCAAATATATAGTTGTCAAATATTTTTGGCTTCAAATTTCACAACATTCTGCATTTATATCTCCCTGCTATTTTGGCTTGATGCACCTGCTCACAGACATAAACACACACATGCACGCATACAAGGTCAGTCAGGCAGGTGCAGTGTTATCTGCATAATGAAGCAGGCCAGGTCTCCAAAGGGACAGTGTTGTGCAGCAGGGTCAAATGAGGGCCGTGCATATTATGGCAGAGGGACAGATCTGTGAACCCTGCAGCATGCCTGACCTTAGTGCACACCCTCACACAGATAAGCGAAGTGAATGGTGATCAAAGAGAGCAGTGATCCTCTTGCACGTCTGCGTGGATGGGCTCATGACACCCTCCTCCCCCCCTTTTGTTGATGCCTGCTGCTACACATAGACGCACATGTAGGCTACAGAATATCTCATCTGTCACACGCATGATCGCACAACGCACCATCAGATATTTTGCTTTTAAAATATTACACCAACTGTTTGATCAAGCCCTACCTTTTGTCAAACAGTCATGAGGGGATCAAGGCTTGTGGCGGTGCAAAACTTATCGTTTGTTTTTGTGCACTACGTAAAACCTTATGTGACAGACCGTGCCATATGCTTATATGCTTGAGTAAAGAATATAAAAGAGCATGTGGTGGTGTATTAAGTTTAAAAAAAGTTCTATATATACATACACCCCCTCTGTTTCTTTTGGCTACGCAAATGTGTTTTTCTTCCCGTCTCTTCCTGGAATTTTGTGAGTCACTGGGTTGCAGTTGTCAGTGTTGTTTAGTCACTCGAAAAATACAATGTTTGCATTTATTGTTGCACAACTTGATATTTTTAAGTTTGCTATTCAAACGACAAATGTTTTCAAGAAAATCAAAGTAAAAATATCCAATTGAGTCTGACAGTTTTTTCATATTCTGGGTCAAAAGGCAAATTCAGGTGAGCTTTTAGTTGTAAAAACAGGAAACCCTAAAAGGCAAAAAATAAGAAGAAGAGAGGTGCCTTGTCTATTTAAGGCCATTGTGCAGTCATGTTTTTCAGCAGTCTTGTTTTGCCACATTTGCCTGAAGCGCCTTCGATTAACCCTCTACTTGCACGCTCCAGGGCTAAAGCAGGGCACAGCTGGTTAGGTGGATTGTGTATTCATGCTTCTGGTGCCCAGGGCCTATGTGGTGGGCAGTGGGCTGTAGAGACCTGGGGATAAACCTCAGATGAGTCTCCAGTGTATCAATTCTACCCCCCTTTGCAGTTGCTGGTCTAATGTCTAGCTTGGCAGCAGTTTGATGGAGCACTAGTCCGGCCCCATGGTAGAGCGTATAGGCCTTTTATTGACGCACTGGAGATGGGCAGTTCTCTGGAAGTCTGACTCAGCAGATCGTGGTGCTGCAAATGAGTGTGCAGGTTTACAGTCTGAACGACATTTATTTAAGCTATCAGTGGCTATGGCTGAGGTAGTCTGATGTCCAGATAGACATGAGAGGAATGCTAATGTTGAAGTTTCTGCACTTGGCAGAACTGTCGTATCGGTGTATTAAAATGGTAGAAAATGGATAACAGTATTTTTTAGAAAGAAATCTATTTGGCTATTCTTAATTTGCCCCACTCTGAAATAAATCTTTGCTTGCATTTTAATTAAAAAAATGACGCTCACCATGTTCAAAGTGTAGGACCTCCTCTGAGTGATTAGGAACCTGGTCATTGAATTTGTGCCTGGTGGGAGCAAATCACATGTTATATTATTTCCTGACTGAACCATTAAAATCACAGGCAGGAGTCTTTGCCGCAAATTTGTCAAATTTAAATTACACGTGAAAGAATAAAGGAAAAAAAAAAAGAAACAAAGCATAGAGAGAGAAGTCTTTGCTGCTTGTTTGCAATTCATGCTCTGCTTATTTTTCCCCTCATGTTTTTATGTGTGTGTTTTTTGTTGTTTTTTTCTTTGCAGAGGAAGGACTGAACCATGAATGCAAACTCTGTAGTCAGTCATTCGACTCGCCAGCGAAGCTTCAATGCCACCTGATTGAACACAGCTTTGAGGGCATGGGAGGAACCTTTAAGTGTCCTGTCTGCTTCACAGGTATGTGTTCTGCATGTGTTTGCATGTTATATTAGCTCGTGTTCATTCTGCATCCACAAATCAAAAATGTATAGAGATTTTGAAAACGTGGAAATGTTATATTTACATGCATTCACATTTTCGATATCTGAAGCTTTACTCTTTTGAGGCAAATGGGTTCTAAATGAGTTAGGAAAGGTCAAGCAAGCAGGTCGGCTAAAGCTGAGAGCAGTTTGCTGCATGTGGCTTTTTATTTAGTCAAATTGCCTCCAAATCAAGGCCAAAGAAGTGTCATGAGGTGAGAGGGGGAGAAAGAAAGAGAGCAGGGGGGGAGACAGTGTGATCTGAGGGGAGATGGGGGATGGAGGAGTGGGGAAAGAAAAGAAGATGTGCTAATTGTCGATGGCAGTGGTGCTGATAGCTGTAATGATCTCATCTGTCTCTGTGCGTGGAGGTGGAAGGACCGGACTCCTCCTGAGAGGATAGCGCCCTCCTTCAGTGTCAACAGGGTTAACTATCTCTATAATGAAATCTGCAAAGTCGTTAACTTCAGCTCTTCACTCTTTCTCCCTTCTCAGCTCTTTACTCTTCTTCGCACTTTTCGGATCCTCAGCTCATTTGTCTCTCCTGTGTTTCCTGTTTCGCCTCCGTCTTTACCTCCGCTACCCAAAAGAAATGCATTTGTCTCTCCTCTACTTTTTCCACCAATTAACATCGTTAGCTCACATTTAGCATTATGATCCTTTTTTTTTCTTTTTTTTTTTTTTTACACATTTTATCTCTTTATCCACCTCACTACTCAACTCCTTATTCATTTCTCTCATTGCACGGTCTCCCTCCCCCCTCTACTCCGCTCTACTCCTCTCATTGCTGTTTTTTGGCCTTATCTCTCTTTTAGCAGAAGCCTATTGATATATCCCCACCTCAACGCCTCTCCGCCCCTCACAGGGGTCTGGGCATTTAATATACAGAGCATGCCTCCTTCATCTGAGCCTTCATTTTCCACCGCCGGCTTTGACAGACAGGTCCCCCCTCTCCCTCCGCGTCCATATCGATCACGGCGCATGAGAGAGAGGGATGCTGGGAGGGAGAGAGGAGGAGGGAGAGACAGAGTACACCCTCAGGACAGTGGTCACAGAGCAGACAGACAGATGGGCGAAGGCCTGTGGTTGTGGGGAAGGCAGGCTGTGGAGAGTATGGATGGACTGAAAGGCCTCCCTCTGTTGGGGATGCAAGGGACAGGCAGACTAAAGTCGGGGCACTGGGAGGAAAAAGAGGAATTGAGAGATTTGCTGACAGCTGTCCTTGAATATATTTCAAGTTGATCCTGGCAAAAAGTAGAGAAAGGAAGGACACTACATCCTACCATGAATTAATTTAGAATGTATTCGTTCCTACACAGCCAGCTTAATTTTCATTACTTGTTCAATTTGACATATTAGACTGTATTTAGTATTCAGAATTAAATTTAATATCCTTTACTAAATAATGGTGTTAAATTTGCAATTCCATAGTGTACTAGACCTGCATTTACAATTACACTTAGGTGAAAGTGTAAAACTATTCACAATTCAAGTATTATGAGTTCAAGATACTTATTGCGCATTTTATTATAGGAAATAGGAATAGATTACCATGCAACTGTTGTTATGTTATAGCAGGTACCTCTAAATGGTTTGTTAATGCACTTCACTTAAATCCATTCATTTCTTAATCTTTATTTTGTCAGTAATATTTTGTCACACACATAAACATGGACCACACACCAAAATTTGTCTTCTGCCTTTAACCCATCACTAGATCATGCGTCTCACACACTGCATGCTTGGGGCAGTGGGCTAGCCATGTCAGGTCATGTCTTTTTGTCATGTTTTCATGTTGATTAAAGGATGATGGCAACGTAGCGCCCCATTCTGAACATACTTAAACAGTAAAATAAAAAATCCCTATGACCAGTATAATGAGTTTGAACATAAGATCAAAACTTTGATCAAATTTAGGTGGTAGCAAGGTTACTCCTTGTTTAAAAGATCATCCCAACTCAATGCCCATGTTTTAGTTTGATCCACCCCATGTGACCCAAAACTCAATGGGAAGCAGGGAGTGATTATCATTCTCTGTCATACCTGATTATTCTCAATCCACACCGAAGGGAACGTAGAGAGGACAAATCATACCGCAAAACAGACCGAAGGAAAAGTAGAGGGAAAAGTAAGTCGTAGACAGAAGATGAGGTGCGACAAAATAGAGGAGAAAAGGAGACAAAACTTGGAGGAAGCTGAGAAGGTTGCAACTGGCAAGTTTGGATGTGAGATGAAAGAGGGAAGAGGAGGAGGAAAAGAGAACTGTGCAGGGGAGGGAGGGTAAATGGAGAGAGGTCCATAAGCCCCTGGATGATGAGAGAGAGGCTGACTCTCCCAGGACAGATTTGACAGGTTTCAGAAGTGGGGGAGCCTGCAGCTAGAAGTGTCTGCCTGCACCCTTAGGAGCAGTAGTGAGGGCTGGTGTGGAAATTGTGATTGGGAATATGTGCTTAAGACAAACAAAACAGAAGAAAGTGTGCCTGATGAAAGTCGTGTGTGTGTGTGTGTGTGTGTGTGTGTGTGCGTGTGTGTTTGTGTGTGTGTGTGAAGACTCTTCACTTTACTTATGTCACAGCATGAACAAACTTGGAAATCTACAGGATGCCTTGGTTTCAAACACACACAACTCTGACAAATACAGTAGTTTAATTAGTTTTTTTGTTTGGTTGCTGCACACATTTCTCTGGTGTGTGATGTTATCATTTTAACAACTTACATCCAACAACATACATAAACTTAGCTTTAACTAAGAAGTGATGATCATCGGTTCATGCTTGTAAATCATCATACATGGCCGAATTGGTTGCGCTACCTCAGAACACTTGGATGATCTTCTGCATAGTGAACTCCTAAGCAGAAACAAACACATGTAGGCTAGACGAATGAATAAATGAAAAGGAGAAAGGGGGAAAAAAGGATAAACTTTTTTTCCTCTGTGCACAAACAGCTTAGTATTGGTGCAGTGCAGCCTGCAGAGAGCACCACCCTGCCAAAATAAAGATGAGCTGGGGCCTGTAGTAAAGGAGACGTCTGCCATGGGCAGCCCCTGAGATCTAATCAGAGGGCTTAATATCCCCCACAGCGAGGAGACCTTGGCCCCTCAGCCCCCTCAGCCCTGACACCCCTGACGCCCAACCCGGCTCAGCGCTCTGTTCAGCTCTGCTCTGCTCTGCTCTGCTCTGGCTCCACAGCCAACAAACTCCACAAAGTTCTCTCTCTCTCTCTCTCTCTCTCTCTCTCTCTCTCTCTCTCTCTCTCTC
>JAQQZY010000010.1:18784973-18812663 GCA_030068375.1 Ostorhinchus rueppellii | reverse complement strand
TCTCTCTCTCTCTCTCTCTCTCTCTCTCTCTCTCTCTCTCTCTCTCTCTCTCTCTCTCTCACACACACACACACACAAACATACTCTCTCGCTCTTTTTCTCTCTGTCTCTCTCTTATTCTCTCTCATTCCCAGCAGGGAGAGACACAATGGCCAGCCACTGATCCTGTTTGGATGTGGTTTTGGATTATTTCTTCTGTTTCTCTATGTCCTCATTTTAACCCTCTAGGAAGACATGCCTGTGTTCCTCCTCTAAATGGGCATTGAAATGGCATATTTCATGTTTTCCTCATGCTGCCAAATACCAATACACTGTCCACCTCCTGTTATAGCTTATCCCTTTATTACATGTTGCATGCTAATTTGTAAAATTAGACAAAGGCAAACAATGCACCCACAGTTTTACCGTCTCCACTTGTCAAATCATAACCACAAGACCAATCAGTGAATTTTATTTAATAGTTTTTAGCCATTGCTAATATTATTCATGGCTGTAAAAATGTCAGAACTGATCTAATGTATGTAAATAAGAAAACGGTTGCAGTACAGTTTATATCTTTGGCCTGTTCAGCATTGGCAGCTCCTACTTCTTACTGGATACTAGAGGCCATTAGTGCATTTAGGCTCTGGCGCTTTAAATCAGCTGTCATTCTACATTAAAATATGAATAATTTCTCCACTTTTAATTTATACTATTAAATGCATGCTGATTAAATGTGTCTCTTACTGGAAGTGGATCAGATGTGCATGTAAACAGGGGGAAACAGCTAAGCTGACATCTCAGTTGTGTTTAGCCCTATTGTACAGTGTTTGAAGGCCCCCCAAGTCTCAAATCCATTTTTATTTTTGCTGTATTGACTTTTTCCTCCTCTAGCCAAAGACATAATGAAGGCTTCCTGCAGCTGCTGTGACCTGCTTCTGTACTGTATACGTATGCAGACAAAACACAGCTAAAGAAAAAAGCTATTGTTCATCAGCGTATTTTCTTTCCGAGCCTGTATTCCCCACAAAGAAAATTGTCATCGTTTTTGGAGCATAACGGAGTCACAAATATGTACGATAGCCCCGGCCTTAACCTTGAGTGAAAATGTTTTGTATTGGACTGTAAAACAAGCCATTTATCTGCAGTTATGTTTAGCTTCACATTGCTGTGGTCATTAGTTTCAGAAATGGGCCGTAGAGTTGCTGTTTGTTCATTAGAGGAGGTTTGTTCATTTCTGGTTAACATGCTGCCATGTTCCAGAGACAGCTGTCACCCAGGCATTAGTAGTCTGAAGGCATCGCTACAGCGTGTCTGCTCGGGATCTAAACTTTTATTTCCCAGGTCAGGAGTGTGACATTCAATGAAGCCTAGTACGTCTCAAGTGTGTACAGCTCAATAATTAATAACCACTCTCCCAGGTGAGCTCAAATTGGGACACGTTAATGTTGCAGAGCCCCACCACGGGGCTGCAGCGACCCCAAAGCCATCTCCGACAGACACCTCACCTTTTGTGGCTGTGCTTTCTCCTTCTTCTTCTTCTTGTGGCCCCACGGTGCATGCATTAGAAGAAAAGTTATTTTGAGCTGTAAGAAATTCAAATGAAGCCCCCACATGCTAACTTTTCCAGAGCATCCAGACCTTTGAGATTAGACAGCCATCCTTAAAGCACAAGGGTCTGGGATAACAAACGGCATGTTTGAAGTGCTCCTTGGAGAATGCAGACAGACACACACACTCACACACACACACACACACACACACATTGAAGACACATTCACTCAAGACACACACAATTGCATCCCCCTTAGCTTTCCAGCGTGGACTATGGCTTAATTAAAGCACAAATGTATGGTATATGTTTTAAGTGCCAGTGAGTTGTGTGTTTATATGATGGTGAATGTAGTCTTGAGTTTGCATGAATAAGTAGCGCAGCAGCATGAATATTTATATTGTCAATATAATTAGCGATGTAGACTAATGGAGGCCATGTTTTGCACTTGAAGCCATGCCAATTTTTCGTGGTTGTTTATTTTCTAGCTTGTTGTCCCCACAGTAGTGCTAAATAAAGAGCATCATTATTCCCAAAACATTATGAATTCACTAGCTCCAGTGCCATGAATGTGACCACTCTAGTTTCACCGTTAACATCTAAATTGTTCCCTCTCTTTTTACAATTATATTCCTTATAACATTGTTTTTTTTCTGCTGTTGATGGTGCATTCATTTGCTTGTAATTAAGTAATTTTCCTTGCAGTTTGACATAGTCTGTCTTTTAATTGTTACTCAGGCAGATGCAATTATAATCTTGCCTTTGTTCCCTTAATGCAGGCTTTTTTAATTTACCACCGTCAACGCTAAGAAACAGAGAGTTCAGGCATCTAACGGTAATAGTTTTGAAGTACAGTACATGAAAGTTTCTAACAGACTGTCTTCTCTGTCCTTGTTTCTCCTCTTTTGCGTCCCTGCATGTGATCAGTGTTCGTCCAGGCCAATAAGCTTCAGCAGCACATCTTCTCTGCCCACGGCCAGGAGGATAAGATCTACGACTGCTCACAGTGCCCACAGAAGTTCTTCTTCCAAACAGAGTTACAGGTGAGCTTCGGGCTGAGGAGCAGAAAGGCCACCAGCTGAAACTGCAATGTGCTAATCACACGTGACAGCTTAACAAACACTAAACACTGCTCACCACGCTTTGGCTATCCCCTCTATCCCGGCTGGGATGAGAGACTCAGAAGGAATTATTTCAGGCCGTTTCCAAAACTCATTTGTGATGTGCAGATATGATTTGATTTGCTTATTAGACCAGCAGAGCACTAAAATATCTGGAATTAGAGGATTAGTGGAATGTTCGTTTTTGAAGAGGTAATTACATACAGTGCAGCGGCAAAAACACAGTTGAGTCAATATGCCTGCATCTCCCCTCCTAATCACAGAGGAGGCCTCATGGCTAAATATGAGCTTTATCCTCTGGGAGACCGTATCTGCCCTTCAACAAAGTTAGTAGTTGGACTTATGAACTCGCAATGTTAGAGAGATAATCCATTTTCTAGCAATCTTTTTCTCTGGTCCTTGGAGAACCTGAAAAAATGAAACAGACCTTATTATATTATTTCACTGTGGTGGTGTTTTCAAGCAGCTCTGTTTTGTTTAGGGGATTCTCTTCCATACACATGGTACACTTCTCATATCCAGATCTTTTTCTATTACCTTTTGAAACTAAATCATTAAATTATGAGTAGTCTATAACCACCTTGTTCAGTCCAGTCGCTGAAATTACTCTTAATTCCGAGAGAAACTGATAGCTTTGACCACATTCTCCAAATACATGTATCTGAGATCTTGGATTAGTAGCACTATGTATTAGCGGGTAGCCAGAGGTTGTATCCAGGGCTCGGCCGCCCATTGATCGGCAACGATTTTCATATTGAGATTCATGTTGTAAACACAGAGGCATATGTCTGCCAGGAGGAAGGTGAATGTGATCATTATCTACTGGTCATTTGAGCACAGCAAGCATGAATAAAACAAGTCCTGATCCACCAACATGCAACTCCACGACGGAGAAGGTTATTTAACAAGGCTCGTGCTTCTCTCAACTGCCAGCGTGGAGCGTTCTCATTCATGCCAAGGCCTCCTATTTATCACATTTTCATCTCTCATTGGTATGAGTGTTCTCTATATAGCTAAGGTTGTTGCAAATACGTGTAAACAATCTCAAATAACCTGGGGATGTTTTGCTACTTTTTTTTTGTTTGACATTTTTGGAATGAAGTGATCTCTACCTCCCAGAGGTGTTGATTCATGCATGATTATATTGTTTTACACTCTGTGTGAAGAGACAAGAGCGGAACATGAAAGACCTATAGCACTTTGAGGTGGATCAGGGGGTTATGACGGGAGAACAGGGATGAGCTTGGGAGATAAGGCAATCATCATGCTCGTTGTTTGTCATGCTCTACAGGCTGTCCCAAGTGAGTGTACACTCAAACACACATACAGTACATATATACGCTCACACTGTGGTGATTATTGATTGCACCACCACATAAATCAGAGTCTATTATGTTGTCCTAGTTAAGTGCTCCATAGGTTTGTCTTTAACTAGATACAATTACAGTAAAGTTTGGTGTCAGATTTGCTTGGTCTGTGTCTGTGGTTGAAATCGTCAACAAGCAGTTCAGGTTGTACTCTTGTTTTAGTTGTTGTTTGTTTGCAGTTGCCATTTCCCATGCATCAGACTTCAAAATGTCTCACTGACATGGGGCAGTCGTTTGTCAGTCCGTCTGAAGTGGAGCTGTCTTCCAACAGCGAGAGAAGTAGAAGCTCTCTCACTTTGCAGGTCTTGAGTTTGGAGTTTCTCCCTGTTTCTCCCTGACACTCTGGCCCACTCGCCGGCTGCCTGGGCTCCTCATCTCTCACAGTAGTCGGAGGGGTCAAAGGGCCAGTGCAAGCTGGGAGAAGGAGCAGCGAGAGGGAGAGCTGCCACGGCAGGTAAAGGGAAGCAGGAACGATATTTTATTAATTTGCTGCTGAGATCCTGAAACAGACCAAAGGCTGTGACAGGTATCCAGCGCACCACTCCACATCCTCCCCCACTACCTCCCCCCGTGAACTCTACCCTGCAAGGGGCTAGCCAATTTTCGCCAGCCTGTCGAGATGGATGATGGGAGAGCATCCGTCTAATCAGCCCTCCCAGGACCCCCCGCCCAGCCACCCCCCTCAAACCGGCCAGATTGACTGACTCCTGGGCCTGTGTGCCCCAGAATCCAGATTCCAAAGGAGAATAATCTCTCTTGCTCTTCCCCTCTCTCCCTCCATTTCTCTCTTTCCTCTTTCTTTCGCAGACAAAAAATAAGCACTGAGATGCACAGACCACCATTCCCTTCAAACTCTCCCGAGTACTCCCCTCCACCATCACTCCCGTGCCTCCCGCTCCCTCACCCCATTAAAATATGGAGCAAGTCTACGTAGATATTTCATGAGGTGCTGATGGGGAGGGCAAGCGGGCTGGCTGTGCAGTGCTCTCTCTGACCCTCAACCACTGCCCACCCCTTGAGCAACTTGGAGACATAGCTTCACTATATCGTCTCACCCAAATACCATCCACTGTCCTCTCAATTTAAAAGCAGCCTCTCTCTCCCCTGTCCCCTTATGAGAAAAAAAATGTCCCTAGGTTCCAGCAGAGGCCACATCGCAATGTGAAACTTGATAATAAACGTCCTTCTCCCTTTGCATTCGGCTTCAGATACAGTAACTTTTTACACTGAGGAAGGAACTGAGCTACTGACAATGCTGCTAGGCTGGATTAATTAGTCAGATTCATTAACTGATGGATGTGCAGTATTAGCCACAGCTTAAATCTGACATTTCTCTGAGTGCAGTTCATTTATGGAAAAAAAAAAACACACACGCACACACAAGTTGAGCTCCTGTACCGGAGGGCTGCAATTGGAGGCTCCTCTCCCAATGATCCGAATTCCTCCAAAGACAAAGAGATTGGAGTTACACAACAGTGAAGATGACATTTTCTGCACGAGATTCCCTTGTTCCTTTTAAGCTGGGCTGTCTTTTATTCCCTCCATCTTCCAATTTCATTATCATTCCTTGGAAGTGACACGAGATTGTAAGTCATGTGTTAAGTCGTACCGCGATCAACAGAGGAGTAGAAGGACTGGGGTAGTGTAAGACTCTTTCTCTCCTCAGACGCCCGCAGGACACGTACCTTAATTGGAGTGTCTTTTAAAAGGATTCCTTCAAAGACAATCCAAAGCTCCGCGGCCTTAATGAGTGCTGAAAGTGACAAGAGCACATCTGCATCATGTTCTACTTCCCCACACAAATGAGATTCTCCTCTCCCTGTGTGATAGCCATTATTGCCAAGCTGTGACCAATTCCACTGTTTTAATTAAGCATATTTATTGGCTTCACAGTCACCAGGTCAGTGTAAACAGCTATGCATGTCATAACATCTGTCTAGTATGGAGAATAGGGAGAAAAAGGGAGAGATGGACAGTCACGGAAAAAGAAAGGCAGAACACAACAGTGGAAAATTTAACATCAAATAGGTACTGCCGTAATGAATCAAAATAGTAAGACTGAGTATAGAAATCGCAGATGTTAATATACTTTTTCTTCTTGTTTTCTAAGTTGATTTGAGGATTCAGTGCCACACTCAAGAGTGAAGCACAGACTTCATTTCCTAGCTGTTTTTTTTTTCTCCACATGAATTTTAAAATATGCCCCCAAAAATGCCCTAACTGCCCCACGTCCCAAATGTGCTGCAGAAAAGCAAATCTTCATGTGTGTGTCCCCTAAGCGGCTTTCAAACACCCCATTTTCTCTGAATGTCTTGATCTGCCAAGTATGACAGCTCTTCACGGTTTTGAAAGTTGTATATGTTTTTTTGCCTTTTATATGACAACTTGTTTTCTTCTTCATCACCCCAGGTGCTCCGAATTCTGTCACCATTTCAAAAAGTTGCACTACAAAATAAAAGAACAATGAATTAGAAAAAAAAAAAAAAATGGCTGCTTGTGAGCCGCCATCATTAATATTTAAGTTTATTTATAATTACATGCAACACTGTACACACACTGTAAACGGGGACATAAACACCCTTAGATGACTAGTGATGTATCACAATTGTAGTGTTCTAGTTTTGTAGGTGGATCAGAATTAGACAGCATGACAGACCTAATGATCCTAAGAGGATATTCTCTTTCTTAGTGTGCGGATATGTGTTTGTGTGTGTACATCTGTGTGCATGCTGTATGTATTTGTCTTTGTCTGTGTCTCTCCCAGGGTCTGATATGTGCATGCAAACACATTGTCTGGAGGGAGACATGACAAAAACTCCCAGAAGCCTTTGAGCTGTTCTTTTTTTCTTTTTCCTCTGTTGCACCACTGGGGAAAGTTAAATCCAAACAAAGAGGAGATGCTTGGTGTACTGTGCTAGAATCCATCACCGGATCTCTCCCTCAAACATGTCTCCTTTACTTTCTTAGTTGACTTTTTTAACAACTTTGATAAATAACATTTTAAGTGCTTCTCAGGAACTCCGCTGCAGGTTTAATTTAGTGTCTGTAGTGATTTGATTTTCAAGTG
Organism: Ostorhinchus rueppellii; assembly: GCA_030068375.1. Lineage (NCBI taxonomy): Eukaryota > Metazoa > Chordata > Actinopteri > Kurtiformes > Apogonidae > Ostorhinchus > Ostorhinchus rueppellii. Next base: position 18,805,577 of record JAQQZY010000010.1, on the reverse strand, counting down.
CCTATTATGCTGTTGATGTTAACAAAATGCAGCAGAGGCCAAAATAAACAGCATTAGAACAATTATTCCCTCTCGAATTTCATATTCACACACCATAACACCAAAGTAATTTTACTCTTCAGTTTTGGAACGGGATGTTGAATGACACCAATTGTCGGTCAATTAAAAGTTAATTTTCTGTTCCACTCTACCGTTCAATGCGGTGGGAAAACATGAGAGTGCAGATCGTCTCTTGTCTTCTCAGAGAAAACATGGAAATGCTGGAGAAAATTTAGTCCTCAAAAGTCTCTGCATTTGTGAAATGGCATGTCTACTAGCAGAGGAGGGAGGGTGGGAGTCGGGGGGGGGGGGGTTGACGCGCTTTGTAGCATCCCTAGTCAAAGTCTGTCCCTGACTGAAGTGGTTAAATGTGAGAGTAATTGTGTTTTGTTTCTGGGACTGACATGTGGAACCCCATGGACCCCATCTCCCTCCCAGTGACAGGCAGAGATCCTCCCCCCTCGCTCTGTCTAATTAGAGGATGTAGCCCAGGGCTCATGTCCCACGAAGACCCATCCCCCTCCCAAGATGGCTCCCTTAAGAAAGCCCTTAATTGGGTTCTTTAGTCATAGTCTTCATTTTGGCTGGAAAGGCATCTGTGTGTTGCTATCACCTCTGAATACAGTTTGTATCTCTCTCTTGTGTTTTTTTTTCTCCCTCTCTTTTTTCTCCCTCTCTCTGGCACTCTCTCTATTGCTTTCTCTCTCTTCTCCCACTCTCTCCTCACTTAATGAGGCCCCATAATAACACAGCAGTTGTGCAGTTGTTTTGCTACCTCAGTCAAACAGCGGGATCACTGCATAGTGTGTTTCTAGTACCATTCACTTGTCTACTTAGACAGGGTAATGAGTATCATTTGAAGCTACAAAGCACCAGCCCACAAAAAGGGTGGTCCGTCATCTCCAGTTACACCTCAGAAGTATCGGGTTGGGGTAGTTAGACATCTAATCAAAGCATTTCAGGCATTATGGATTTTATTTTATATTTTTACAAGCGTTCCGTGTGAATATGGCACAAAATGACACACATGGAACACATTAAAATCCATTGTTGTTGTCAACTCCACCCTGGCCTGGTGCTGTTACTGTATGACCACGACTCCCTGGGCACCTCACTTCAAACAAGACAAGTCTGTTACCAAGGAGACCAGGCCGATGTGGCACAACAGTGTTTGGGGTCAACGTTCCCTACGGCCTGATAAGTGATGACTGTGGAGAATGCCAACTGCTGTATTATTTATTTATTTGATTGTGTTCTTCATTGGCTAAACTAGCCAGCAGTAAGCCTGGCCTGAGGTCAAAGCAGGGAAGGATTACTCCCTCAGTGGACTGGTCAACGGTAGGGAATGCACAAAGGGAGGACAGAGTCAATACTGGCCGAGTGCAAAACACCATTAAAAATCAAGGCACAATGTTGCACTCTTGCAATTTTGAAGAGTAAAAACACTTCACGCAGATGCAGAATTTTCAGTAACCGCAGTCACAGCGGAGTCATTACAGATTGAAGTCCATTGCTCATCACTTCATCAACACTTCATTGTTACAAACACGAAAATAAACATGAATATCCGACTGCAGCCACAGCTCAAAATCAGTCTCAGATTGGATCCTAGAAAAAGACCACAGGTTTTTTGTTTTAGTATCATTTGGTGACGTTCTCTTATGCGTTAATTAAATTCCTGAATGATGACTATGGGTATGCACAGGTCTCAGTGGTTTTGTGCACACTCCCTGTGCTCCAGATGTAGCTATGCAGACTTACTGTATGTAAGCCATGCAGGGTGTGAGAGAAACTCGGCATAGACTAAACGGACTCTCATCAGCTCAGGGTAGATTTTGATTCATGTCGGTTTTTTCAAATGAAATGTAAGGAAATCCACAAACTTTGCGTACAGTTGCAAATTGAAAAAGTTATCTCTTTAATATAAAAACCATGCAAACTAATAAATAATGAATACTGACTATTAGCGTTGACAGACATAAACTGTTTGCTTACTATAATTAAAGAATGTTTTTAATATGCTCATAAACAGTAGTCAAATTGTCCTGTCATTTAATCCCAATGTTATCATCTATCATACCATCAGATTTAGACACTTTATTTGTCATTTCAGATTTTACATCAAAACTGAAATTTCAATGCAGTTGGCTCAGCAGCAATAATACAAACAGGCTCTATATATACAGGATACTACACACAAGGTAGAATAGACATGTGTATAAAAATTAGTTATTGTGAATAAGACATGTTCAGATGTGTATATACAGTAGGGTTATTTATTTAACGGTTCACCTTTAACCTTTAAATAATGTTTTCATTTGTTTGTTTTTTTACATCGGTGGCATTTCTTAAGGTAAACTTTGTTAAGATTATATATTATCAAGGAGCAGTCCTTTCTGCTGCTACTTTTTGTAAAGTAGTAATTGTCAGGTAACATCAGGTATTTCATTTTGCTCTATAGGCATTCTTAACAAAAAAATACAAAGCAGTTTTTCATTATTCAATATTAATTAAGTCCTGGTGTGTAATTAAGAGGACACTTTAATTAGTTAAGACAGCGTTATATTTGTTTTATTGTTTATGCTTTACTATTATTAACTTTGAAAGCCTTTTCTATTTTTTTAATATTCTGAATGGAATTTCCGTTTTAAAATAATTGTCGTCGCAATATGAGGAATTTCAGGCTGTTGGGCGAGGTGGTCATCCTTACAGTACTAATCGCTTCAATGTGCGCTCAGCTCTTCATGTTTGTGGGGCCTTGAAAAGGCCAAAGCTTGAAAAGTCATTATTGCTCACTCAGCTCTCTAACTGCTCGATAAATCCTGGGTTTAATGTTACATGCTGGATAACATCAGGTAGAAGTGCAGACACAGTGTGCTTAACATGTGCTCTGCAGATATTAACATAAGACCAATCAAACATTGTTAGCATTGCGATTAGGCTTTACAGCTCCTCTCTGTGATGTTGGACAATGTGAAGACTGTCTTTAATACAGCAAGATCAGATGAAAGAGAGAATGTGTCTGTTAGTCCACTGGCCTTCCTCTGCAGAGCTGATGTAAGAGATGCACCTCTGTTGCCTCACTGGAGACCGGGTGCTAGCCTATCGATGGAGGCCAGAGCAATGGGGAACGACATAAAGAATGATTAGTTAATAAATCAACTCCCCAGCCTACTTGCACTTTCCCGCTCTCTGCTCTTCCCCAATCATTCCCCATTTTTTCTCATCCTCCCCTCTCTGCTGCAGTGTTAAATTCCTAAGACATGTTGCACCTGTTTGCATGGGTACACAAGACCCCTGCCGGGTGTTCTCCCTCCTCTTCCACTACCCCTGAGGGCGTTGCAGTAGGGTGATGTAATCAGATGAAAGAGGTGGTTTAGCGGTGGCACAGAGCTGGTGAGAGAACAGAAGAGGAGGAAGAGGCTCGCTCTGAGCAAATGCAGCCAGTCTTCATAAGGGAAAAGCGGGTGCACATTATTGATCAGAGCAAAATTTAATTTAGTGGAGAATTGACTGCTATGGTTTACCTGAACACTGCTGGTAACTGGGCCCTGCAGCAGGCCTGTGTAGCCAGCAGGTGGTTGAAAGGATCGAGGAGGAGATTAAGGGTTGGATAGAATGGAAGGAAATGGATGATAAGGGGAATGGTAGAGTTTCAGGGGGAATAGGATGGTATTGGAGGTGGGGGTTGAGATGAGAGCTAAAAGGCTTAATGGAGGGCATCTAATCCTAAATTGCAGTGATTCTGGTGTGACACCATTAGTGGCATCCCCCTTTGTCAGGGAACTGGACATTTTTCTCTGTAAGGTGTGGATTGTTGTATGTTTTACATCTGCTCTGCACATGTGTGTGTTGTAAGTATTTAACTTATCCAACACTAGGGCAAAGCTTCTTTGTAAAACTTGACAAGGATGAAGATTGGAGAGTAAATTTCCACACTCCCTCCCCTCTCCATCCCTTCGACACTCCCATTCTCATACACAGAACAGTTTATTGCTACTCTGCGGAGTTCAGTATCCACAGAGATAAAGGTATCAGTTTCATTTTCTTTTAATGTTTTTTCCCCATCTTTTCCTCTATTTCCCTTTAGTCTGCATGGCTGCCACAGCCACTGAAGTCGTTTAACACCGTCCTTGAGAAAGCCCTCAGTGAGAAAACTCCTGGCATGTTTAAGGAAAAGGTAGAATGCAGTGTGTCAGACAGAGCTGGGACATGCAGAGGGGGGAGCCATTCCCCAGAGGGGTTATTTTCCCCTCTAATAGCTGTTACGAGCCCTACATTATATCCAAGGAGCTACGTTCCTTTGGGGTCCACAGACACACACACATACACACACACACACACACACACCTAGACGCACTGGCACACTCACACAAAGGCATGCACACTCAGTTGAGCACAAATTTTCTCTCTCTGTTTCTCTCTTTTCCACATACACACACATACACTTAGTCTTAGCCGCTTTGCTCTCCCCGTGTCAATATCCTGCCATTTGAAGTCACGTACTGCAGGGGCTTCTGGGAGTCGCCGAGGAGCCAGGCTGACGGGTAATGGGCCGCATTCATTAATAAGGTTGCCGTGCTCCTGTCCCTCCTCAGCAACGCCAAGGATGTCTTCACCGGGGGGTAGGGGGTTGGTGGAGTGTGAGGGTGAGGGGGAGAGGGAGAGGAGGTGAGGTGGGGAGAGAGCGTCCCGTGGGGAGTCTCCTCCCAGACTCACTTAAAGGAGCTTTATTTCAGCAAGAGAGGAGAAAGGGAAGCAGAGGAGCTGTCCGGGGCCGCCTCTTTAAAAAAGGGAGAGCAGGGCCCAGGCGAGCCACACTAACCCTTACAGGGGTCACACTCCTGCTCCCCGTCAAACAGCTTATTACCCCACCTGTCGGGAAGTAATCGCCCTAGCTGAAAGGAAAGCTGTCGAGGTGTTTAAACGCTTTATATGGAGGCAGCTGAAAGGGTAAAGAGGGAAGGAAGGAATGCAAGGGGGGTAATAGTTATCTCCTAGCACTGCCTGAGGGATTCTGTACCAACAAGACTGAAGGTGACTGCTTTGGTAAACCTTCTGACTGAGGCAGCAGTAATCATTTTAGATCGCCTTTTCATGCTTTTAGATGAAAAAACAAAAGTTAAGTAGCAAATCTGACATTTGGAGCACTTGTTTACTTAATTATGCTCCTATTCATAGGATGAAGTAGTGTGTGTATGTGTGTGTCCGTGTGTGTGTGTGTGTGTGTGTGAGGTGAGTGTACTTGTGCTTGTGCATGCATGCGTGCTGATGACAGTGTGACAGGTGTGTCTAGTCCATGCCAGTTTAGAGAGTCCAAGGCCGTGTTTTAAACAGAGCGCAGCAAGTGGGGCATGTAGTTTGCATTAAAGGGATTAGCAGTCACTTCAAAAGATGACCTGGATTCAGCCCACCAGGGACACCAGTTACACACCCCCTGGTCCACACTCCCTTTAAAGAACCTGGCACAGCTGCCCCACTACAACCACTCTCAATGGTCTGTGTGTGTGCCTGCATAAATTTGAGAGATACAGCAAAACAGAGTGATGTTGTCAGTTTATATCCTGTTATGTGCTGAATAGTGCGGGATACAGTTTTTACACAAGTACAGAGGATCATCAATAGACTCACCTGCATCTAAAGAATTATATGTTTTTTTATAATGTACGTTTATAGTACATTCAGTACATGCAGGCACATGCATAAACAAGACTCCAAGGATGATATTCCATCAGGTGTGTCAGTGCCTTGTTATAGATTTGTTTCCATGGATACTCTTTGATAGGATTTCTGAGGAATGGGATGTTGTCTGTCAGTGGTCGTGTGTCTTTGTATGAGAACATCGACACTATGCTTAATCCCAAAGCCTGTTGCTATTGATCGACACACAGATTTGACTTCTGTGCAGTTAATTGGATTTGCAAATACAAATCTATTAATGATGATTTTCAAATGTCAACAACACTCGCAAATCACATAATCTGAAACAGAAAGATGTGAGGAAAGCTCGGCCTTGGTATGAAAGAAGAAGAAGAAGAAAGTCGGTTTAATAATAGAAAGTGCTGAAAGATGTATCTGTAAAATGTGTGATCGTAATGTTTCCTCTCTGTGTTTGTGTCCTTGCAGAACCACACGTTGACTCAGCACAGCAGCTAACATGGCAAAGATCAGTGCCGTGGCCAAGAACAAGAATCACATGACAGTGAGAATAATGTCTGACCACCAATTATCGTCGGTGCAGTTTCCCACTGACTGTCTTGCACTGAACTTTCGATTCAGCTCCACCGCAAGGAACCACGCCACAGCAAGGAAAAAAAGCAAAGAAAAGAAAAGAAGAGGGGGGAAACCAGATAAAAGAACCCTCTCCGTTCTTTACTAACCATTATTTCAAAATAAAGAAAAAGCCAACTTCTTTGTACATAGAATTCTTCATGTGTTGCTTAACTACAGTTATATCGCAATCTTATACAGTATTTGCCAATGTACAGTACAAAATGTTTGTCCTAAAAAGAGAGGGAGGAAAAAAAAGATCAATGACATTGTCAATCAGACCAGATGGGACTCAACCAGTCGTGTGAAGGAGAAACAGGGTGCCACTGAGAGCATAGGAAGCTGTAGGAACCAGCAAGTGTTGTCAGGAGGACTCTTTTCATCAGCACCAGTCCTACTGCGCAGTATGTCACTCTGTATCCTGACATGGTCAATCATTATGGGGTAGGAGGCTTGATACACCAGCATAGGCTGAGATCCTGTCTGTGTGTCCATAACAAGGCTGCCAGAGGACCAGCTGAGAACAGTGGTGCGACTAATCTGCACTGCCTGCACTGGAGTTCAGACGAGAGGGGGAAAAAAAGAAAAGAAAAAAACAACACAGAGAACAGAAAAACAGGACAGGATGCTGATATATGCAAACGCAGTGACACAGATTTGGAAAAGGCTAGTTCCTCTGGTTGGCTCGTGAACAGAGGCGTGAAGCTCCCATGTGGCTCTCAGAGCATGGGGAAATCTCAAGCCCACTGACTCAACCTGTACATTTCTGTTGTTAATGTTTACTGCTCGTTGAAGCCTGGAGATTACTGGAATATTTTTTTTTATGTTTTGTTATTTCAACTTTTCTTTTTCAATGGGGGGAGTAAATCCATTTGGATTTGGGGTCATGAAGACTGAACACAATTTCAGTCTGGCATATACCGTAGTTATAAAACTGTCCCTGGCTCTCCTGGAGAGTGCCCAAGTACTCCTCTTGTTTCTTTACTGTGTCCCATTGCTCTCTGCTCAAGCTGGAAGCCATTGTGGCATCATACAAAACTTAAAAATCATTCTGTTATGTAAATGTTTTGCATTCATTGAACCTGAGATGCACTTTTGTATGAAACTTTAATGTTTTGACATTTTCATTGAGAATTGTTCGTACACAGTTTACAGGAAATCACCATCTCCTGCCGCAAAAGGACAGTTATCTCCAATGTTATTAAAATGTATTGTACAAATATGGAGTTCTGTATTTCGCAGACCTCGTTTTTTTGTGTTGCACATGTGATGAAAATATTAAAAACAGTATGAAGAAACCGCTTCACCGTCCATTTATTATCTGTATCTCAACGGCATGTGTTTATCTGTATGTTAATGGCTGCGAGTACGCGTGTGTGCGCAATTAACCCATCAGACAAGACCTATGACAGCATAAACGCAATAATCATCAAAAGCTTACTCTGCTTTTCTTCATTGTATCAGATTGCATCCTATTTTTCCTCACTCCCTTGTGGCTCTCACTAACGAACATCTGAGCATCTTAAGGGAGGTCTGTGTTATTAATGACTCCATTACCCATCACCCTGTGCGGTCCCATTCTACACACCCTTGTGCTAGGTCTATTTAGGGAGCCTCCAGCACTCCGGGGGACCAAGGAATAGAGTCCTCTGCCTTTGCCGAATGGGACAAAACCCATGCAACAACATCTGTCTGTCTCAGCAAATGATTCATCAACGATGACACATGAGCAGCAAAACATTTGTTGAAGCTTTCAGTTTTGTTTTGAGAAGCCTTAGAGCTGTGTCTCAGATCACTGTAACTAGGTTATACTGTGAAAAACAAATGTAAACTGAGTTTTATTTATCCTTATATGGCAGACATTGTACTTGGACACATATATAGAAAACATGCACGTGTTTATACACTGTATAGAAATACTCAGATTAAACATATAATGAGGTCATCCCTGTGGATGATTTTATTTAAACTCATTTATCACTTAAAATAGTCATATATAGTATTTTTTGATGCATCTTCTTGCATCTTCTTTCTGAAAATTGTTTTATAGAATGTTCATATTTCAAGCATGACATCAGATGTGCTTATCATCTGTCATCTATTAGTCTTTATTGCTTTACTTTAATGAGAATCAGATGAAGATTGGACAGGGCCCCTTATAGTGACAGACTTCCACAATGGGGCTGGAACCCCTCGTCCTCATCAGAGATGGTACGGCCCAACATTAACTGTCATACTAAATGCAAGCTGGGCATCCATTAAACAACTTTGCTAGCATCTCCCTGTGCCAGGCACTTTTAATAAGCTTCAAGGGCATTTGAACGGGTCCAGAACTTTGCTTTGCCAGAGATGGACTGGCCCACATCATCCATTACATTAAATTGGGTGGCGGCCTCCAGCTCATATTTATGATTTAATTAAATTCACTTGTGAGGCGTATCAGAACCAGTGCGCCTCCCTTTAAACGCCAGCCTAAGCAGCAAAAAAGCACACACACAGCTAAACACATGAGTGCGTACACGAGTGTTGTGTTTCTGACACTCGCCCAAGTGTGAGACTTTGTGGGCGCTTCGGCAGGGGCGTTCTCAGGGGTTCATTTAAAGCAATATAATTACACAGCCCCCCAAGTATTCTTCCATCAGAAAGCAGCAGAATAGATGGCTTGTTCAGAGATAAGTTAGCCTTGCTGATCCTCTGAGGTGTCGTCGCTTCTGTTCCAGTGGCACTCAGTGCTGCTAAGAGCCTGGCCAGTCCTCAGCAAAACTGGCCAGTCAGGCCAGATGTTTGGGAGTAGCTAAGATGCATTTGTTCTTATCTGGGATGTGTGTGAAACGGCATTTTGTTTTTATTTGACAGCCTAATACCCGTAGTTCTCTGGAGGAAAAATAGCATTGCATGTTAAGGCTTTATTAAAGAATTATGAGAGCCTGTGTGCTGTACCTGTGTGGTGTGTTGCTATCCAGAATGCGTAAAATCTGCTATTTTATCCAGTGTGAACAACCAGCATAAATATAAGTATGCATTCACTGCTTGTCCCTTGTGTTCCAGTGTCCTTGCTATCGCTCCTCTTTGGTGCAAATTTAGTTTGGTGAAAACTCCACATTGTTAGGCTACACATTCCTCCCACTGAAGGAGACCTCAGAGACCTCTTATGGCATTCAATATGTGCGCCCAAGCGTGAGATCCAGATCCATTTGGCTGGGAGATCCGCTGGGAGTGTCTGGGGTAACCCAATCTCTCACACCGGCACTCTACATCCAGAGAGCCATCTTTTCACTTCAGAACTGTGTCAGCAAAATGGACGCCTCAACCTCACTATGTAGCCCTGCCACAGTGTTTATGAAGTGAAAACAAAGGCAGTGTCAGTTGACATGTTGTGTACTTAAAGAGTAACAATGGAATGTTTATCTGTTAAAAATCTACTTTCTTTATGAGAATATTTTCTTTGAATACGTTTCTAGTGCAAAAGTGTACGGTAGAGGCACTGAAGATAACAGGTATGTCACTTAAACTACAGAAATACACACTGTAACCGTTAAATAAATGCAATATTAAATGCTACTTTTATTGTAAGTTTATTCAATCAGAGAAGGTGCAACTTTCATCCATGCAGCAGTTTTCTAATCCACTTCAGAGTCACAGGGGACGGTGGACACTCTGTGATGGGCTCACACACCTATAGATAAACAAACAAATTCACACCCTCCCCTCCTCTATTGCCCCTCCTAATGATCCCCCCTGTCTCCTGAACCAGGAGAGCTGAAGGTGAGTATTCCCCTCCAGTCATCTCCCTCTGCCTCACCGAGACAGAAAATAGACAAAATTCTTTTTTTTCTTTTTTGGACAGTTGGGGGAGGATTTTCAAAAATGCATTAAACACCAAGCAATAAAATATAGACCATGTGGGGGTCAAATTCACTGCAACTCTCAAGACTCCGCAGCCAATGTGGCCGGTAAGATGAGACGAGGACAAGGGAAGAGCCTAACAAGAGTGGAGAATGGGGAAGAAAGTATCAATAATGCAGTGTACACCGTATACAGCTGACAGTAAAAATGGAAAACACACTGCCTGAGAGAGTGATGGGAACACTGAATTTTGAGCTGACTCCCTTGTATCTTAGTGCCAGAGCATGAATTCATTAGTTAAATGATTTGAGTTTATTGTGCCCACTGAAACCAAGCCCTAGTCTTTCAGGACTCTGGGTGCATGTGACCACATATGCACAAATGTCAGCACAGATTTCAACACTATTTACAGTGTCTCCGTGTTTAACACTCTGTGCAGTTCACAAATGTGTTTAGTGCTATATACATAAAATTAACTTATCTTGACTTGGCTTCACCGTGGTAAATACAGCACGGACACACTGTCATTGATGTGAAATTTAGTCTCGCTGACATCTGCCACATATTTAATGAACACATGGCAGGTAAATGCTGATGTGTGCTAGCTTTGAAAAATGTGGGGAAAGAGGCCATGTTTGAATAAGAAATAAAGGCTTCCATCTTTGCTTTAATGTCTTCTTTTTCAGCATTTTGTCTGTTTTTATTTTATTTGGGGGCTTTTTTTTAGGGGGGACTGGGCTTAAACACTTTGCTTTATCCTGTCAGTTTTGTGTTTATTTTGCTCTTATTGGTGATGAACTAAAAATGCTCCATAATAGTGCCCCATGGGATGACAACAGCCTCATTCTCCCAGCGTTCCATCACTTTTCTCATCTATTTTCCTTTTACTTACGTTATCACTTTCTTTTTAATTTTGGACTTCCCATTCATTTGTTCCCCCTGCTTCATCCTTTCGCTATCGTTGTCTCTCACCCATGTCAGTCTTTCTTATTCTTTCTCTTCCAGCCCTTCTTTTCACTTGCATCTCTTGTATTGTAAACAGCTCACAAAAGCATGACAAGGTCTCTGCTCATGTTCCCCCTGCCTCCCTCTCTGTTCTCCCAGCTATTTGTTATTGTCTCCTCGCTATCGTGTGTTTGTCTCTATCACGCTTTCTTTATTCTGTTTTTTCCTCCGCATCAAAAAAGCAAAAGTTAATTAAATATGGAACGAGATGGAGCAGCATCTCTTTAAACCATCATGTCATTAAAATGGCATCCCTGGGAGATCAGCTTAAAAGGAGTCGGAGAACAATGTCTTCTCAGTCAGATATTTATGGGCATGGTTATGTAAACATGCTCCCTTTATTCTCTATGTATATTTCATGTAATTATCACTTTTTGTAGCGCTTTCCCCCTGAGATTCATAGAGGCAAGAAGTTACTAGGGGAATGTCATTAGAACAGACTATTGTTGCAACGTTGCCATGATACTGCACAGGGAAAGAGGCTGCATTCCTGTACTGGTGAAATCTTTTATCTATATTTGACTTCATCATATAAAAATCATCAATGTCTAGATACACTGTTTCTGCAGCTGATACTGTGTCTGTCTACAAGTCATGGCTTCGGGTCCATCTAATAAGCACAAGACACGACACGCTGAACAATGTTTTCTCCTCCCGCCAATGCGCATCCAATCTCAATACCAAGATATTCACACAGTTACAGGTTTGCAAACGCCTTCATGCGTCATAGTCAATCTGCTCTGGTATTCGTCTGTAAGAAAATCTGAAGACTGGGAGTGAACTGGATTGTTTCAGCCACAGAGGCCAGTGACTGGTGCTTGAAGGCCTGGGTGCCAGCTGACGGAAGCTGCTAATTAAGAGGGCTGGAGAGCCAGTGGGGTGCCTTATGAAACAGGGGCACCTGGGTTTCACAAGAGGGGGCCGGGTATCCATCACAATTCATCTGTGTTGCACCGGGAAGACTATAGTCCTCCGTAACACTACGCCACATAGCACTATTTCACTCAAGCATAATGTCAACTAGAACTCACACAAAAGCCCCCTCCCCCTGTGCCCTCTCTCAGCTTGTTTGCCATCACAGAGGGAGATGTTATTGCATGGTATGATGAAATTGTATACGTCAGGGTGCATTTCATTCAAGGCAAATGCACTTAAATGCAGATGCAAAAGGATAGCTGCGTATCCACCATCGGATGCAATATACAAAATGTGAATCCTCGCGCAAAAATCCCACATGCATAACTTAATGCCCCTCTCCTCTCCATTGTTCGTTGTGTCTTCTTTGCTGTAGGGTCAAAATGTCTCGAAGTAATCTAACTAGCTTTGACAATATAAGGTCTGCCATGACTTCTGTCATTACTGTTTTACCCACCAGAGGCAGATACAGCTCTTGACCACCACTGAACCTGCCATATTGCTATCCAACCTGACCCCACAGATGCAGTAAACCTAAGTGAACCACAGTTTCGAAAGTCGACGGCAATAACCACTGCAGAATTGCTTTTAATCAACGTCTGAAATGAGGGTGACTTGAAGCGTCGCCCCATGCTGATTAAATGTAATTGTTTAATTGCCAAGTGCTGGGAACCCATCCTAAGAGGATTCCAATGGAATTATTTAATCTCTAGTCAGGAAGTACACTGCAGGAAAAAGCAGAGGGAAAACGGAAGAACTGAAAAGGCAAGAATCCAGCAGAAATAGTGTTTTTCTGTTTGAGTGTATCCCTCATGAAATATTAACTGTGGTTTACATTTAGTTAGCTGAGAAAATGAACAGCCTACGCGGGAGCAAATGTACATAAAGTGATGCTGCAACTTCAAAAGAGGTCACGCAGTTTTGACCTGTATCTGCAAACTCAAAAGCTGTAGTTTTGTCAGCCGGGTACTTTTATGTTGAAGCTTTATTCTGAAGTAGCACAAGTTTAGCACATTAGCTACTGCTTTGTTGCAAAAAACAAAAGAGGTGTTGGTATGTGAAGTTGCTAGGGTTGTTTTGTGTTCTTTCTTAAGGCCATTACAGTTGTTTCATTTTAAAACAGACATCAGTATTAAGTCATTGTGAAAGCTATTCGGAGATTCTCGTGGGGGAGTTATATAGGCCCTGTTTCCCCTCTGATCACTGACTGAGTCTCTGCTAATTGGGCTCTATAAACTTAAGGGGCACAGGTGCACTCCATTTAAGGTTACAGATTTTAGATACATTGCTTGGGGTCACAGACATCCCACTCCTCGTAAACACACTCACATACAGACGCAAGGAATAGGGTTAAAAAAGACAAGACACGTACATTCAATTTTGTTTCTACACCCGATTAATGTCTCTAATCTGTATTTTTCATGGTGCTACTCCTCCAAGACCCATTTAAGCTGGCATGATTACCAATACACTCACTCTGTTGTCTCAGTCAGTAGCCAATCGGTTTGGCACACATGGCAAGACGTTTCAATCTATCAACAAAATCAATAGCAGTACTCCCTCTAATATAACCACACACAGTGAAGGCCCTCCTCGCAATGATACGGCTCGTGCTGTCGCGTTTAGATACACAGGGAGTAAACCCAGGCTGGCCATTCTGCTGATAAATGCAGTTCTGTTATCCCAAGGGAAATGTGCTTGCATCCCTCTGGTCAGAAGTGTGCTTCTGTCCCCCCACCAAGCCAGCAGCAGAGAGGAAGTGAAGGGGAGGGGTAGTGGGGTGGGGGGGGCAGAGGACTGTTCCCTGCAGCTGTGCCCTTATTCCCAGCACCTGACCAGGGCCCCAGATGTGCACACGAGCAACAGCAACAATTTGAGCAATGTAAGTCCCCTGTGAGACCCAGGCACCTGCAAATATAACCCTACTATCAAACATGATGGCGTAATTACAGGTCTAATAAGTCTACATCTGGAAAGGACTCATTTAATCTATCAAAAATAAACCTATCTGGACAATACAAATATGGAATTGCACTCTCAGCATTTTTGTCTGCACATCAAACAAAAGACACACAGCACTTTGCACTGACCCAATTAGCCATCAGGTAGACAGCAGCTACAGGGTACAGTGTTGGCATTTACATTTACAATGCAGCACAAAGTTCAATTTGATGCACTTTATTTCAGACAGATACTCAGCCAAAAGCAGATATGTGTTTATTGTGACACTCCTAAATTTAAATAAATAAACACAATCAGTGATTATTTTTTTTAAATGCCATACAATTAATTTGCACCAAGCTAAGGAGACAACATTTTGACCTCTACACTTATACCTCAGTTACAAATGAGCACTGAAGGACAACATTTTACATTTACAAAAGCATAGAACATACAGGAACTGGTCAAGTTTTGCAAATACCAGTCTGTCTGTGATAGTAAAAGGATCGATGTGAGCAGATCTAAAGGCAGCACCAGCTCTGTTTGGAAACCTATCAGTTATTGGTTGCATTTGTCCATTATCACTCCACCCTGCAGAATGGGGGTGAAATTTTTTTTTTTTTTAATTTCTTGGAAATAAAAAAAAAAAAGAATACACACACTAATGTAAAATAGTTAGTCGACTCCATAACGACTTATCTGTTTATGAAAGATCGGAGCTTATTGCTCAAGTACTGTCCATGCAGAAAGCTGTAAAGGGTACTGGTGACATCTAGTGGCACATTGACAAACATACACCTGCTGTTCACAGTAAAATGGCATTTTTGTAAACATTTAAGTTTTGTCAGTGAAGTCAAATACAAAAAAATATATATACACAACAAAAATGATGATATAATGATAATAAATATACATACTTGGAAGAAAATAACACCACAGTATTAGTTCTGTAATATACTGATAGCAACGTGCTTCAAAAAGAGAAAACACATTTAACTTGATGACATTAGTCAAACAATATTCCATTTTAAATACGTCTATTCATAATTGCACTTAGCCTTTCATCACTGTGCTTGTGAAATATAAATGTAATAAACTTTCCAACAGCAGAGGGTGATAGTGATCTTGTTATACATCAGCTACAGCAAGTCACAGTGTGGGCAACACATTTATAGAAACCTATAATATAAAATAGAATTCCAAGATATACATTGAGTAGCATAAACAACTGGAGAACATAACCAAGTAAATACTGTGTAATCTGTTTGGCACTTAATTTTGATCTTTCTGCAAATTTAGATTTTCTGCAATATACAGTAAGCATCTGATAATTAAGTACAAAAAAATAAACACAATGGTTTCACATTTTCTACTGTAAATAACATCATCTTTTTTCTTTCTCCCACACAAAAGGCAAAAGGGGACTGGTAAACATGTCTTAATGCTTTATTCTATCAATTATTATAAAAGCTTTATTTATATAGCCTGTTTTTAAAGAGTTACTTTGTGCCTATGCCCTTTAGATGTGAATACGCTGAAGTGACATTAAACCACATTTACTATCCAAAACTAACCTTAAACATTCAAACACTGAAATGCACAAATGAGAACGAGTAATTACAGTCTACTTCTAGGTTCATATTCAACTGCTCAAACTGTGGAATTTACGGGTCATATTTTGAATACTTCCATCCACTGATTTGGCACAGTGTTCACTCCCAGCGCTCCATGGGCATCCGCTTGTCACTGGCCAGCACGGAGCACAGATGATGGGGGAGTAGTGTGTCGCTTTGGGCACAGGATCTTGCTAAAGGCCCTGCGGAAGGTACTGTGGCAAAGAGGGTACAGGAATGGGTTAATAGCAGAGTTGAGCCACAGGAGCCAGAAGGTGACCTCGTACCAGTGATGCTGGATGCACCGCCCTCTGCAGGCAGCACGGATGATCATCAGTAGGGTGTACGGTGCCCAGCAGATGGCAAACACACACACTATGATCGCCAGGGACTTAGCAATTTTCTTATCCCTGGACAGACGGCTAGGCTGGGCAACCCTGCTGGTTGAGGGATCTAGTTTACCCAAACTAGGAGAGGAGGTTTGAGAGTGTATAGAGCCTCTTACAGCCAGTTTCATCCCACTCCCAGAGTTGTGGGGCAAGGGGATACCTTCCCCCTGGGCAGAGGCAGGTTCGTTGAGCTGAAGGTGGAGCTGTGCCTCCCTGCTGTGGAGCCTCCTCCTGCGTATGTTGAGGTAAATGCTGAGATTGAAGAAAGCCACTGAGATGAAAGGAGAGAAAAACTCCAGCATGGAGGCACTCAGCAGGAAGTACCAAGAGTAATAGAACTCAGCAAAGCACTCATCCTTCGGCACGCGACTCCTGCCCACTACCAGCTCCCAGAATATGATGGCCGGGCCATACAGGACAAAGGCTAGCACCCAGACAGCAATCATCTTGATTATGGCTTCATGAGTCTTGCTCTGTCTGGCACGGTAACTCACCTGTAGTAAATATAAGCAAAATTCAGAAAACTTTCCGACTATAATCTATGTCCTGTGTGTTGAACAGAGAACAAACACTCAGTCCAATCTATTAAACTCTTACATTCTATCACTGATTTGGAATAAAATGATGCTAAGATATCATACAGTACTTTAAACAGTAAAGGCAACAGAGTAGTCAGTGATTATTGAAAAGTAAATGTAAGCCATGCCCATAAGGTCACTCTGTCTGTAATACTAGAGCTTAGTGTATAAAAGAGGTGTTTGAGCAGAAGATGTCACCTCTGAAATGACTTCTAGACCCAGAAAGTTAAAATACATCTACAGATGCAAAAAAGAAAATTTGGATTTAACCAAGAGTGACATGGTTGAATATTTTATTCAAATGAATAACAGAAGAGATCTATTGGATTTTTCCAAACACCTAAACACCATCCAGTGCAGAAATGCCAAAGTGCATAAGTCTACAGAAGACTTCTCAGAACCTCCTGTATGATTTAGTTTCACATCCAAGGTTCCTGTCCACATTTTGATTTGGTGAACAGCTTTTATTTTTTACTCTAGTTGTTCTAAATCTGCCACTGTTCTCAGGGATGACAAATTACTGCAGCTTATCTTCAAAGGTGACAGATGTGTAGCCATGGTTTTTTTTTTTGTTTTTTTGTTTTTTTTAAATCATTATGTTTGTGGCAAAATCTCTCATGTGCAACTCCAGATGAAATTATCAAATGTCCTCATTAGCTAATTCTTACAGGTTTATTCAATCAGATGGATGAAATGTCATGCATTAGCAACATGAAACTGTCCCTAGTAATGTGCAGGTGGTATTTTCAATATGCTGAAATGTGATCTAACAGCCAGATGTATGCATTTATCTGACTCCCTCTTTTCAGAGACAAACTTTGGCCTGTGCCTGCTGACGATCCTTTGTCTTTCAATGTTCAGAGGGAAATGCTTTTAGGAAAGTGCTGCTTGTCTTGCCGGTGGCCTGTTTCTGCTATGATTGATCTCTCCAGGTTGGAAGGACCATGGCACAGAGGAGGATCTCTATGATCAAAGCTAGCTAATTAAAGAAGAGGTTCTCTCTCTCTCTGGTGTTATTTGTATTCATTGCTCTGATGATAAGTGTTTGCTTGTGAAAGGAAACAGAACACTCTCTTTGTCTTCTATGCCCAGCCTCGTCTCACCTCTGAGTTAACACACACATGAGTACAGGATACAGTCAGTTAGCTAATACACCCAGTTCAGTGAGAGTGACAGCTGTGACTTTCTGGAAAAGTGTGCTAAATGCTGATGGGTAGTGTGGGAAAAAATAAAAATAAAAATGAATCTCACTGTAATGTACAAGAAAAACATCGTGTCGAGCTGTTGGGTGGACACATGAAACTCTGATCCAGCCTGGACTAAAGGTTAATTTATGTAAATAAAAACCTTAATGTTCTGAAAAGCTTTTTAACAGTCGGCTGTTGTTTCTGTGTGTTTTCCTAGAGCCAAGTCTTTCCAGAAGTCAGAATGTGACTTTTTTTTAATCTTCATCAGGGGATACAGCTATAATTAGGGGTGGCACTGGGCCTGAATGGGTCAGGAATGATTAACCTCTGCAGATGGGCACATTTGGGAGAATAAGGTGGCTTTAGCCCTACCAATGACCTGGAAGACTCACCAGTCAGTAACTGCACACCAGACCACAAAACTGCAAAATTAAGGCTAAAATGAGGTTCGGTGTATGAATGAACACCAATTCTCATGGGATTCCTTCAGGTTGTGTTTTACTCCAAAGTCACTGTATGCATTACAGATGTGAAGCACATGTGTTTCCAACTCACTGCTCTAGTGACTGACAGGAAGCGGTCGTAGCTGATGAGGACGATGCTGAAGACAGAGGCAGAGCAAAGCAAGTAGTCCATGACCAACCACAGCTTACACAGTCCTCGGCCAAGTGTCCATCTGCCTGTGAGGATGTAGGGGATGTAGACTGGGATACAGAAAGCCCCTGCATGCACACACAGTTAGAAACAGATCACAAACTAATGCAAATATTCAGGAATGTTAACCCAAACAGTCTGCCTTTACATGCCTGAGGTGTAAGGAGTCAAAAAGCAGACAGTGATGTGTTGATATTAAGATACCAACAAAGTCATTGTAACTGTAATAAATATTAATAATATTCAAAGGTATTCAGATTTTTGTAAACATAACCAATCAAACAATCTTAAATTCGAATTCACGTGCACTTTTAAAGACAACAGCATCCTTTTTCAGCAACTTTATTCTGAAAAGTATTCCGAATTTGACTTACCAACAAGAAAATCTGATACAGCCAGATTCAGGAAGTAGTAATTGCATTGTCTTCTTAAACTCTTGTCCACTTTAAAGGCTAAAATAACCAGCGCGTTGCCCAAAACTATCACAACAACCAAAGTCACCATCATCACCATCAAAATGACAAACGCAGGTCCAGAAAAAACGAAGCTGCTCTGGACCCTAGTTGAAGTATTGTCAAAATAGTAGCCACTAGAGTTAGTATCAGTTTGTTCCTCCGACATGGTCCTGATGCGTGGGGGGGGGAGGGGATGATGCGGTCGGTAAATCCTCTGTAGACCGCAGCGGAACAGTCATAAGCCAGCAACAGGTGCCAGGAGAACGGACGGTGCATGCAACACTCCCATGCAGCCTCTGGACGCTTCGCTGTTCTATTGGAACTGAACACAGTGACCAGGCAGGTCCACGAGGGAGCGCACCACGCACTCCACAGAATGCAAAGTGCGTCCAGGACAGGTGATGAATCTGTATGGAGTTCCCTTCATAGATCAAAAAAGATTACACCCATTCACCAATTTTATTCTTTTACTCGGTGCTTCCAGTGGAGCCTGCACAGTGACACATTATAAACACCATGGAAAACTATGGTAATAAGTTATTAAAAGAGTATGAAGCATTGTTTTCAGAATGTGGAGGCATAAATCTGAAAGCAAATATGTGGGTTGTATTTGTAGTCTGCAGTCAAATCTTTTTCCTCCCAAAACCTCATACATGATTCACTGGTAAACAATCCCCCCGGCACCTCACAGTTTTAGCAGGAGGCTGCAACACTAACAGCCCAGTGCTCCCTCAGATGAACATATTGTGGGTGTGTAGATGATCTGATGCAATATAGACACATTAGGCTCAAGGTTAAAGTGGGATGACTCTATTTGGAACATTATTTTAAAGCTAATACATCAGTGTGAATCACGTGTTTGTCCTTTGTTTTGTATGGAAATGGGGAAATGTAGTTTTTTCTTTGATTTTTTTCACCATCTGACATATGTGATGTCTACAACAAATTTATATCATAATACTACAAAATACAAATTATATTTAAATGACCTCACACTAGTCTGTACACCTTCTGTCCACTGACTCCTGGTTCCTTACATATTTCCTCTGTTGCATAAAATGCATTTGACATATTTCTTTTCTTATCCTCCCTCACCAGCTGTCCATAACTTCAGCCTGACTGACATGAAAATCTCTGAAAACCAGCACCAGCATGATGGACAAAATAGGACTGAGTAGGAGGTGCACACACCAGGGGTCTCTCACTAATGTTCACGTCAACATCCCTTGAGGAGATTAACAATTTTAGTCATCATGAAAAAAAAAACAAAAAAAAAAAACATTTTTGCAGATATGAAGACCTGCATGTGAGGATTTGTGCATTTCCTGTTCTCACTCCATCCTTTGTGTATATGTATGTGTAACATCCTCGTGGCACAGGCTGGAGGAGGTTGAAGGCTTTATTTGCATTCTGATTCCATCCTGTCAGTCCCCCAGCTGTGGTCCAAAAGAAATGAGAAACACTACAGTAAAGTAGAGGTGACTGAAGGAGTGCTGT
Organism: Ostorhinchus rueppellii; assembly: GCA_030068375.1. Classification (NCBI taxonomy): domain Eukaryota; kingdom Metazoa; phylum Chordata; class Actinopteri; order Kurtiformes; family Apogonidae; genus Ostorhinchus; species Ostorhinchus rueppellii. The sequence continues at coordinate 18,785,188 of JAQQZY010000010.1, read as the reverse complement.
TTAAATTACTGTTATTTTCTCACAAATGGAACCACCACTATGTCTCAGAGTCACGTCACACTTGCAACACAGAAATTACAAAGGAACATGGCCAGCATAGTGCTAAAGCAACGTAATTCAAAGACTTCTTAACAATGTCATGAACAAGCTCATTAAAGATGAGCTCTTTCCAAATTAGCACTTTTGATTTTGACCTCGTCCTCCTTTGCAGCATC